>OW026521.1:149358146-149958146 GCA_932274085.1 Protocalliphora azurea | reverse complement strand
AGGGCACAAGGGGATGGGCATCAATTATGTTTTGGATTTAGCCTTTGTCTATCAAAAAATTTAGTGGACCAGTTTGGATAAACTGTAAGCTGCCTATAGATAATCATTTTATGTTTGGCAATTATATTTGCCTATGGGTTGAAACGAAAATTATCATTACTAAAAAACTCTACAATTAAAACCTCTAAATTATCATTAAATTTGTAGTTTTTGAGCGTTTTTTAAGCGCAACTGTGTTTAGTATTTTGCATTCACATATTGAATTGAAAAAGGGGAATTCCCATATTGTTTGATGTAACAAAAAATGGGAATCCCCGAATTGTATATGCAACATATGTACATATGTAAGTTTTTTACAGTCTTTATTTGAAATTTGGAATATATGCACTTGTTGCATCAGTTTTTATAGAAAAGTGATAGATAAGTGTTTGAGTTTAATATGAGTGGATCAGCACGAGATCGTCATTTTTTTCTTAGATCAGAGCTAATTGAACAAATTTTACTTTGCGACTTTAGTGATGACGATGATGAAGTCGTTACAAACCTAGACAATGAAGATGTCTTATTTCTAGAAAATGACAACCTGCAAATGCAAAATGATGAGCCCATAGAAGTTGTCATTGAGGGAACTAAGCACGTCGATTTACCGCTTGGAACTGTATATGAAAAAGAGGCAATAAGACCAGCATTGTTTATACCACCTGAAAAAACATTTTGTATTATGCTTAATCTTACTTTTAAAAAATCATAATTTTACCGGGAGTGAAGAGAGTAACGCATACAAACATTCTCAAGTTTTAAAAAACCATTTGTTGAACACGGTCTTGTTGAAGCTGTCGTCCTGCAGTTATGTAAGCCACTGGCCAAAAAAGGGGTTGAAGTTTACTTCGACAATTTCTTTACAAGTATAAACTTAATGTACATTCTCCAGCAAAATGACATAATGGCATGTGGAACTATTTGATGTAATAGAAAGCACTTGCCAAAGAATTTTCCTGCGGATAAAGATATGAAAAGAGGGGGACATAAGTTACTTCATGTCGGGTAGCATTTCCGTTGTAAAATGAATGGACAATCGAGGTGTCTATCTCTCCTCAAATTTTATTGACCCAACAGCGGTAATCAAGGTCAAGCGACGTGTTGCTGAACAAGCTAGTAAAATAGATATTAATTGCCCCCTGATTATACAGCACTATAATAAAGGAATGGGAGGCGTTGATCTAATGGATCAAAAGAAAGTATATTACGAGTACGATCGAAGAAGTAAGTGGCATTTTTATTTACGATTGTTCTTCGACTTACTTGAATTATGTGTTCATAATAGTTATATAATATATAAAAAACTCATATTGGCAAATAATTCCTCAATTAACGTGACTTCAATTGAATTTCGAGCAGCTTTAGCCAAAGAACTAATAAGTTGCTTCAATTCAAGAAAACGTGGATTTTCAGCTTCAACCAAATTGGGAAAGTTGGAAACGCTGTTGCCATTAAAAAATATGGTCGCACAAATGTTTTTTGCGTTCAATGCAATGTGTTCCTTTGTTTCACAACATCCCGTGATTGCTTTGGAATCTATCACGAACAACATTAATAACAATTTTTTATGATTTATTGTATTTTACTTTGAGTTTTTAATAAAAAAAAAAACAAAATTTAAATAATTTTTACAATTACTTAATTTGGAATAAAAAATTAGCTTTCAACCCATAGGCAACTATATTTGCCAAGGGAAATGGAGGACTTAAAGGACACCCAGGAGGACAATGTCTTTTTCGTCACTACTATTAGGCCACAGATTATAAAAATAAAACAAAAATTTAAATCGTTTCAGCCGAAAATGTTTGGTCGTCAAAGGGTTAAAAGAGAATCTTTAATATATTACACAGTGTTACAGTGAACGTATACATTTGAAATGACCTAGTGTATGTTGTAGACCACATTAGGTGATTTTTAAAAATTGTGATACACTCTCAAAACGATTATTTACGACTTAACGAAAATACACTTAACGAAATAACAAAATTTTTAAAAATTATTTCTTTTTTACCAATTTTTTAACGGTTTTAGAAGAAAAATCAAGCTTTTTAAAAATATACACATTTGTTTAGATTATATTAACTTTTGCTGAAATATACAAAATATCTGCAAAATTTTCTTTTTTCTCATTTTTTCTTTAATTTTTGTAAATTTTCTGAAATCTGCAATACTTAAGGAGTAGTGCAAGTCCTCATTTGTTAAAATCAATTAAGAATAGATGAAGTTACAATCTTTTTAACTTGATCACACGAAATATTTACTCGAACAAAATATAAAATAAACAAGTGATAATGTTATATTCGGCCATCTGTAACTTTTTAAAATTTCACATTATATAGGTGGTGGGCGGGCAGTGAAGTGAGCGGACTATGAATACTTTTGTTTTTCGAGTTTACATTGGTCTTTGAACTATTTGCACAAAATTTCGTTGATTTTTCACCTTATATAGGAGATGGGTGGTAAAGTGGATGGACTACGCCCACTTTCAATACCAAACAAACCTTATGTAAGACAAAAAGTTGAGCCAAATTTCGTCCTCCTAGGATTTCCGCCCCGCGCCCTATCCTGGTTTTAACAGACAGATAAACGGACGGACATCGTTAGATCGTCTTAGATTTTCACGAGGATCCGGAATATATATATATTATTTGGTCTTAGATGATTATTTCGACATGTTACACACGGAATAATAAAGCCAATGTGGGATATATTTTTGAAGGTGGGAATAAAAAATAATAAAATAGTGGCCAATATATTTTATAATCTATTTTCTTATAAATTCCTAAGTTATTTATTGTAATAAGTTCTCGAATTTAACAACACAGAGCTTAAATTGTTAGTTATATAATGCAAAATTAAAAGATATTTACAAAAAAGGATTTTATATAAAATAATAGAAAAAATGCTGCGGAATTTGAAAAAAATGAAATAAAAATGAAAATCACAGATATTTTTAATATTTCAGCAAATAAATCAGCAGAGATAGAACCAATCTGTGATCACTCAAATTTCCTATGAGAAATCGATTTTTATATGAAAAATCTGAAAATCGTTTTTAAAGCTAAACCAGCAGAGATAGAGCCAATAGGGCGAAAATCTGTGATCACTTACATTTTCTATGAAAAATCGATTTTATATATAAAAAAAATCCAAAAATCGATTTTAAAGCTAAAACAGTAGATATAGAGCCAAAAAGACGAAAATCTGTAGCCACTTAAATTTTCTATGAAAAATCGAAAAATCAATTTTAAAGCTAAATCAGTAGAGATACTGTGAAAGAGTATATATATTTAGAAAGCTTGATTTTTCGTCTACCTAAAGTCATTAAAAAATTCTAAATTGGTAAAAAAAATGAATTTTTAAATTTTAAAAAATCGTTTCTTATCGATAACTTCAGGTTTTGAGGGTGTACCGGAAAATCTAAAAATTACAGAATTATCTACTCAAATAGACCCACGGGTCACTCTAAGTCATTTCAAAAGTATATTCAACTTTTCCCATTTTGTAACATAGTTTTAGCATTTTATATTATTCATCATTTTCCTTTTCAGAGAACATTTTTGATAAATTATCTTTTTATAAAAAATTTTCAATAACAATAACTTTCAAATTATGCAGTTAATTTTTCTTTAAGAAAACTTTCTGTTACGCAGATAGACAGTGTTAATTTGTCTTTAAGAAAATATAATTTACCCTTATCATACCTTATAATTTCCATTTGAAATTTAATGCATAGAATAATCTGTTGATGTATCAATGTGTTATTTTTGTTAAAAAGTTTTAAAGACCTTAAACGATGCTTTAGAGTTTTACACATCACAATACCAAACATGATCAAGGATACAATTAGTGTGGTATAAGGAATATACATGCAGCAACCCATTGGTGTTATGATCATTTGAAATCCATACCAGATTTCGTAGAATGGTGACTGATATTCATTGATACCCGGTATCATGCTACCAAAAGGTAGAACTTAAAAAATAATTGATAGAAATAATAAATTTATTATTGGATATTTAGAAAATAAAATATAAAAAAATACCTTTTTCATCAGCAAATAATGGATAGAGCGCAAAACCAATACAGGTAAGTAGACCCAAAAATAAATTACCCTTCGACATAACCTTGCCCATAGAGTTTACTTGTTGTAACAAAGATTGTATATAAAAATCATTCGATTTCTAAAATAAAAATTTCAATACAATTTAAATATGTATTTTTTTTTTCTCAATAAAAGCTCACCGTTAAATCATAAAAATGCTTTTCCAAAACGTTTATTAAATTTTCATATTTTTCGCTATCATAAATCAGAAAATAGGCTCTCAGGATGGTATTAAACCATAATACCAACATATATGAATTTCTTATTATAGCATCGATACCTTCATTAGTCATAAACATATAGTAGAATTGGGTAAAGACAAGAAATGTGGCTGGTATTAGACACAAATAACGACGCCAATTTTTATCGTACAAAAGAGACCAGAATTTTAAAATTTTAACAGTCATATAAATCAATTGAATGTCTTCGAACATGATGATGAATTAAAATATTTTCAACCTTTGTTATTTGAGAACTTAAGAAAAACTATAAACGTAGCACTGAACACTAAAGGATTTTATAGTTTGTAAAAAGGATTTTCTTTTTTTTAATAATTAAATTATAATTTGAAAAAGTATTGGAAAATAAAATTAGAAAACATTTGTTTTATAATCAATTAGATGATTGAGCATTATTTGTTAAAGTTATTTGTAATAAGTAGATAATAGTTAGGTATAAATGCTTCTTATAAAAAATGTTAATGTAATTGTAAAATTGTACACATGTTTTTAAATAAATATTGTCAAATTATTAAATGACAATTCCTGAATAAGAATATTAATTCTTTTTTTTTTTCTTTTTTTTAATTAACGTTTTTAGATTTCTGCTCGCTATAATTTATTTATTTATTTAATAGCCAATGAAATTACAATTTCTTACAGGCTAGCATATATATTATACTTAAAACTATTTACAATAAAATGTTTTCATAATCATTCAATAACAAAAATTTATTATTTAACTAAGTTAAAAATACTCCTCTTAATGCGGATTGGATTTAATGAGAAATCAATATATGAATAGAAACTGTTGAATTGGTTGCATATACGTCTCATGGGATCAAAGTTGACATAATTGATTCGAAAATATTTTATTTTTAAAGGAGTAAAATTTCTAGTTGGACGATTTGGGATTACGAATTCGATCTTACGAAGCAGGAACTCAGAATTAATTGAACCGTTTACTAAATTAATTACAAATGAAATATTCATATATTTTCTCCTACTTTCAAGAGTAGGGAGATCAATAACCTGTAATCGACTTTCATATGATGGTAAATTAATATTAGAATTCCATGGAAGATTACGAAGACAAAAAAAGAGAAATTGTTTCTGGACCGATTCAATTTTCTTTATATGAACTTCGTATTGAGGATCCCAGACCACGGAAGCATATTCCAGGATTGGTCTTACAAGAGATATGAATAATTGCTTGGAAACGTAAGGATCATTAAACTCTCTTCCCCAGCGCATGAGGAAACCTAGAACACCTTTTGCCTTATTAACCATTTGCGAAATGTGGGAATTAAAGGATAGTTATATATATAATGATAAAGAAACCCAGCCGGAAAATGAAGGGCTAAAGAAACCCAGCAAAAACTTTTTGGTTCTCGGTAATGGCAACTTACTTATTAAAGTAGTTTCTCTATATTACATAAATAAGTACTCAATAGTATAATAGCATAATAATACTGCAATCACGTGGATCAGTTCAACTAGTGAATGGTATGAAAAGTTAATAATCGATTTTTGATTTTTAGATCAACCATTATAATTTCGAGAAAGTCAAAGAATGATTTATAAAAACAAATGGAAGCGCTATATTCGGATGGGCCGATTGTTTTATAAATTCATTAATGGCCCGATTACACAGAAAAAAATTTTTGTGCATAAATACAAGAATTTACTTTCATTGATTTTAGTTCATAATATTTAAGAATAATGTCTTAAATATTAACAGTTTTTTTTGAAATAAATCAAAGTTAAGAAGACTTAAAATAAATTGTTTAAATTTTCAATTATATTTCCAATTTGTAAAAAAATGTTTGAAATTTTCTTCGGAAAATTTTAGGTTTTTAATGATTTTTAGCTACATTATGGCAACAGAAGAGAAGCACTTTTTATCAAAATGATGTGCTGCAGAATGCGAGTGAAATTATGCACATTTCTAAACATTATTTTTTTACAGAATTTCTTTGGAATTTTGCCATTTTAAGGCGTTTGTTGTTATTATTTTCATGTATAACTATTTTCATTTACCATTTGTAATTAAATCTAATAAAACTAAACAAAAGATTTAAGAAAATTTTTGCAAAATTAATAAAATTTTCATTATGAACAATTTAATAATATGAACAAAATTTTATTTTTTATGAAACAAATTTGGGAAAAAAAGTCTTGTTCGATTCATAATATTTATGAAAAAAAAATTTCAATTTCAATATGAATTCTTTTTCTCTGTGTATGTATGTTTATTTTTTTTTCGACTGAAATGCTATTGAGCTTTTATTTTCATATTCTCTGTGTCACTTGCAACTGCTTTGGGTTTTTGCCTGCGATAATGACAATTTATTGCGTTATTTGGCTCAAAATTTGTTATTCTGTAAGTCGATATTAGTAGATTGAAATGCCAAAACTGTCACTTTCTATTTATATGTGTTCGTGGCGGAAGTAGGACTTATTAGAACTAACGGTTTTTATGGACCGACCATCGCAAAAATTGACAAATTGATTTATTATTACATGAAATATTTTTGCAAAATTTTATTAAAATAGATATGAATTTAGAACATATATAAACACGAAATTTCATAATTATTTGTTATTTAGAAGGACATCCAGCACATCTGCCAGCCAGCAATACTAACATTATTAAACCGCCTTATACAATGATCCTGAATCGCTTGGTATACTTTATTTTTTGCCGTTACAAACGTCAGCATAAGGGAACCGAAACGTTGATTTCGAAACTCCAGCAGCCCTTCTGAACTATCTGAAAATCATCACAAACGCAAATTAGGTTATAAAAGTCCGAGATAATTAGCTCTATTTTCAGTAGGGACTTCCCGTTCGAATGCTTCCCAGAAAACATGAAATATTTTTTTTAGAAATTTAATAAAATTATAAATTTTTTATTATTTTTTTTTTCCTTTTAATTGTCAATTGTCAGTGTTTTCGTATTAAAAAAAATATAAAATTATAGAAAAAATTCAACAAAATTTTTTTAAATTCGTTTTGTTTTCAATATTGGCAATATCGAATTTGAAAGCAACGTACATCATAGACCTGAGCCACGTAATATAGATGAAAAACATATTTCGAGATAGTGGATACCATTATTGATGACTTTCCGTTTATAGACGGAACGTAAAATCGACATGGAGAATGTGGGCACAAAGCTTTAATTATATTAACAGTGCTATTCTCGACCAAGTGGCAAACAAATTTATTTTGATAGTAAAAAAAAAAAATTGTGACAATAACAAAATTATTTCTATTCTGGATTTCAAAAAAAAAAAAAATAATAATAATAATTCTGTATAAAATTTTGGTGATACTTGTCACATTCACAAAAGCACATGATAAGAACTAATGACAGACAATTGTCATGAATTTGATAATAGCAGCGTAAATTACATTTTTGTTGAATTTACAAATTTTGTTGAATTTACATGAATTTATAAAAGAAAAATGAATAAAACATTTTTTTGAAAAAAGTATATGGAATTAAAGAAATCCTAAAGAATGGATTCATATGCATATTATCTCTTATCAAAATGTTTGCTTTACAGAGGAATTATACTACATATTTATAAAAAGACCTTAACCATGACGTTGAAAACTTGTAATATAAAGAGTCCCCGAAAAATGTTTTCTTTGGCATATGACTTAGGAAGACCGCTCAGACCATCTGTATTCTATAGCCGAATAGAGAAGAGATATAAAAAATTGTAAATTTCATTTTCAATTTTTTCGAAACATATACCCAGGAATTGACTATTTTGAACTTGAATTAGCTATTTTAAAATTTGTAGGATTTTTAACTTTGGGGTTATGGGTTCGAGCCTTGGTAAAAACTATTAAATAATTTCGTTTAAGGATTAGAAAAACTTTTTAGTTGTAAAAATGCTATAGCTTCTGCTAAGTATTTTAAAAATGTTTATTTCTCTTTTACTTAAAATTAAAATAAGCTTCTTCAAAACTCTTTCCTAAAATATCCCAGAAGTGCCTGGCTCTAAGACACAGATCTACCAAATATGCTATATATACCTACATAATGAAATGATATTTAAATTTTTTTTTAAGAAAAAATATCTCACATACTTAGATTTACTTCTCAAACGTATGTTTTTATAAAAAATATGTTCATATTTAAAAAGAAAAAAAAAAAAAAAATAAAATCAATGGGATTCTGCGATGATACGAACCATGTCCTAAAAATTTGTGGTCTAGAATACTCTTACTAGACTAATTTTACCCATGGGAATTTTGGTTAAAAAAAAATTTATTTTTACACCGTTGAAATATATGAAGGGTATATATTTGAACGGTATAAAAATTAATTTACAACACTATATGTTGAATATATTATCAAATTCATCTATGTTGAAAAATTATTATTTAACAAAATTAAACAAAAGTATTTTATGAACATAAAATTTTAAGTTGCCATATCCCTACAAACATTTAGAAGATATCTTCCTGGAAGAAACTTAAGCAATATATTCTTTTTATTATTTGGACGAAAATCACCAAATCAATATTTTTTCTAATATTGCATTTTTAACAGTTTAAAGAAAATTTGGCAATAAACAACAAAAAATATATAAAATTAAAATTTTTTTTATTGTTTTTATCCTCAAAATATCACCTTTTTTCAGTAAGGTGATTATTACCTCATTGATATCATCTAGAAGAAATTAATACAATACTTTTATTTTTCAGTCACAATTTTTTCAGTTGTCGAAAAATTTTTCAAAAATGAAAAATATTGAAGAAATTTCATTTTTTTCGCTTTATGATGTTAAGATTTATGTGTATGTATGCTTTACAAGATATAAAAGTTTTCCTTATTATATTATTTCAAAATTTATTTAAAAATAATTTTTCTATATATTTATTAAATCTTTCAGAAGATTACCTTCCTTTTTTTACCTAGATGATTATCTAGCCATATTGCCTATTTTTCTTCCAGGCGTATTGATTTCTTGTTGCTTAGATGTATCGCCTGTGACGAACAATCTCTCCCGATGGGGGAAACTTTCGCAATACGAATATGATTATTCCAGCAATAAAATTGTTCTTCTAAGCAATACAAATTCAAATCACTTTCGTATTATTTTGCTTGTAGGGATGGTTTGGGGGGAAAGAATTCGAATCATAAGAATTTATAATTAATAAATTTCAAAGATAAATTTTTTAAGTATATAAAAAGATGTTTTAAAAGTTTCTTATTTGACGTTTCAAAATTTTTGATTTTTTTCAAGCCAAAATTATAAAACAATTTCTCGAATTCTTGGCTCAGGACCTACAGTACTTCAGTTTCAAACACAAGCGGTATACCACATCATTCTGTTGAATTTTATTATTTTTATTGGCTATATAAAAAGTCTAAAACGAAACTCAAACTAAATAATACCTAGACATTAACATGCCTAGAAAATCCTGTCAAATTAAATTTTTTTAATAATGAACATTTTCGTATTTTTTACGATTTTTTTTTTTTCAAGAAGCCCTTAGGATACGAACTCAGGTTTAACGGTTTGTAGTCTAGAACACTTGTTCTAGACTACTCAATCTCACAACTTCTCGATAGAAAAATATTTATATATTGTTGCATGTGAAGTTTGGGCGAAGAAAATTATAAAAATTTTTGAGGCGCTCTGGAAAAACGTTTATAACTATGCCATTTCTTAATGAATTTCGCTGAGTGTTAATACCAAAATTATCGAGACTATATACCATATATTTGTTGAAAGAGAAATGTATTTATTGGACTATGGGCTTGGAAAAAAACATTTCAACACTCAGACGGACAGACCAATATTCTCAAAAGTTATTTTTAATCATAATCATAACATTTCATTTCATTTTGAGGTCCTGGATGTATATTTTAAGGCTTTCATATAAAATAACAAACTTATATACTATATCCTTCATTTTATGTGAAATTTATAAAAAAAAAATATAAAAATATCAAAACAACACTCATTTATCTAAACTTTTATAAATACATTTCTTCTATTTGAATTTTTTACAAACCTCCATATCTAGTTGTTAGTCCATGTTGTTCACATTTTTTTCAATTAAATTTCTTTCACTCAACAGAATTTCACTCAAATTAAAAAAAAAAAAGAAAGTATTCATAAGAATTTGAGTAAATAAAATTCATATATCATATATCAATACGAAAAGTCTCATTCATCTCTATTAATTAACACAAGACACACTCAAACAAAAGAAAATTAAAACAAACAAAACTGAAAGCTACAACTAAACTGTTGTAAAGACGAAAAAAGAAACACAAAATCCAGCAAAACTTAAAAGAGCACAAAATTATTTGTTGTTGCTGTCGTTCTTACCACTGCTTTTTTATATGGCCATGGCATTGGAATGAGAATTAAAAAAAAAAAAATAAATAAAAATTAATGTATAGGTGATGTTAAATGTTGCAATCAGCTTTGCCACAAAGAAAATAATTTTCTTACCAAAATTTTCTCTAAAAACTACCAAAATGTAGCACATTTAAAATGTTGTTTTTTTTTTTTTTTTTTTTTTTTTTTGAGTGAAAAATTATATTTGAAAATTAGTGCAAGCAAAACGTCCAATAAAAAATTTAAAGATTGTGGTCAAAAAACTCCCAGCAAAATATGAATATGTATATATCTATATATTTTTCTATTTTGAATAATAATCATTAATAACGTCACAGCAAAAAATGAAAATAAAATAACTAAAAAAGAGTTGAAAAGAATTAGTGGTTTTAATAGAGGAAGTGCGTTCGTTAACCCCAAAATTTGTTCTGTCCATTGTCTGGATTTGTGAGAAAAAATTGAGAGAGAAAAATGACAATTAATAAACATAATATTTACAAATTTTACTAGTTTTATTTTTGCTTGAAAATCCAGTATAAATCATATAGTTACAAAAAGCAAATCATATAATTACAAAAAGTAAACAATGAAAAAAATGTATTTTTACATTCAAATTTTACTAAAAGTACATCAAAAAACAATAAGTACATTACAAAATTAATAATTAAGTTTTTGTTCACTAAAATACATATATTACGGTTAAAACTCTATTGTTTTTTTATTATTTTATGTTTATTTGTTTGTAGTGATTATTTTACTGCATTTTACAAATTTTCTTTTAGCGTACTTTTTGTTTACAAGTTTTTTTTTTTGAGAGTAAAATTAGTAATTTACTCAGTAAATACTCAGTTTACTGGATTTTACTAGAAAAATGAAAGAACGTACTTAGAGTTATTTTTTTTATTGTATAAGAATCAATGCTTTTGACGTTCTTCTCTTAAAAATAATTTCTTTAAAAGTTATTGAAAATCTTTTTCAAATTGGTGAAATTGCAATTCCCTTAGAAATTATTAACTTTGTTTCCTGTTAAAAAATGATTTTCACTTCTTTGGAAGTAATTGTTAATAACTTGCATAAAGTTATTATTATTCCTATTTTCTTTGGATATTTTTATTTATTTTTTCTGAGAAAAAAATTTCTAACATTTTTTCAAAGTTTTAATGCATTCTACCAAAAAGTCGGAATATTTGGAACAAACCAACTAAACTACCAAACCTCCGAAGATTTTGGTCCAATCAGACCAAAATGGCAACACTGGTTGTAGTTGTACTTGTTTGTTGTTTAGTAATAAATAGCTTTTCTTTGTGTATATTGTTGTTGTCTTATGGCATTTTTTTTTAACATAAATTTCTTTTGATCTTCACTGTGTATTTTGTTGAGTGGTTGTTGTGTTGTTGTACACTCCTCTAAAGGTAACAAGTTAAGAGCAATGGCTTTTCATAATCAGTTCTTTTGCAACTATTCAGCAGTATGGTAATAAAAAAACAAGACTTAAAAAAAGTGTTAAAAACCAAATAATATAAAAGTTAAATATATAAACGAGAGAAAGAAAATAACAAATATAAAACGGTGAAATTTTTTATTGAAGTTGGAAAGAATACATAAATAAAAACGGTTAATTTAAAGTTATAAAAAAGAAGAATATTATAAATTAAACAAAAAAAAAATAGTGGATTATACAAGAATTATCTTATAATATGGATTATCATTTAATACTGGTAGGTGGTAATTAAATAGAAAGCAAAAATAACTGAAATCTATAAAAAGAATTATGCAAAAAAAAAACAAATTTTTGTTGAAGAAAGAAAATGAAAAGGGTTTTTATTATTACAAATAAAATGATTTGTAAATGTCATGTTTGTAGCTTAAGTCTTTCGTTCTTTGGGATGTTTTTCTACAAATAATGATGTTCATGTCTTAAGTCTTTTGAGAAAATTCTAGTCTATTCTTTAATGAATTTTTATACGATTTTTTTTAGTAGTTTTTTCTAGATTTAAAAAATATATTCAATATTTTAAATAAAAATGACACAAATTTTTTAATAAAATAAGTAATTTTTACTTAATTTCGAATTTTATTTTACAAAATTGCAAAATATATAAAAAATACAAAAATACCAAACCAAAAGTTAAGAACTTGTTTTTTTAACAAAAAATATGAACGGAATAAGTTAAGATTAAAACTAAATGAACCACTCGTAACATTTCTGACTTCTGAAAAAAAAAAAAAAAAAATTAAAGTACTATACGAATTTTTTCGCGGTTTCTCTATAAGAATTTAAAATTAATAATGACAATTGAGCACTGTTGAGACCTTCCTAAATCCGTTTTTAACTTGGATCCAAATCCTTTACAAAATTCTCTGTGGGAGTTTCTACTGTAACGACAAAATTCTAAATCTGGCCAGAAAATGTTAAAAACACTCTTTGTTATGATTATTCGAGTTTATTCAGACTAAAGAAACAAAACTTGTCATACGACAAATTGTTTTGTAATTTTTTATTGTTTTTATTTCGATACCTATTTAAATCCATTTTCTCGATTATTCTGTATGCAAAACTTGTACCTTGGAACATGAGAAAAGTTAGAAATAAAGTATGTTTTGCAGGTTAATACATAATATTGAAAATATTTTTATTTTTTTTATTATTGAGGAGCTTTTGCCTCAGAGTTATTCTCATTTTTGTTTTTTAAAATTTCTTTTAGCTTTGATTGACTAAAGCTTAGGCATAGCTATAGCATGATTCATATTTGATTTTGAAGAAATGAACTCATCGCGCCATTATGCGGCCAAACATGTTTGGCATAGCTCTTAAAAGCTTTTAAACTTTTTGGGCTTGGAATTCATTCCTTTTCTGAACCGAGTTTCATCTCATTCTTTAGGTTCTTGTTAAGCTTTTTTATTACACTAAAATGTAATACATTTGTAAAAATTTACTAAATCAAAATTTTGTAGTAAATTCAAAAAAAGTTAAAAAAATTCAAATTTTATTTTGTACATCTTTCTTTGACAGCTATCTGCATGCGAAGAAACAACCAGATTTCAAGAATTCGATCTGCTGTTAAATTTGACATGTCTCTAGAACATATTGTAATCAAGAAAGATATTTAAAATTTTCGACAGTAAGAGTTTTTACAAAAAGTTTGTGTTATGTCTTATTCGAACGCACACTTTACATATGTATGTCCGAAGTACAGACTTTCAGCAATTATACTATAATTAAATACTTAATAAATCTTTCGATTTTTTACAATTTAAGTAATTAAATTAAATTAAATTAAATTAAATTAATATCTGTCGCATATAAGTGATATTTAAAATTTTAATTTATAACAAAAATTAAAGTCAAGGGTATTTATAAGAATGTTTCCTATTCTTAATTTGTATTTATTTTTTTTTAAGGATATCAGATACAAATGACACTTTTTATTTTTACTCGAAAAACGAACAATTTCAAAACATCCTCTAAAAATTCAGATATTCCAAAAAATAACCGTTTTGAGGTTAGTTCCTGCACTAAATCCCTAAATTTTAAGTAAATTAAAAATTTTCAAATTGATTTAGAAAGCAGAAGAATAAATTTTAAATTATGTTAAAATCGTTTATAAATATTTAAAATAAGTAATGACCAGGGCAACCCAAAATATGCAAAATCATATTTTTTCATGAGCTTCAAATAAAGCTAACTGTTAGATATTTATTCGTTTCAGACAATTTTAAGAATTTTGGCATCGATTTATTACAGCATATTTTTGCATATTTTGGTCAACAGTTATTTTTGGCTTAGCAGCATATTTGGTCATAGAAAATCATAATTTTAGAGCATATTTTAGCAATTTAAATGACATATTTATGCATTTCGCATATTGCACTTAAAATAAAAGTTTTGTATCCAATAGGATTTTTTACATAGTTTGCCATTAGTAAAAATTTCTTTTTACTGTTACATACGTTTTTCAAATCCGATTCCTTAATATTTTTCATCTTCATCATAAATTGATAAAATATTTTTGAATATTATTAAGTGTTAGCAATTGCTAACAAAAATTAAGTTATTTTTGGCATTAATAGTAGATAATTTAAAGTTTAGCAAAAAAAAAAAAAAGAATAAAATAAAATAATATTTTCAGAGCATATTTTTTAATTGCAAAGGCATATTTTATGCACATAAAGCATTTTTTCGAGCATATTTTTTACAAAAAAAAAAAAACTAGTGGAAGTGCTACATTCGGCTGTGCCTAAACTTTTATACCCTTCATAAAATCTATAAATATAAAAATTCAGAATATAACCTCATTAAAACTGTAATTAAATTAAATAAATATCGTGAATTTATTAAATGTTATTTATAAAAAAAAAAACTTAATAAAACATTTTTTTCTGAAAAAAATATAAGCAATTAAAGAAATTCTAAAGAGTAGATTCATATTATCTCTTATCAAAATTAACCATGACATCGGAAACTTGTAATATAAAGAGTCCACGAAAATCGTTTCCTTGGACATATGACTTATGAAGATCGCTCAAACCATCTTTGCTGAAGAGCCGAATAAATAAGAGATATGCAAAATTATAAATAGATACCTAGGAATTAGCCATTTTGAACTTGAATTAATTATTTTATTAGCACTGAGAAAAAATATTAAATAATTTTGTTTAAGAATTAGAAAAACTTGTAAAAATTAAAATTTAATTTAATAACTTCTATCAAGTATTTCTAAAATTTATTTCTATTTTACTTAAAATTAAAATAAGCTTCTTCAAAACTCCTCCCTAAACAGATTGCAGAAGCACCTGATTCTAAGACAAATCCTATACTATACCATCTTATTATCTATATTTAAAAACCTTAAAAAAAATAAACATAAATGATAATTTTTTAACAAAAAATTTCTCACATACTTAGATTTACTTGTCAAACTTATTTTTTTTTTTTTCATAAAAAATATGCCCATATTTAAGAAAAAAAAATCTGCCAACAACATTCCAAAAGAAAAATATTTATCGTTCGTTCATTGAAAGATGAACATGTCTTCTTTAAACGCAGTTTTTTAAAAATAATATTATCACTTAAAAATGCGTTCTAATGCAAATGCAATTTTAAGATGCATTTTTTGAAAAATGTTTACCCTTTCAATTTTTATCTGCCTCTGATATTAGAAAAATGATAATGTTTACTAAAAAATGAATTATAAATTGTTTTGGGACCAAATGGTCCACTATTAAAAAGAAAAAAATAAATAAAAATATTCCTTCAAAATCTGAAGGAATATTCATACCAAAAATATATTTTCATACAAAAATATATTTTTTTTTAATTTAAATCGTGTATAAATTCACAATTCTTTTGAAATTGGAAAAAAATAATAGTGAAAGAGACTAAATGGCTCCAAACTTTATATGCGTACCTAATATGAATAAAATCTTTTTAAAAAAGAGACATTTTTTATAAATCGTAAAATGAACGTTATATATTATTGCATGTGAAATATAAAATATTATTCAATTTGGCTGCTCCAGAAAATCGTTTATAATACTACCATTTCTGAACAGATTTCGCTGAATTTCAATACCAAGATTTTCAAGACTATATGTTACATATGTGTTGAAAAAGAAATGTATTTATTGGACTATGAGCTTCAAAAAAATCCATTTTGACACACTGACGTATAGACAAATATCCTCAAAAGTACTATTTTATTAATAACAATCACAAAAATTTTTCATATATACACTGTCTGCCACTTGAATAAGGAATCACATTTTTTTTACTTTAATTAAGTATATCTCCTAAACTAAAGTTCAGAAAAAAATAATTTTTTGCGAAATCAAATTTCAAAGTGTTTGCTTTAGTTTCCTGAAGAAATAAAAAATATACATATTTTGTTATACTAAAATTATGCATTTCTTTAAGGACATGTATTTCTGTGGTACTTTGTCGTGTGTCACTTGAATAAGGAATATTTTAAAACTAAGCAAACTGTAATTTACTTTTAAATTTTAAGTTATAAAAATGAAAGTTATTATCTTCTAACATTCAATTAGTAATGAGTACTGTCACCATTTTTTAGAAATAATCTCAAAAATGCGATTTGGCATCGACTTGTATAATGACTCTAAGTAATTTAGCGAAATTGAACTCCATGCTTCCGTTATTGCACCCTTTAAGTATTATATCGTTTCAAATTGTTTTCCTCCTTCATAAACTTTTCTTGCAAGCCAACCCCAGATATCCATTGGATTCAGGTCTGGTGAATATGGGGGCCAATCCAAAAGTTGAACACCTTGTTGATTAATCCATTGTTTTACTGCTCTGGCGGTATTACTCGCAGCATTGTCGTATTGGTATGTCCAAGGTAAAATTTTGGAAATGCTTCCTACAGAATGTTTTTGTAAGTCGTTGCAGTTATTTTGTTGGATACAAAAACCAATTATATTGTACCATAATACCATTATTCCGCCCTCTCGGCTGTGTCTGCGGCTCAAAAATAATTCCTCCTTATTTAGGACATGGAAGTAATAGTTATAGCCGTAGGGACCATCAATATTAAACTTTTTTTAATCGGAAAATACAACTTTAAATCATTTGCCGGACCATGTCATTGTATTTTTGGAAAACTGTAGGTTGTGATTTACGTTTTTAATTAAGCGGTTTTTTTGCAGTTTTCGTCGGACTATGTATGGGCACGACTTTAAAATACGGTACACTGTTCTTAGACTGGCACTGACTCCAATCTTTTCACGTATTTTTGATACCGACATGACAGAATTTGATGCAATTCTAAGAATTTTTCGTCTTTCTTTTGGAGTTGTTGCCATTTTCTTCCGCCCTTTCATGTTTTTTCCATATCTTTCCATGTTATTTAAATAATTGTACACAACTGTCTTTCCTCTATTAATGTTTTTGGCTATTTGGACCGAATTCTGACCCTGAGATTTCAAAATCAGAATTTTTTCTTTTTCAGAGTTATTAAGAGCCTTACCACGTCCCATTTTGAATAAAAACTATTTAAAAACTATCAAATTAAAAATTCTCTAGCCGTTTATATTTAAAGAAATTCAAATCATAGCCTTTCTGATTAATATTAAAAGAATTCCTTATTCAAGTGACACACGAAATAGTACCACACATATATATATATATATATATATATATATATATATATATATATATATATATACCGTTCATGTTAAGGTTGTTTTAAGGTATATTTTTTCTAAGAACGTTATTTAGTTTTAGGTCAGTTTTAATACATTTCAAAAAGGTTTTCCTTTGCTTTATAAAGTTTTTTTTTAAACCTAAGTTTTGGAAAACTATGTCGAACTATAAAGTATAAAGAATTATTTGGTAATTTATTCATTCCTATTCACAAAAAATAGGTCAATTAAATATTTGCAAATGAAAACTGCTCTAGGTGTAGTACGTCGTGCTTTAAGTCTTTTGCTTTTTATCTAATCATTTTATGGTACCAAGAAATTGTGCAACAATTTTGTGGCACATTTTCTAGTCTTCCTATATTACATTTCCCATCTAATAAATTGTTTCTAGTTTTCCTACGTTACATTTTCTATAAATTGTGATTTCATAAATTTTTGTAAACGTTGTCATGTTTAGTAAGTTTTATTTTTTTTCCCCCCCAAGTTGTTTCACAATTGGTTTTTATTTTCTCTTCTACTGAATATTCTGCAACTTATATGATCATCATTTTATTGTTATAATGCAGCATTATTCGAATTATTGTAACACATTTAATAACACATGAGTATCTAAGACATACACTTGTTCTTGTTTTAATGTTTTAATTCTGCAACAACATTTATGTGCACATCAAGTTATAAAAAACTGTTCTTCAAAGTTTAAAATGTTTCTTTTTTCTTGATTTCTTTATTATTATTTTTTTTATAATATTTACAGCTATTTTCTACCAGGTTTTTTTTAGAAAAAGAAACAGAAAAAAACTTACTAGAATAAAAGTATATTATTATTACTAGTATGTATTTTTAAATAAAATCAGTAGCCGTTTTGTAGTTTTTTTTTAACTTTAACTATATGTACATATGTTGGTTTAAAAAATAAAATAACAATTTAAATATGTTAATGAATTACAAACAACGAAAAAAAGAGTTATATAAAAAAGAGAACTTTATTTTTCTGCTGTGAATTGTTTTGTGGTGTCAAGGGGAACGTTTTATTTTTAATATTTTCATATTCATATAGCAAAATAAAAGCAGAAAAAAGCATGACATCAAAATGCAAACAACTTTCCCGTTAAATAATTATTATTATTTTTTAATATATACATACAAACGACAACAACAATTTAGAACGTTTTTTATGAATTTAACACAATTTTTTTAAATGTTGAAATATTTATTTTGTCATTTTCGTGTTATGAATTTTAGCATAAAGTTTAAGTGTGATGATTTTTAAATTTGTTTTAAAGATTTAAACTATTTAACCTATATTGTGTAGAGATACGAGGTTTAACTAGAAATTTTTAGAAAATTTTGAGAAAAGCTATGATAAAAAGATTTACTACCCTAACCACTATAAGTTCGTACACCCATACAAAATATTAATATTAGAAATTTGAAAAGCTGAATTTCTTGCAAACAGTATCCGATTTTAACATTTGATCACTTATTTGAAAGAAAATTTTGCTGTTTTTAAACTCAATAAAAAATTAGTACGTTATTTATTTATTTATTTATTTAATTTATTTACTTAATTTATTTATTTAATAGTCAATGAATTTACAATTTCTTACAGGCTAGCATATATATTATACTTAAAGCTATTTACAATAAAACGTTTTCATAATCATTCAATAACAAAAACTTATTATTTAACTAAGTTAAAAATACTCCTCTTAATGCGGATTGGATTTAATGAGAAATCAATATATGGATAGAAACTGTTGAATTGGTTGCATATACGTCTCATGGGATCAAAGTTGACATAATTGATTCGAAAATATTTTATTTTTAAAGGAGTAAAATTTCTAGTTGGACGATTTGGGATTACGAATTCGATCTTACGAAGCAGGAACTCAGAATTAATTGAACCGTTTACTAAATTAATTACAAATGAAATATTCATATATTTTCTCCTACTTTCAAGAGTAGGGAGATCAATAACCTGTAATCGACTTTCATATGATGGTAAATTAATATTAGAATTCCATGGAAGATTACGAAGACAAAAAAAGAGAAATTGTTTCTGGACCGATACAATTTTCTTTATATGAACTTCGTATTGAGGATCCCAGACTAGTGAAGCATATTCCAGGATTGATCTTACAAGAAATATGAATAGTTTCTTGAAAACGTAAGGATCATTAAACTCTCTTCCCCAGCGCTTGAGGAAACCTAGAACTCCTTTTGTCTTATTAACGATTTGCGAAACGTGGGAATTAAATGATAGTTTACAATCAAGCAACACACCCAGATCAAGAAATTCTTCGACTAGATCAAGTTGATATTCATTTATTGTATATCTACAGAGTACTGCACTTATTCTGTAGAACACCATGTGTTTACACTTTTTTAAATTCAGATCCATTAGATTCATCACACACCAATCACAAAGATTGTCAAGATCTGATTGGAGTAAGGAACATTGATTGATCAGCATATATTATATATATATATTATATTAATATTCTCGAATTCTTAATGCAAGCTGGTAAATCATTTATAAATATAAAGAATAATAAGAGACCGAGATGACTACCTTGTGGAACACCAGATAAAACAGGAATTTATTTTGATATACATTTTCTGAATAATACACATTGGCATCTATTTTTAAGATATGTGGAAATCCATTTAAGAAAAACAGAAGAAAATCCGAATTTATCCAATTTGAACAATAGGAGATTGTGATTTACTTTATCGAAAGCTTTACTGAAATCTGTGTATATTGCGTCTGTCT
The DNA here is from genome assembly GCA_932274085.1 of Protocalliphora azurea. Taxonomy (NCBI): domain Eukaryota; kingdom Metazoa; phylum Arthropoda; class Insecta; order Diptera; family Calliphoridae; genus Protocalliphora; species Protocalliphora azurea. The sequence continues at coordinate 149,937,476 of OW026521.1, read as the reverse complement.
GTAAACCGGAATCAAATGCAGTTATAACTGAGTTTACGAACTCCAAAAGGTTAGTAGTAGTAAAACATCCTTTTCTAAATCCATGCTGAAATGGCGAAAAATAACATATAACTTGATGCGAAAGGATTTCAGTAACTATCTTTTCGAAAAGTTTTGGAATAACACTTAATTTAGAAAAATACCTCTATAATTGGAAATGTTGGATCTACTTCCGGATTGAAACAAAGGTATAATATAAGATTTCCTCCAAACTTCAGGAAAGTAACCACTAAATATTGTTATGTTGGAAACTTTCGCGTATAAAATGAAAAGTGTTTACCAACCTAATCTATATATTTCTAATTTTGACCATTACAAATTCGTACTATCTATGACGTGTTGTTTAATATAAAGTGGCATCAGATTTTAATTGGTTTATAGTGTTTTATTTTTATAGTTACTTTTTTTAAGTAAAAGTTCTTAATGAAAATCACACATTATGTATCATGAAATCCAATATTTTGGACATTTTTGTATTAAAATCGTTATATGATCTTTCGGTATTGTTTTTTATAATTTGTGTAGATTGTATTTCGATCTTAATTAAATATTAGCAGTTTGACGACACTAACATCATTTTTTACAAATCATATGTTGAGATTTTCGACATATTAACTTAATATTTCTTGCCGGAAGAAGGTATGTAAACTTCGAAAGTGAAGGAACTGATCAACTATTGGAAAAAAAATAGTGGTTGAGTGGTGCTTATTAATGCATAATGTTTATTACATTTCTTAGAAAAATAATTATAACTCTGTTAGGTATTATCTTAAGATATTAAACTATAACGTCAACAATAAAAAATGACTATAATGAACAAATATGAAATAAAATGGGCCTACGGGGACTGAATATGTTTGCTGATTAATCCAAATTTTTACCGTTTAAATTGAATTTTTGTATAAATGTCACTCATACAAAGAATAAAATTGAATGGTACTGCCAAGAATTTGTATTTTATGCCTACGAAGGATAAGAATAGCTTTCTTTTCTAGAAAATATAAGTTATCAAGTCCATAATCCAAAAAATCTGAGAAAAAATGTAATTGTGTCAATATCATTCAAAGCATTTTTTGTATAATGCACCAAAAATAAGAAAAAAGCCTAAAAATTATCATTCTAGCATTTTGATATTCCTAACATCCAATGCAGACCTAATTTCAACCACAGCTGTAGACACAGAAGTTAAATTGTGATCACCGAACTACCTTTAATAAAGATTTCCGATTTTAAACAAAAAAATATGATAAACATCCGATTTTATGAAGTATATTGTGCAACAATCTTTATTAAATTAAATTTTATAAACAAATTATGCTAAAGTAATAGTCAAATGTCAAGTAATTTTAAGCTAGAAAATTTTTGATAAGCTGTACGAACTTTAGGCGATCAAATTTAATTTTAGATAGTTCAAAATTTTAAACTTTTTAAGAAAAAATTTGAAAAATAATTAAATTAATTTTTATCACATTTAAAGACAGCTAAATTATCTTTCAACTAAGAGGTCAATTGTTAAAATCGGAAAATGTTTGTAAGAAATACAACCATTTAAAGTTCAAATATGCATCTTTTAGTGGTTGGGGTAGTATATGCTTCTTTTATTTCCTCCAATGAGATATAAAAAATTTTAAACTAAAACATCGGTATTCAAAGAACATTTTATTTCATACCAAAAATATATATACTACCCAGCAAAAACATGGTAATGGTATGTTGTTACAGATGTAGTTACTTATCAATGTCAACAACATAATGTCTGTATTACATAGAAGTTATTTAGTAACTATTTATTTATAACCCATAATTTAATACTAAATTATGATTAGATTTTTGAAAATTTATATTGATTTTTAAATTAAGTTGCCAATTTATATATTTAAAGAAGAGATAAATATATAAATTGGCAACATTAACGTATGAATTAATTTTTAATTTAAAATAGTTTATTTTTATTACATTTATTTTAATTTAATTTTTGGTTATTGTTAAGTTTTTGAAATTAAAATTTATAAAACGTTTAAGATGAAAAAAAAAATGCTTTTTATATCCTATATTAGTTATTTGTAACCTAAAATGTAACTAATTTTTACTAATAATGACCCTTGTAATACTTTAAAATCACTGGAAGTAATTAGTTATTGTAATGACATTTAAGTAATGACTTTCTGAAATGCATACTTATAATAATATAAGTAAGTAGTTGCCTCTAATGTCAACACGGTGTTAAAATAATCAGTTATTCAGCTAATGTGTGAAGAGTCATTATATTATCTTCCTAACCCATTATATGGTAACCAAAATTTTTGCTGGGTAGTTTTCAAAAAAAAGTAAAGGCATCAATTTGAAAAAAGGTAATAAGTTTAAAAAAAGTACTATTTTTCTGTACTAATTTCAATAAAGGTAAACAAATTAAAAAACTCGTTTTAAAAAAAGTTTCAATTTTTAATAATTATAAATTTTCAAAAAAGTACCAATTTCAAAAAATTAACTATTTTTCAAAATGAGTACCAAATTTCCAAAAAAAATTTTTTGAAACTATATTTTTGAAAAAAAGTACAAGTTAAAAAATATATAAATAGTCAAATAAAGTATTAACTTTAAAAAAGGTCAACTTTACAAAAGGACTTAAAAAAGCTCCAACATTGAAAAAACATAGATTTTCAAGTATAATTAAAAAAAAAAACAAGTAAGAATGCTATATTCGGATTGGTCGAATCTTTATACCCACCATCTGCAACTTTTTGTGTGTCCCTTAATTTAAAATGTCGCACAGTGGTGTAGAATTGCCAAAAATTACGTTTAATTCAAGGAAGGTGTATAGTGCTTTCTTTATAATTTTATTGCGATAATTAGCTCATTAGTACATCGAAAAAATACATTTTGAATTTAGCATAAACCATAATTTCTGCTAAATGTACATCACAGATTTTGAATAATTGGGGATATAATTTCATATGAAATTATTAGGTAGTTGGAAAGTGAGTTGATTCCAATTATAGAAATAAAATAAATAGATTGTTTTATAAGGATTGATATAATTTCATACAAAATTATTAGATAATTAGAAAAGGGTTTGATTCTAATTATATATGTAATTAAAATAAGTAGATTCTATTTGAGGATTTCAGGATTAATTTTGGATTTATTAATAAAAATGTGTGTTACCAGTCGCAGGTTCAGAAGTAGAAAACCGGAAAATCGCTTAAATCGTTTTTTAGTGATATTCGGCTTTCCGAAGATCCGCTGAAATTACTGTTCAGTGGCGATAAGAATACATATTTTAATTCACAATATAAATTTTATGTTTTAGCAAAAATTCACAATAATTAATGTTAATTAATTTACATTATGTGTAAATAAGTATGTAAATAATACAAAACGTTAATTTTAATATAATTCAATAATGCAATATAAGTATAATACAAATATAAGTATAAATTAAAATTTCAAAAAGTATTAGTCGAATAAAGTTGTTTTGTTCAAACTGAGTTTGAACAGATTTAAAGATAACTTAATGAAATTTGGTACTTAAGCCTTTTTTTTTTTGAATCAATCATGTATCACAATAAAATTGGTTAAAGTTAAATCATTCAGCCCCCATAGGTCAAATGCTCATAAATGTCTTAAATATGTTTGTATTTAAGTAAAATTCATCACACATGATTTTTGTCTAAGCAAAAATTACACTACCAAATTGTATGATGATCCATATTTACCATAGCTCCCATATAAGAACAATGGAAATTATTTAACAGATAATAATGCATCATTTTATCTACTTTTATCTAGAATCAATTATTTTTTCAAAATATTAATTTTCTGTGTGTCGGTGGGCGGTAAAGAAGACGGCTCACGACCATTTTCGAGTTCACATCGATCCTATGTACAAAATTTTGTTGGAGTACATGATTTCGTTTAAGAGATCTCCTCGTAAAAAGTATGAGTTACTGCGGACACCGATAACTTTTTTGTTTATTAACGGATTTTGCTCATTTTCAATACCAAACAAATCTTATATAAGAGAAATATTTGAAATTTCATCCCCCTAGGTGGTCTGCTCTGAGCCCTATCATTATTTCAAGAGACACACAGACGGACGGACATAACTAGATCGTTCACAAGGACCCAGAATATACATCCTTTATGGGGACTTAGACGATTATTTTGACATTTTTGATTGTGGATATAAAAATAAAAAAGTCCACAAAAAAATGCAAATTTTCTAATAAGAATCTATTATCAACACAAAGTACCAACTAAAATTATTATTGATTTTCGAAAAAAAACCTGTTTTGAAAAAGGTACCTACTAATTTTTTTACAAAAAAGTACCAGCTTCGAAAAAAATATAAGTTCCATAAAAAGAATCGATTTTCAGAAAATCAACATACAAATGCCAATTAAAAAAAAATGTAAAAATTTTCAAAAAGGTACCCACCATTTTCATAATAAGTGTCAAGTTTAAGAAAAATACAAGTTTTAAAATAATACTAACTAACTTTCAAAGAAGCACTAATTTTCGAGGAAAAGAAGAAAATAATAAAAAAATCAATTTTCCCATTTAAAAAAAGTACTAAATTTCAAAGATAAAAAAGAAAGAAAAAAATATGATTTTTCAATAAAAAGTACCAATTTCATAATAGTAGCCATTATTAAAAAGAGTACCATATAATTTTTCAAAAAGTAAGAATTTTCAAAAGAGTAGCAATAAAAAAAATACAAATTTATAAAAATAGGTTCTAAAATTTAAAAAAAAAAATGCAAATTTTAAAATAAAAAACGCACCAGTATTTAAAAAAAAATCTGTTTTGAAAAGGTACTAACTTTCAAAAGAAAAATACTAGTTTTAAAAATGTGCTAATTTTCAAATATATCCTTCTACTAGCTTATTATACTTCACATTTCCATAGGTTTATGGGGTATTATGCATTTATGCTGATTTGTGCTGATTTGTCAACAAAGTATATGTCACAATTTTAAAAATATCTTGATATCTTTAGCACAAATAAATATTTTATCCCAAGGACCAAAGATATTGACATTGATTATGATTGGTCTATTATTTCACCCAACTTCCATACAAAAGTTCTCTCGGAATAGAACTTTAACACCTAAATATAACAATATTTTAATAAAATTTGGCACAAATAAGTTTTAAATAAGTAGAAAGCAAATTGCCAAATTTTATGAGGATTGACCATAGCTCCCATATAAATTCCTCTTCCGGGATTCACCTTAAAGTGTATAAATCACATGTAAATATTAACATCGAGATAATATTATGCATAAGAATGTTGTATGGAAGTATAAATTATACTTATTACAAGAATCGATTGACCAAAGGTCCCATATAATACCTCCCCCGAAAACCTTTTTCATACACACACTCACACAATGGTGGTATCATAAGGTAGGGCTTGACCAACAACTATAAAATTATAATTTTTTATTATGAAAATGAAACAAATATTTTTATGTTATAAAATATTTCTATCTCGTTTTTAAATAATCAACATTCAAGAATACATTTTTATACATTTCGTGACTTAAATTAATTAATAGTTGAGAAATCTTTTAATTCTAGTGTTAATGTTAGTTTATTGTTTGTAAAAAAAGGAGAATTTCTTGTATTTTATTTAATTTCTTACTCACTATGAGACTATACATATTAACGGTAGAATTGTAAATATATTTAATTGACAATCACACAAAAGAATGTGGAATTTTTGACCCAATTTTCTGGCATAAAGTCAGTAGTTGTAGTTGTTAGTCAACGACACTGTATAATGGCTAAATCGGTCGGTCTGGTTTTATGAATAACAACAACTTGTTTTTGTTTTCTTTCTTTTCTTTTTTTAATGGAAGCTAGAAAACATTGTTTTTTATTTAAGTATGCAAAGCTTTAAATCAAAATTAGTCATCCGACAAGCAAAACGAATATACGAGACAAATATGCTGTAAATGGTAATACATGTTTATTTAAGCAGATGATTTGAATAAAATAAAAACCAAAATTAAAAGTACCCAGCCAGCTCCAATTTGGTTACATTTAAATTTCAAATTCTTTTAGTCAGAAATTTAATGAAATTATAATAATAAATTAAAAAGAAAGAGAAATTTCTTTGTTATTTTCTTTTTTCTTAACTCCCACCATCATCTCTTCACATAAACTTTAAAATGAAATGATCACAATTTGGTTTGTATGTTGTTATTTTTTAAGGCCACTTAAAAAAATACTACAATGGACGATACAACAACCACTTTAGGGGTCACTTTTAATTTCATTTATATACCAACAATAACAACAAAAACAAAAAAATTTAAATAAAGAAAAGGAGGGAAAAATGAAAAAAGAAATGAACTGAACTGAACTGATCTTGGTTACAAAATTTCTCTTTTGTTTATGAACTGTTGCAAAGAAAACTAAAATATCATATAATTTAAGTAATTGGTTAGAGTTGCTAATTTTACACAAAACATGAAAATTAAAATTTTAACAAGTAATATCTTTTACTGAATGTTATTAAATGAAATTAATTTTAGAAGGCAAAACGTAACTATAATAAAATTCCAATATTTTCCATAATAAAATTCTAATTATATTAACAATCAATTTATTAAATTTTCATCAAAATTAGAAAATTGAACATAATTTCGAATTTTCGAACATAGCAAAAAATTTTTAAAATAGCGAAATCTTAATGTAAAAATCATTCAAATATAATAAAACAACATTTATTATTTCTGCTTGTTATAATTGAAAATTTGAATTTCAAACTTAAAGTGTAATTTGTAAAAATAATGTAAATATAATAAAAATAATATAAAATCTTAATTTTTTCTAACATTTGGTTGGTCATATATAAAAAATTCGAAATTAATTTAGAAACTTCGAATTTAAGAAGAAACTTAAGAAAAATGTAAATCAAATATAAAAAAATAATTTAAATAAAATAATATAATACAAATTATCAAAATTAATATTTTTATAACATTAAGCCATATTCGAAAATAAATTTTAATTTAATTTAAAATTCTTGTTATTTACAAAATATGATAAAATTTTAAAACTTTAATAAAAAATTAAATAAGTAAAATATATTACTGATTTTTATTATTTTTATAATATTTGAAAATTTTTAACTATAATTTTAGTTTTCGAACTTAAAAAAAAAAATAAATCACAAATATTTATTATAAAAATTGCATAATTGTGACAAAATATTAATTTTTATCATTTTTTTCTTATTAGAAAAAAAACTTAATTTCGAATTTTCGAACGTTATAAAAAATTCCCAGACTTTCTAAATAGTAATATAAAAAATGTAAATAAGATCAAAATTATTTTAATATTATTTCGCCATGTTCGAAAAATGTCGCACATATTTTCCTATTTTCAAACTTGCCAAAAAATACTTAAATTTCAAATATCTGAATAGCAAAAGTGTAGCTTTTTATAATTTTTGTGCATGATCTACAATTCGAACGTAATTTTTAACTTTAAAAAAATGCTTAAATTTTGAAAACTTTTATACTATATGTTATATTATATATTTATATACATATTATATATTTATATAATATATTATATAAAATAACTAAAATCATATTCACGCTTTATTTTGATTAAAAAAAAAAAAAAAAAAAAAAAAGAATACTAAAATCCTAAAATGTTGATATTAAAATTATATCATTAATATTTTATCATGTTCAAAAAAAAAAAAAAAAAAAATCAAACTAAATTTCGATTTTTCGAACTTAACGAAAAATTCGAACTTTACAAAAACTAAATAAATTTTAAAAATTGTGACTTAAGTGTAATGTAAATAAAATAAAATATACATAAATCATTAAGATCTTTATAAAAGATTTTCTAATTTTTGAAAGATACAAAAAAGATCCCTTCTCATCTGAGCAAAGGGTTTATTAATTAATTCATTGAAATATATCCTATTGAACTGTTTGCCTAATCATTTAAAAATATAGTTTTTTTCTAGTTTGTTATAATCATGTTCACCGGAAATTCTTTTGAATGAATAAATATAAATTTAAATTAAGTCAACGCTGCACTTTTAACTATAATCTTTATATATAATTTTATAATAATGTAAAACTCATGATTTAAAATATTTTCTTTAATCTTAAGAAAAATTTTTTTTCTTTTTCGAGATAAGTTACTTAATTAAAATGATTTATTAACAATTTATTTAAATTTCAAAAGTGAAAGTAAATTGAAATTCGTAAACAAAATTATTTTAATTTCCATTTTATCTTTTTGGAATCTGTTAATTTTTTTTTATAAACGTCTATTAATACTTGATAATAAAAAAATATGAAAAAAAGTTTAACTTAACAATCACATAATTTGGTTTATTGGTAATAATTTAATTTTTTTATATTTTCTTAAGAAACTTTCGCTGTTTATTAAATGAATACGAAGATACAAATATATATATATACATAAGTCTTACGCTGCTGAAATAAGATTAATGAATATGTTTATAGGAATTGTAAACAGTATTTAGAGAATAAATACAAACATTCTGAATATTAACATTTTTAAATTACCCAAGAATTTTAAAACGTAAATAATGAATTTGTTTCAATCATTTTAATTATTTACAGAAAATACTTTCATTTCTGTTGCTCTCTGTACTGGCATCCTCACAATCTCAAAATGACTATGGAGAAGAGCCACCAGAAGGTTATTATGCCTTTGTAGAATCCCCTAATGCCATACCGCCCAAAGTAAGGCCACCACCTTACACGCATGTCAATGTTGATTGTAAAAATGTTGCAGGTGGTAAAAAATCCGCAGTATCCGTTAATAATATTTGTGGAGATTTGAATAAGGGACATATACCCAAAAATCCCTTGAGACAAAATGTTTTAGGAGAACCTTATCCTTTGTAAGTAAATTTTACATTTACATACATATGTAATTATTTTCATTTTACACTCATAATTTCATTGTTTTATTAATTACAGTGAATTGATACGTAATCATACTTTGAAATTTTTATCCAAAACTTTGCCAGTTTTAAAGGCAGATGATACTCTTCCCAAAGTTACTCAAATAATTCGTGATGATCCTGTCGAACCAGTAGATAGTAATAATATTGATCGTCATTATGCCGTTAGAACGAAAAGAGAAGCAGTTGTTACCAAATTGCAGGGTAAAGCAGAATCTCATAATTATGGTTACTTTGATCCGGCTATTGATGAGGAGGAACGTTCACAAAAGCAACAAAAGGAAGCTGAGGAACGTAAACCACGTAAATTTTGTGATGGTGGTGGACTGTAAGTATCAGCTGCGCTAAATTTTATATACTTAGATTTCTCTTTTTTGGTGAAAATTCGATTTTTTGGTGAAAATATTTAGTTTTTTTTTCTGTAAAAATTTGTTTTTTATGAAAAATCCATTTGTTTCTTTTTTTAAATCCAGTTCCCGGTTTCTTGTAAAAATTATGATTTTTTTAATAAAAATCAGGTTTCCAGTGAAAATTCTGATTTTTTATAAAAATTCAGATTTTTAGGGCTAACTCGGGTTTTTAGTGAAATTTCTATTTTTTTTTTTTTAAATTGGGTTTTCGATCATTTTTTGGTGAAAATAAATTTTTTATAAAAAAATGTGTTTTTGCGAAAAATCTAATTTCTAGTGAAAATTCCGATTTTTTAATTAAAAAAAAAAAATATATTTTTGGGGTTAACTAGGGTTTTTAGTAAAAATTCTATTTTTCGGTGAAAAAATCGGGTTTTCGGTGATTTTTTGGCAAAAATAATAAAAATAAAAAAATAAAAATTGAATTCTTAGTAAACGTTCGGATTTTGTATAAACACTCAGATTTTTGGGATCAAACCGGTCTTTAGTAAAATTTTTATTTTTTAGTAACAGCCTGGATTTCCTAAAAATTGTATTTTTTTTATAAAAACCTTGTTTTTGGATGGAATTTTTCGTGAAAAACCGTTTTTTCAGGTTTCTGGTGAAAATTCTTTTTTTTTTTTGTGATAAATATTTGCAAGAGCTTTTGTAAGAGCTGATTTTTCCGAAAAAAAAACTTTTTAGCTTTTTTCACATAACTAAGATATTTATGGACCGATTTTAATCATTTTTTATACCGAAGTACGTTGGTACTTTTGTGAAAGTTATAACAAGTAAGAAAATTTAGATATAATCGGAACTTCCGACTATACGAGTTTATATACCAGAGAGCCTTACGAAAAGAAACCTTATATGAGATCTATTGAACCAAAACCTAAAAGTTTAAAATATTTATGAGTACTAAGTACATATTGTATGGGTATACGTAAAATCATGGACCTATGACTTGTTCAAACTTCAAGTAATAGTTTAATGGCAGATAGGATTAATATTTTTTTTTTAATTTAAAATTTTTCTCGCTCTATGTTTTTCCTTCTTTTTAGCTTCTGCACCATCTACAAAGCCATTCAAGGAGGAACTTCAACCCCCCAAGCTGCCCCGCTAACCGCCGAACGTCGTGAAGAAGTTGGCCCCATACGTTATGAAGGTCCACCGACACCTTGTCCAGCTAAAGTTGAATATGCTACACCAGTCTTTGCTAAAAATTATCAAGGTTCCTGGCGTTATGTTGTGCAAATACCATACGAAGGATATTTCACCCAAACCTTGGAGGTAACACGATGCATACAGGCCCGTTGTCATTATTTAGATGGTGGTTGTTTATCCTCACCACGTTGGGTTAGTCTTTTGGTAGCAGAAATCTTCTATCCAAATGCTGAAGATACTGTACCACAATCATCGTCTACAACTCCAGCTCCTTCTGTACAAGATTTCCAAGCCTATCAACAGTATTTGCAGAAACGTGCTGGTGTAGCCACAGCCTCGGATGGCACTAATCATGGTGGGGCAAATGCCTCTACCGATTTTAGTCAACATTGTGATGGTCATGATGAGATTGGTTGCTTCCAAGTGCGTTTGTATTATGATTGGTTCTTAATTCCTGGTTCCTGTAAATGTTGGCGTCCCGATTACTTTGCTAAATATGTACGCCGGAAGTCGGTGGCTGATTTGTAAGGTGTAGGAGGGAGTTGTCTGATGAATGAGATGCCAATTCCTTGCTTAATTTTTACTAATACTTAATTATTTCTATTAGTTTAAGAGTATTTAATTTTAAGTTTTCTTCAATGAAATTTACATTCTTAGAATCCTTTACTTTTTATGCTGCTGACAAGTATAGATTTTTGAAAGATTTCTTAATGGGATTCTCAAGAGTCTAAATTTCGTTTATTTTCTAAAAAAAGAAAATAATTCATAAAACAATGTAAATTTTTCAATATTTGATTTTATGATTTTTTCTATTGAAAATCTATTCCTTTTTGTATTTTTTGTATAAGGAAATGGTTTATAATTAATATATACTATTTTAAAATGACCTAAATAGATAAATAAATACAAATAATAAAATTTAATTTATATTCAAAAATAATTACATAACAATTTAATTTACTTAACTTTAAGAGAAAAAAAAACTTTAATATCAATGTAAGACAAAATAAGATACTTTAAAAAATGAAAAGATGTGAAAAGACCCCAGATATATGACGAACTATGGCATATTAGTATGTTGGAAATGTATTTTATTAAAAAAAATTGCTGGCTTATCACTATGGTTCGAAATAGAAATCTAAATGGACAAAATTTTTTAATGAATTTTTTGTATGGATTTGAGGTCTATGAATTCAAAAAACATGCTGGAAAAAAACTGTACAATAAATATCTATAGACTTACAGTAGGGTCTTGATATGTCAACCCTTGAATATACAACTTTGTATTTTTATTATTAAATATTGTAAGTCATAATTAAAATTTACTGATAATCATAAAACAAAGTTGAACGGGGTAGGATGAGATTTTTTAAAGACACATTCTCTGGAATATATTCCATAAAATTTGTTTTATTTAAGTCCCATTTTAAAGATCAATTCCTTATTAAATTATGAATACTGTTAGCGAAAACTGATGTCTCTAAATCATTAAACAAAATAACTTTAACAGATTAAGTTCTTAAGAATATTAAAAAAATATATATATTTAAAACTATTTTAGATGGGATTTTAAAACTGTTTTAGATGGTCTTAGCTATTGAAAAAAAAAATGATTTTGTTCCAAACTGAAGACAAAAATTCCTTAAATAGTGTTCAGCTAGATTTGTGATTTGAATCACAAAAAAAAAATATGTATAACCGAATATAAAGCAAAATGAACAATTTGAAAACTGTTTTAGATGGGATTAGAGCAAGGTCTCAGCTCTTGAAAAAAAAAATAATTTAATTCCAAACTGAAGACAAAAATTCTTTAAATTTTATCCAGCGAAATTTACGATTTAAACCACAGCGATAAACCGAGTTTTTTTTTACAAAAGTTGTCTTGCAGCTTTGCCAGAATGATGATTCTATCACATTTTTAATGATTTTTTTTTTATCAAAATATGATTTGATGATTTTCCCCTTCAAAATATGATTTTTTTTAATCACCAACAAAAAAGTTTTTTTTTTCATTTAAAAATTACAAATTTAATATTGATAATTATATGAAATTTTATTCAGACTCAAATTCAGATTTTGATGTAAATATTATTAAAGAACACATTGTATTGTAAACACTAACAAAGTGAAATGTATTTTCTGGACCAACTTAGCCTTAATCAGCATTCTTAATAATAAAACGTTATCTTTATGTGTCAGAACTTTGCGTCAAAATTCCAATATCGACCAATATCTTCATATAATTAGGAGGTATGGAATTTATTGTTTTATCATATGTTTTAATTACCTCAAAAAAAACATTTTCAGCACTTCAAAAGTAGAACTAAGTGCATAATTTAAGAAGTGAAAATAAATGTATTTTTAGCGGGAAAAAATGTTAATAATTAAAATTAAAAAATTTAAATTTCACAAATTTTAAAGTATTTTTATTATCTCTTAAGAAGGCTAAAACAGAATTTTCATAAAAAAAAATAATTTAACATTGATTTAAGGAAAGTACTTCAAAAGGAATGAACAAGAAGCACAATAGAAGAACATCCTACCAATGACAACCATGGGTTAAAGAAAAAGAACTTCTGCAGCTCTTTTTCAACACTAAGAACTTCTTTCCAATGATAACACATGGTTAAAATCATGACTTTTTAAGTTTTTTTTCAGTTTTTCTGCTCCTTTTTTGCTGCGTTTTCTGTGGCATGATGCAATAGTAGTAACAATACTTTCAAGGAGTCGACACGCCGTGGAAGAGCACATCATAAGGATATCAAATTTAAATAAATAAATGATACATTAATTACATAACATTTAAGAAGAATCATAATTGGCCTAACATAATCCTTTTTTACGACATGAGTCTAATTTTTATCCTATTCTAAATTATGAATCGTAAATTGCTTGAATTGACGCAATTTTGATAATTTTATTTAATTAATTTTAGGAGAGTTCGAAACTGAAATTAAGAGAGTTATTATTATTTCATAAAAATTTTTTTTAAGTTGTATGTTTTATACATTAAAAGTCAAATTCGTTTTTTTCATAACAAAATACTTTTGTCCTTAGATACTAAGAAGTTTAATCGTGTCAGAATTTGGTATAAATTTAAAATTAACGAAAAAATATTTTTGATAATTTTTACGCTAAAATTATGATCTTTCTTTAAACAAATGATGATTTTTTCTCAATTTATACTAGGCAACACTGTTGTCTAGTATAAAATAATTCTGCAAAAACAAAGTTTTCATCAAAATAAAAATAATTATTAAAAAGAAAAAAAGTTTTTTCATCAAAAACTGTTTCTGGAAATTGGTATTTTTTCCTATTTTTTTTTTTTTTTTTTTTTTTTTTTGAAAATTATTAATTTTTTGAAAAACGGTTTGAAAACTTTTTGCTCAAAGAGGGTACTTTTATAAATTATTACTTTATTTTGAATTTGGTACTTTTTTAGATAATTGCTACTTTTTAGGAAAATTTCTACCTTTTTGAAAATTAAATCTTTTTTTAAATAATTTATAATAATATAACATAATATAACATTTGTTTAAATTAAATAAAAGAAGGGGAAGATATATTTGAAATTTAAAAGAAAAAAATGTTAGTATTTGTCGAGCAAATAAATAAGTTTATTTGAAAATATTTGTTATACTAACTCAAAAATCGTTCAAGGGAGAAATATTTAGCAATATTTAGTGAAATATCCCTTGTGTTATATAGCTCCCAATAACCTATGAGTCGTACAATTAACCAATGCCTTACATGTTCCTGATGAAATCGAGTATCAAGCATCCCGTACTATTGCCCATAATTTATCTTTTTTTGTGACTTTAAAAAGTAAAATAACATCCTGGAGAATTCTTCAAAGCTTCTTAATTACATTTGTATACAGTGGATAAAAGGGCCACTTCATGAAGTTAATATTTTCCATTCTAAACTAAACTTTTACTATTCTAGAAGTATGTTTAGTGTCATTATTTCTCCGATATTACGTCTTCAGAGTCATTTTGCATTGGATACATGATAGCATTACATTGTTAAGAATATAGGAAAAAAATATGTCGATTCATATTTTTCAATCTAAACCAATCTAAACCAACGGTTCTCAAATGGGGGTCCGTACAAACATTTTAGGGGATTTGCGAAAACCATTTATTTATTTAAAGTTACAATTTAAAGATTTTATTTAAAAGTCGATAATATAAATTGAATTCTTTTTATGTTCTTTAACGGTTTGTTATTGGGCAATCCCACTATATTTGGTAATATGATTTTTATTTACATGAGACTTACTTATGCCAAGTTGGACTTATTGGACTAAAGTGGCCTTTTTTTACACAGCTATTTATACCTACCATTAAGTAAAATAAATTTATAAGTTTTAAGGTCAATTTAGAATATGGTATGTATGAGAGATTATATCAATTATCGTTCATCACACTTTGGAGAAAACAATCCATCTTAATAAGTCATCTTCAAAATTGTGACATTTTCTTAGTTCGATATGGGAAATAATATATAAAATAAAGTTTAAAAATAAATAATAAATTCCTCAACAAGAAGAGGAATTTATTCACAAATTGAAAAAGCATTTTAAAATATTAATTTGTATTTATTTTTTCCTTTCAGAATGATTTGAAATTAACATTTGAAGTCAAAATAATATAGTATGAATTATTTAAAACTTTTTGTAAAATATAAAACTTTGCTATACGTTTGAACACTTATCTTTGAAAAACATATTTGATATCAGACATAATCACGTTTCAAACTTTTGACTTGGTATTTATTTATTTGTTTATTTATTTACTGCACAAAAATTACGTTGGGTCGTTTTCGATTTATAATATCTCAAGAGGGTCGCGAAGGTGTTGCTTGTGAGAACCCCTAATCTAAATAAATGTTATAGTTTATCAAAAGGTGCCACAAAGCATTGCCACAGAGGTCATAAACTTTTTTGAAATCTTTGTATTTTATTTTTTAGGAATAAGTTAAAAAAGTGGTTACGAAGCGAACTTATTTTTTGCTCTTAATTATATGAAAGTTCCTTTATTAGAAATTAGTAATTTACTTAAAAAAAATTTTTAACTTTTTCTAAAAAAATTTTGTGTTCAAAAAAAATAGCAGTTAAAAAAATTTCAAAATTTTAAATAAGTAATAATTAAAAAAATAATATTATCCAAAATACCACTAATTTGCAAAATTTTTTGGAAAATATTGTATTTGTGGAAAATTGGTACTTTTTTTAATTATTACTTTTCTTGGAAATTGGAAGCTAATTGTACTTTTTAAGAAAAGATTTTTTCAGAAAATTGGTAATCTTTTGAAATATTAACACTGTTTTTAAAAATTGGTACTTTCTTGAAAATTAGTACTACATATTTGGATTTTGGTTCATTTTTTTTTTAATTGGTATATTTTTTAAAAATTGTTTTTTTTTAATTAAACTTTTTTAAGATTGTTTTTTTTATGGTACTTATATTGAAAATTGGTGCTTTTTAAAATAAGGAACTTTTTAGAAAATAGTTTTTTTTTAGAATTGGCACTTGTTTGTTAAATTTTTTCTTTTTGGAAACGTAATATTTTTACTAGTACCTTTTTTTGAAAATTAGTGGTAGTTTTTTTTTAAATTGGTCCATTTTTTGAAAATTATATTTTTTCCAAATTTTTAAATTGATACATTTTTTAACATATTTTTCAAATGTTATTTTTTGTTAAAAAATGGTACTTTTTGGGAAAAATTTTATTCTTATGAAAATTGGAATTTTATTTGAAAATCGCAACTTTTTCTTAAAATTTTACTTTTTCCAACATTTGTATATATTTTAGATTTTTTAAAAACAGGAAAATGTATACTTTTTTTCGAGTTTTTGAACATTTTTTCAATTTTTAAAGATAATTTTTGGAAATTTGGTACATTTTTGAAAACTGAAACTTTTTAAAATTGAATTTTTTTTCTTTTGGAAATTAGTTACTTATTTTAAATGAATTTTTTTTTCTTTTGAAAATCGCAAATTTTTGTAAATAGTATTTTTTTTTAAATTGATGTTTATTTTTGATGTTAAAAAAATAAGTATGAAAAAAATTTGTATTATATTTTCAAAATTTGTACTTTTTATTTATTTATTTATATTTTTTTAATTATTACATAATAATTATTTGAAAGTTGGTCGATCCTTTTTTATATTAGTACTTTTCTTTAAAAAAAAAAAATACTTTTTTTTGAACTAGACTGAACTTTTTTTTAAAAATTGTACTTTTCTGAAAAAAATGCTCAAACCGATGTTAAGCCGCAGCAGAGATTTTAGAACCGATTTCGAACATAAAAAACTTATCTTTGGCCTTGAGAAATTTTATTTCAACAGATGGATATTTTTAATAGAATCCCTTATTTGTTTAAATACACACACTAAAAAGTTTTTTTTTTCACAAAAAAAAAAACTTAATTAAAATACAGTATACCCTATATCCCATCTTATTTAATGGTAGGGTATTTTTTATTTAAATAAGATTTACAATAAAATATACCCTATAAATACATACATATGGGCCATTATCAAAAAATTTTTGATTTTAGGTCTTAAAAAAAATTATTATTATTTTTTTTTTTTTTTTTTTTTAATACATTAAAATCTACTTATATAAATATAAAGTGACTCTAATACATGAAGAATCAGTTCATATTAATCATTTCGTAAGGGGCATGAAAGTTATAATGGTTTTAGATTGAAAATATAAAATTTTTTACAAACTATAAATTTATTTAACGAATTTACCCTACAAGCAAAATAATACGAAAGTGATTCGAATTCGTATTGCTTAGAAGAAAAATTTGAAAGACGCAATAATCATATTCGTATTGCGGAAGTTTCCCACATCGGAAGAGATTGTGCGTCTTGTAAAGCATTTACACAAACCTTAACATCATAAAGCACGAAAATTATCGATTTTTAATGAAATGACACATGAGCTGCAGAATGACAATAAAATAATGAAAATTTTCAGTTATAACTTTTTGAAGATTTTTCTTGGAAAATCGTTCATTTAAGGCATTTATTCTTAGCATTTGTATATACAGTGGCCAAAAGAAATATTCGATATGAGGGATTCTAATTTCATTTTTTAAAAAAATACACCTGGTAATTATAATGTTTTTTATTATTTTCGTGCAGTTATTGAGGAAGCTAAGCTTTATATTTGTGGCAGAATGCTTTGGGTTATTATCCTGGTAAACATAAATCGGCCGGAAATTCCTAATTTCTCAGCACTTTCCTGTAAATTTTATTTTAAAATATCTACATAATACCGATGATCCATTATTCCATCTATAAATACTAAAATACCTTCTCCAGACCTTGTCACATGCCCCTAACCATCATAAAACTTCAACCACCGTACTTTACGATAACTACCTAATTTCTCTCTTCTGGCTCAGTATATCGATTTCGATGAAATAATTTAACTTGATTCCAATTTCATCCTTCAGAACTTTTTCGACTTCTTGGCATATTCTCTTACAAATTCTAATATCAATTTTATATCCTTTTTGAATTGTGGGGACTTTTTTATACCAGACCTGGCTCTAAAATTATATATTTTTTAATATCTCTAAATTTCTAGAATGCAACGCCTATTCCCTACCTTTAGCCATGTTCGATGCATTTAGTTTGTAATTTTGTTTCACTTTACTTTTACGTTCAACCAGTTTTTATGAACCTTAATAGCCTTTTAAGTCAGAATTATTTTCCAGTGAATTTTCACTTTTTTATCTAATATAGTGGGCCGTTTTTCTGAGCTTAAACGCCTTTTCTACAATTTAATTTTCCGATTTTCCTTGCTAAAAATTTTAAATTATGAAATTTTTGGCTTCAACGGAAGTTACTTTATTTACAAAAAATCGCATTAAAATAATATAAAATTATTTAAAACCCATGTACTTGTTATCCTAGTTAAAAAACCAACAACAAAAAAACATAAGAAAATTAATATAGTTGTCACAAATGGACAAATAAACAACATGTCGAATACTTTTTTGCGTTTGAATTCGTGTACTGTTGAAAAAACGGCAGTGCTCAATAAAGTTCTGTGCATTTGGGAGACAAATAATACTAAAACTAGAAGAAAACACATATTTCAAATAATAATTTGTCATTTTATTCGAAATAATTCAATAAGTATATAATTTAAAACGAAATTATAAGAAATGAACTGTTATGTCGTTTACTTATTTTGATCACTCTACATATAATTATTTTTTTTAACTTTTGCAATGAAATATAATAAAATTAAAAATTTTTTTGCAAAATACCTAAAATTATCATTATGTCCAATTTAATAATATCTATGAAAAAATTATTTTTTATGAAAAAAGTTTGTGAAAAAAAGTCCGATTCATAATATTTATGAAAAAAATAAATTTATAAAGTTTTTTTCTCTGTTGATATTTCCAAAATCAAGTAAACAAATCTTTAGCTCTGCATTACTCAAAAACAAATTCCTCCAGCAACCAACATGTTTGACAGAGAAATAATCAAACGTGTTTGTATTTTAAACACAAGTAAAAAAAACAAACCACAACACAACCTTAAAAAAACAGTCCAATAAGCATTTGAAGCAATCTCAAACACATGATAACGAAGAAAAAACAACAAAAAATAAGTAGATACAAAAATAGTTTAGTGCATAAAAAGCAAATAAGCAGAACGCACGTAAATAATGCTTAAACAACCAGTGAATAAACTACTACATATTACTACTGCTACCAGCTAATATAATTAAGCGGCAAACAAGCAGAACAATTGAAAAAAATATATAAAAAAAAAACTAGGAAGGAACCTATAAAACTAGATAACTAGTCAATAAATAAAAAGAACATTTCTACATACAGACCAAACGGAACGAAAAAGAAATATGCAAGAACGTTTTTAAAAATATTATAACCAGAATGCAATTTCAAAAAATCGAAACAAAACGAATACACAAAAATTATGGATAAAGTTGAACTATCAGTATTGGCGGTTATAGCATAAAATTCTACTATTGCTCATGTTTTAATTTTTTTTTATAGTGAGCAGTAGATTTAAAAAGGTAATAAAGGAAAAAGATACATAAAAACTTTTAAAGTATATTTTGAGGTTTTAAAAATCATAAAATTACAAAATTTAATTTTAATACATAATTACAATTTTATTTTAAAAAATAATTAAAAAAAAATTATTTCTTTAATTAAATTTATTTAATTTTTTAGTGCTTGCACGTGTAATATATAGAATTTCATTAAAGATAATAAACTAGTGACAATTATTTAATGCTTGATTGCACAAAACAATATTAGACAATTGCAAAAAAAAAAAAAAAAAAAAAAAAAAAAAACAAAGAATGAATTGATGATATGTGTGTTGTGTTATGTGTGTTTAAATACTGACAATAAGAAAACTAAAAATACAAAACCAACATAAACTAAAAATATGTATATATTGAACAAGTATCTTTGTAAACAGCATCAACAAAATCTTAAAAAACAACAAGATACAACGGGTATTTTGTTGTATATATGCATGTAATTGTTTGTGTATTTGTGCATTAACAACAAATCAGGTTTGTGTCTTAAGTCTTTTGTTTTGCTGCAAAGTTATCCCGTGTGTGTGTTATTTTTTTTCAAACAAACATGTTTGGTTTTTTTTTTAATTTAATACATGATATTATAACACTCGCTGCTTACTAAAAAGGAATTTTATCAATTTACAAGTGCATCGGTATAAGTAAATACATAATTATTAAGCATAATTGAAATATTTGTGTTTAAAAATAAAAACTTAATTAACTTTTTTTTTAATATTAAATTTAAAAACTTTCTTTAAAAAATCTAAAATTTCATAATGTTATGGTATTTATTTTCAAGAAAAATGTCGTGCTTTATGGTTATAATTTTGCGTTTTAATAATGTTAATTTTATGTTAATCCTCATCTAGTTAATTTGTATTTTTTATGCCTGATATTTCTTTTGCGTGGGAATTTGACATACATTTTATAACTTATAAAAATAAATAACTTAAACATTAGTGTGGCTTTATTTTTTCTTCTTCAACTGTCAGTTATATGAAATTGTTTTAATTAAATTCACTTGTTGGAAAACGCAAAAATGAAAACAAAACAATATATCTAGACTTTAATAGATTTGATGTGAATTTGTTGTTGAACTTTTTTTTTTTTTTTTTGCATAATGTTGAAAAAAAATTATTAATTGTAAGTTTTCTCATGAGTTTATTTAATTAATAATTTTGTTATGAAATAAATTAAGAAGAATGGATTCAAATTTTGAAATTGAAAATAAAAATTCAACAGAAATTATTTATAAAATATAAGTCACAATTTTAATTGATGTTACGAATAAAATGATTTCAAGTCTAAACAAGATAAAAACGAATCCTTTCAATAGAAAAAGAAGGCCAATTCCTTGTTTTATAATAAAATAAATTTTCGCTTTAAAATCCTTTTTGTTTTTTGAAAACTCTCTCAATTTTATTTATGAGAACACAGTGGTCGATTATGTGCTTTGAAGACCTCACAGTCCATATCCCACTTATTTTTTGGGAATTCTTTCAATCAAAGGCTGTGCTTTTTTTATCCCGTAACTAGCATTCTTATCTATCTAATGAACTGATTTAGAACTGAACGAAAATTAAACCAGAACTGTGTCAGAACTGAACTATAACAATTATTGCAACTAAACTAGTACAATATTTAAACTGAACTTAAACTGAAATACAAAAATAAAATAGAACTGAGCTAAAAAAAAATTTAACTACAATTGAACAAAGAGTGAACTAGAACAGAACTAGAACTGAGCTAGAACTGAACTGAAACTCAACTAAAACTAAACTAGGACTAGACCTGAACTAGAAGTAAACTAGGTAGGTACGTTGTGAAGAATTTCACTCGGAAACCCACTCGGTACATTGTGAGTCGCTCCAAAAGAGTAAAGAGAACAGTATAGTAAACAAGGGACATTTAATCCAGATAGCATTATAATACATAAAAGGGTCGAAAATGATGTGAAGAAAAAGTAGTAGACCTGAATTATAATTAAATTAAAACTGAACTAGAAGCGAACTACAACCGAACTAAGATTGAACAAGAACCACAATACAACTAGAACTTTGTAAAATTTAATGCTACTACTGCTATCTGATCGCCTACCCCAACAAAACTGTTTATTGAGATGAAAAGTAAACGTATTGCAATGGAATTAAAACTTTATTAGTAAACTCTTTGAACAAAAAAAAAAAACGTTCTTCTTTGGCCTTCCAAAGCATACCAATAGTATTTTAATGTTTTGAGTCAATAATCACTCTGATGCAGTTCTTCTTCCAGTGGCTGCGGGGATTCTGATGTTGCTTTTGTAGTAGCAATTGACAATCTTCGGCCGAGTTAAACTCGGGTCGTTCCGGAGCGTAGATTCAATTGTAGTAGGGGATCATGATATATGTAGTTTATTGACTAGGACGGTAGATGTAAATTTAATTAACTAGTTATTTTTATTATTTTTTTAATAAAATTATTTTGAAAATTATTAAAATCTTAAAGCGTTTTTTTTTTTTTTTTGGCTTAAAAAATGTTGCCTTTATCCTGCCCTTTGCTATATCTATACAAAATACAGGGTAGAATAAAGGCAATATTTCAGCCATAAAAGGAAAACGAAATTATTAAAATGGTTTAACTTTTTCTAAAGAATTTTTTCAGTTAAATTCCTTCACTTATAATGCTTCGTTCCAATGAAACAAATATGGTAATGGGAGTTTTAAACAACAATCAAACAATAAATATTCAAAATAATATGAACAATCATAATCTTAATAACGATATCGGCAACATAGACTGTACATCACAACAAAGAAGTAGTGCATTTGATGCCCTACCCAAAGCATTTGTACAATCAATGAAAACATTATTTGATATATTGGATGACCAACAAACGGGCTATGTCAAATTCATAGATATAGAAAAGGGTTGGCAAGATGATGGCAATAAAGGTTTGCCTAGAGGTGTTATGGAGTCATTGCGTAAAGTTACACCATCGAGTGGTTTATTAACATTTGAAAGATTTTGTGCGGGATTAAAATTGTGTTTACTACGTAATCAGAGCCAAAATCAGGGGCAAAATGAAAATATTCAAATTAAAACAATGGCAAATAGTGGTAATACAAATGTAGCAGTAAGTGCTATAGCAAAGAGTACAGGATGGAAAAATAAATCAGCTATTAAGATAGCGAGACCGCCCTCAGCGCCTGCTTTAGATATAGAAAATCCGGTCCCTACAAATAATTGGACGGCAAATGTAAGACCGCATAATATTTCTGCAACACATAGAGCTTTAAGTCTGCCACAATTAAGTCCTGATTCCGAAGGAGAATTGACAACACCTCCTTTAAATACGCTAAGATCACCATATAATTCACCTCCGCCGCCTCCAAAACCACCCAGAGCATCGGCTATAAATTCTAATGCGGGAAATAAAGGGATTTTAAGTGCTTCAAATAAGGCACAAATAAGACATGCTTTACAAAATTGGCAAATGGGTGTTTTGCGCAATGAATTGGATCTAAAGGAAAAACAAAATCCCAATAACTTTTTACAGCAATGTGGGTACCGAGGAAGTGCGGATGGTGGTTCTTCATCGGCAACTGATAGTGGAAATTTCACAAATATGCCCTTAAAGAAAACTACAACCAAAAGGAGGGAGCCTCGAAGACATACCTTACAAAATGGTATTGATTATAATATGCTAAAACGTCTTAAACAATATGAAGAAGAAAGAGAAGTTTTATTGTTGGGTTTAAATTCAGTGGATAAAGCCAGAGAATGGTACATGCAACAAATAGTGAACATACAGGAGAAAATTAAATATTTAGGACGTATGGGATCTTCTAAGGTGGTAGGAATTATAAAGATTTAAAATAGCGTTAGTAATAGTAATGCTTTTTTCAATTTTTCCAGGAACAATGGTCTGAAGTCCAACAAGAACGTTTAAATTTTCAAAGGGCCCGTGTTTTAGAAGTGAACAGAAGTCTTTCGGCCTTGGCAGAATGCTGGGAAAGAGGAGGTTTTCCTCTTCATTTCAATTTGGCCATAAGAACTCCCACTAAAGCTAGTATTAATCGTACAACTGCTAATGGTACTACAACCGTATCGGATCGCCTGCGACAACAAAATCGATTATTGGCTAGTGAGGGTCATTTAAAGAGTGAACGTATAGCAATGTTGGAAAGAGAAAAACAAACTCTATTATCTGAACTCTATGAACTGAAACAACGATCTGGCCTTGCCAGACACACCAATAGTTATTTAAATGTTTTAAGTCAATCATCACCCGGCTGCAGTTCTTCTTCTGGTGGCTTAGGGGATGCTGATGTAGTTTATTGAATATGATGATTGATGCAATTTTTGTAAATTTTTTGGCAATAAAATAGTTCGGTAATAAATTTAAATTATAGTAAAATGTTTTAGGCAAATATAAAAAAATGCATTTATCTTTATTTGTGTCAATATACTTAACGTGTAATTTTTTTAAAATATTTTTATTGGATCAGAGGCCATTCAGATTGCTTAAAAAATATATAGTTTTGTTTAATAACATAAATATTTTTAACACTTATCTTCAAAATAGAAATAAAGCTTTATTTTCAACCTTCGCGTAGATGGTTGACCATTTTGACGCTTAATTAAATGAAGCCATAAGACACATTATCAAAAAATTATTTTTTTAGGTTAATTATGTAAGACAGAATAAAACAGAATAAAAACTTTAAGTTCAACCATTAACTACAGGAAATTATAAACCTATAAACTTTGAGTAGTTTTCCGTATTATCAAATCCTATAGCGAATTTCTAAATTTTGATTTTAAATTAAGCGTAAATTTTGGTACATTTGAACCCACTGTATTCCATAAATTTATGTTACATCGTTTTCTTTTATGCCTAAAATATTGCCTTTATTCAACCCTTTCCTGTAGAATAGAGGCAACATTTCAGCCAGGTGAATTTTGTATTCATGATAAATAATTATATAGTTTTTTTATTCATTTCGTCATCATTATTAAGAACAAACATTAATTTTTTTTTAATTTCTCCAAGATTGAAGTTATCCTTTTGTATTTTGCTTTAAATTTACACATTTCTTTTTATTTAACTGTAACAATATGCATAACAATATGCATTTTAAAAAAATTACTTCTTGAAAATCGTTTAAAGCAAGATGCCTTGTTTTTATTTTATTCAGGATTGGGAAACCGTCTCATATATTTATTAAGTTGTTTATAATTCAAATTATTACCAGGTGTTACTATACCTTGATTAATAGTGGCTTTAGCAGCCGTTTTACGATCCATATAAACTTTATAACATCTTTGGAATTGTGATATTTCTTTGGAACAGAATTTCTCCACAAAATCATTATCCTTAAGACAAGCAAATAGAACTGTCATTTCCTGCAGACAAGCGACATCTGACCCAGAATCAGCTTTGCCACTGACAGAGTTTTTTAAACGCAAAGGTAAAATTTCCTGAAAGGGAACGGCAGCCTCATTTTGTGGTGCACGAGCTTTATGTTTGGCAGAATAAACACAGGTCGGAATACGCATGCTAGTTGTTAGAGTCAATACAACATTGAAGTTAAATATTTCTTTAAAATAATTTTAATAAATTTCATTTATAAATTACCTTATCAAGTCAGAAATTTAATAATTTATGAAAAATTTTAATTCTCTGCAGCGTTTTCAGAAAACGTTATGAAAGTTAGAGCAGAGCACGAAGCCAATCGGTTGAAAGTCGACTTTCAGCCGCCGCCGACTTAAATCGGAATTAGTAAATCGACTAACATTTTGAGCCAGCTAAGTAAGCCAAGGCGATTTATTTAAAGAATTGTTTTTTAATGTTACAAAAATATTATGTTGATTAATCTGTGTAACTAAATACTGTATATAATTTGCTCAACTATATGAAAACGTTTAAAAAACATGTGTTTGATGCAGTATGCCATGATTATCTAAATAAATTGCAAAAACGTTAAAAGGAGTAGTCTATACCCTGCAACAGTGAAGAAAGAACTATTCGTGCGTGACAACAATTGTCGAACCACTTTAAATAAACTAACTTCTATAATTATCTTTTTATGATCTATTTTATAGTAGGTATCAAAAAATTTGTTATTTTGAGCTTGTTACAAAAAATGTAAGAAAAATTCGAAAAAAGAATTGGTTCATAAACGGCCTTTTTAGTACATCATGGGAAAAAAGTTTTAATATATTTTTTGTTCAAAATGCAGTCCACCCGTTATTTTTTTTATATTTCCTATATTTAACTAATGAATGCAAGGTTTCTCTGAACGCTCTAATGTAAATATACTATATGTATATTTATTATTTTAGTTTTCTTTTAATAAAAATGATTTTTTTTTTTTAACTATTATTTTTTAGTCTGAAAATATTTCGATTGGCTTTAGTCGACTATCAGCCGCCGCTGAATACTTTG
This sequence comes from Protocalliphora azurea, assembly GCA_932274085.1. Classification (NCBI taxonomy): domain Eukaryota; kingdom Metazoa; phylum Arthropoda; class Insecta; order Diptera; family Calliphoridae; genus Protocalliphora; species Protocalliphora azurea. The sequence goes on along the minus strand of OW026521.1, from coordinate 149,911,393 downwards.
TTATTAAGGGGCCGCCGGCGGTAAAATTCATCGGCATCATGCTCTGAGATATACCAAACAGCTGTTTAATCTTACGTTTTGTTAAAAGCAGTGTCGACATTTAAGAGGTTTTCATGTTCAGTGTAGTGTGGAAGTTCTGGCGATTTTTTAATTATTATAAATAATTTAACATTAATTCTATAAATTTATGCTTAATAATATATCCTAATTTATCTATACATGCAACTTCCTATAATTTATAAGATTGAAAATTATAAAAATATACGTTAGCGATTTGAACCGTATTTCAAAGGGCAAATTACTTTTACTATTACTGCCGATATTACTGTTAATATAGTAAAGCAGTTACTGAAAACTTCTATTTAAAGAAGATAATATTGTTACAGTGATAAGACCGTCGCATAATATATGAACTATATAGTGTTTAAAAAAAAAAAAAACAAATTATTATATCAATTATATTACATTTTTGAACCAGAAATAATATTGGTGTTGTATAGCATCGAGAAATGCAATTATAAATACAACCCTGCTCATTTAGTGTATTAGAATGTATACAAAAAATTTTTGTTTTCATTTTGTTTTGATCTAAATAAAAATAAAAAATAAAAGAAGATACACTTAAATCAAATAAAGGAAGAAGGAAAAATAAATAATTTACAATTAAAAAATTGTTGTTAATGTATGAGTTTAAAAAATCAGAAAAGTTTAGAAATTTAGAGTAATTTAAATTAGGAGAAGAAAATGAGTGTGCCTGAGAGCAACAACTCAAATTCTTTAACTATGGCTGCAACAAATGATAGTTCGTCGTCGTCGACCTCAAATGCAGCCGGATCTGAAGCTGGTGTCAATAATTCAGTAGGCAATGCAAATTATACACCAGCCACTTCCAAGCGTCAATTGTCTAGATTTCATCCATATCATGGTGCTAACATTATATTGTGCGATGACAATACGGTGGCTTTTCGTAAGGCCAGCTTTGCTGATGCAGTGACATTTTCGGAGAAACCCCTGCAAATGGGAGAAATTTTCCTAGTGGAAATTGAGAAAAATGAACGTGGCTGGTCGGGTCATATGCGTTTGGGTTTAACTCAATTGGTGCCTGATGTTTTGGGCACTATGGAAGATGGTCTGCCCCAATTTGCTCTACCCGATTTGGCGAATTTGGGTACTTGTTGGATTTATCCCATATCAAAATTTGAATCACATGCTCTGGCACCACGTACAAATGCCAGCGACTTTGGCGGTGGAGGAGGTGGGAGTACTAGTGCTGGTAGTAGCGGTGATTCAGCCAATGCCTCAACTAATGATGGACTAGCAAGTACAAGTTCAGCTGGTACCAATAAAGGTTAATAACAATCAAGTAATGAAAAATGAAATATAATTTTTAAAAGTTTTTATTTTTTAGGTACTATTTTAGGAGATTCTATGTATGTACGCACCCCCAGAGGAATGATACCCAAACGTTTACTAAGACCCTCGGTGGCCGATATAAGTGGCAATGGTGATTGTAATCCTGGCATATTATTGACAGATAAAGGTTCACGCATTGGCGTTGTATTCGTACCCACTGAATATGATGACACTAAAGGTGAAATGCACTTTATAATTAATGGTGTAGATCAAGGACCTTGCACCAAAGATATACCGCTCGATAAGGCACCCTTGCATGTGGTCATAGATGTTTATGGAACAACCAAACAAATAAGGATAATACAGCTATATGGCAGTGAGTTTAGTAGGAAATTTTTTCAAATATTTATAATTCAAAACATACAAAACATTTATTTCCAGTTGTGTCCTTACAAAATGCTTGTCGTGATGCTATTTTACTAAATATAAAACCACAAAATATTGAAAAACTACCATTGCCAGAACGTTTAAAGAATTTCCTAAGAGGTCAGGATTGAATATAGGTCACAAATAATAAAATAAATCCATTGTTAAGTATAAATTCTATTAAATATTATAGTAAAACTGAAAAAATTATTAAATATATTTCTAAAAACAACTATTAAAGAGTTAAAAAATGAGAAAAATTAAGCTGTAAACTGGTATAAAAATAAAGAAATTAAAAATTTCCTTATTATTTAAATATTAACCATAATAAATTAATTTTTTTGCCCCATTTTATAAATCGCACAATATTATTTAAATATATTAATTTTTAAGTTTAAAAAATTTAACAATTCCTTTTATTTGTGATTTATTAAATTCTTAATATTAATATATATTTTTTATTAAACAATATTATTATAATTATTCTTTGTTATAAAAAAAGAGAATTTTTATGTCTTGAATATTTAAAATATCTCATTAATATATTATAAATATAAAAAAGGATAACCTTCAATGTAAATACTTTAAATAGAAATCGAAATTATTGGTTTTGTTATTAAAAAATGAGGCACATTGAATTTTTATAAAAAATAGAAATGTTATTATTGTAATAAATGCAAAAGAAATCAACACAACAATAAGTATAAAAATATTAAATTAACATCGCAGTAATCAAACAAAATTTATAAAACATTAAGTCTATAGAATGCGGGTTAAACAAAAAAAGAATAAGGAATAGTGAGAATGTTATAATGGAAATAAATTATAAATTAAATAAAAAAATTTATTTAAAAAATCAGTTATTAAAGGAATGTATTGTTTTCAATATTATATTTTGCTCTCCTTTTCTTTTTTTTTTGTTTTGTTTTGTTTTTTTATTGCTATAGACATTAATTTATATTAAAACAGAAACAAATTATAAATTGTACATTCTATTTTATATTATTTTTTACTAAATATATACATATATTAAATATATCAAAAACACAAATTTTTTTAAATATATTTTTTATTTTAATTTAATAATTATGTTTTTGCAGAAAATCCTAATTTGGAGTTCATTTATTAAAAAAAAGTAATTTGTTTTTTCCCTATCAAAAAAAACTATTTGCCTCCTGTGAGGATTGAACTCACGACCCCTGGTTTACAAGACCAGTGCTCTGCCACTGAGCTAAAGAGGCTTGTTGGCAACTAGCGACTAATGTTTAATAAAAACAATATGATGTTAAAACTCACCAATACTAATTAATATTTCATATACAGTGCTACCAATCTAAATTAACCCTTAAATGACGTAAAGTAACAATTTTAACTACAAAACGATTTAAAAATTATAAAATTTTATATGAAAAGAAAGGTTGGAAATAAGGTTCATCAAATCGACTTTCGAACAATCAACTTTTTGTTGAAAAAAGTCGAAATAGACTTTTTGGTTGAAAAAGTCGAAAAGTAAAAAAAAAAAACTATTTAAAAAGAAAAGTTTCTTAGCATTTTTTTTTTATTTGAACTACATCGTCTAACTATTGGAAATAATATCGCAAAAATATATTTTTGCGTGTTTTAGTACTTTCATTACATAAATTGTTTGTTAATTAATCAGGGTATTTGATTACGTTGTATATATTTTATATTTTTTAGGACCGTTATTATAAAGCAAGCAATAAAGTAGACTATCTATTTTTGGTTATTACAACTGGGTTTTAAAGTAAATTTTTGAATTTTGATAATACGGCAAGGCTAAAGCAATAACCGATTACTTTTGACCGGTTAACGCATTGGCAACATGAACAATTTGAACGTGACGGCTAGTAACGGCAATGTAAACAAATAAAAAATATGGAAATTTTTAAAATAAATGATTTAAAACAAACTAAAAGTCAATGTTGGATCAAATATAAATATAAACAGAAAAATTACTAAAAGCTGCACTGGGATATATACGTTTTTATTTATTTCTTTTATAAAGCAGAAAATATAGCAGCTCTAAATGAATAAACCTTGCGATAAAAGTTAGTTAGTTAGTTGTTCTGTTCTTTAGCTTATGGGTCACTTTTGGTATACTTTGGTGTACTTATAATAACCTAGTGTCTACATTAGATAATTTTTTATCAAAACAAACGTCAAAATCAGTGCGAATATATACAAGGTAACCTTAGTTAAACAGCTTATTATTATTTTGGTTGTTACAGTTGTCAAACTGCATATATAAAAAACAATAATGAATACGCCATATTGTTGTTTTTGTGCAACTGTTGCCATCTTCCACAAATTTGCGTTAAGCTTGATGTTTGTCTTGATAAAAAATCTCTAATGTAGACTCTATGTAACCAAAAAAAGTTAATGTATACGATAACATCCTAACTTTAGTTATTGGATAGTTATGATAATGACCCTTAAAGTTTTTTTTAATACAAATAACAAAAAATAGTCAAGAAATATTCGAAAAATCGATTATTCCAAAATTGGAAAAGGTCGTAAAATAAACTATTTAAAAATTGAAATAGGCGGAAAGTCGAAAAAATCGATTATTTAAAAAAATCGAAAAGTCGACTTTTTGTTCCAACTATAAAACCCTAGTTGGAAACTGAAACGAGTAATATACAATATCGTTATTCAATTTATTTTTATTTCGATAACGATATTTTAAACAAAAAAATAACCAGATTTTTTTTTTTTTTTTTGAGCAAAAATTAGCAACTAAAAAGCAAAATTTTTCAATGATTTCAATTAAGAATGCTATGTTCACATATAAAAGTTTTTTTTTTAAACGAGTCCTTTTCTCTAAAAATAGATAGAAATTGATTTGTTTTTTCATATATTTCAAAGCCAGAAAACATCTCGATTCGAGGTTTAATTACTTCATGGTATGTTCACATATAGAGGTTTTTTGAAAAACGAGTCGTTTTCTCAAAAAACACAAACAAATTGATTTGTTTTTTCATACATTTAAAAATAAAAAACATCTCGATTGGAATTGTTTAATTATTTAATATCCAAAAAACATACTAAATTTTTATACAGGGAAGAAATTTTTAATATTTTTAGTACATAGAAATTTGTTGAAAAAAGAATGTAAAAATTGTCAAACAGTTTAAAAACAAAAAATTAAAAATTATGAATGAAATTTATATTTGTTCACAAATTTTATTTGTTTTAAAAGTTTATTTTTTTTAAATAGAAAGTGTTTGTGTGCCAAATTTTGATTTAAATCAAAATATACGAAAAACAAGTCAAAAGGAAAAACTCAATAAAGTAATATGTAAACAGTGATGTTTAAACTCATTGAGTTTTTCAAAAAACAAGTCAAAAACTAATATGTGTTCACCATCAGGGCAACCAAAAATATGTAAAATCATATTTTTTTCCGGATGTAACAGCCCGTCTATTGAAATTGAAAATAATGATATCTTATAGGATTTATTAAAATACGTGTACCACTCCTTATTTAAGATTTAACATAATGTACACAAAATGGTTACTCTCCTCTGCCGACGTTATCTCAAATATTATATCAGCGTTAATCTCAGTTGTAGACCTGGGGATAGAAACTACGTCATAAGTTGAAATTCTGTCAGTGTCAAATTTGCTCTCTGAGAGAATTATCTCACGTGTAGACTCAAATATTAGTATTATAAGAAGTATTATGAGACTGTTGTGATGAGATTTCTCTACACAAATATCTTATAAGATGAACTGTCAATAAAATAAAGTTAGTTTGTGTATGTGCATGTGTATTTTGGTAACTTCTGAAAAAAAAATGTTTTCATTTATTTTTTTTTTTTTTTGTAAAATTTCTTTTAATGATTGTTTTACATTTAAAAAAAAATTTTAAAAATTATGCTAAAAAAGTGTGAATTTCTTAAATAAAAAGATTTATGTTTACTCTGTGATTAATTGCAAATAATGATATCTTATAGGATTTATTAGAATACGTGTATCGCCAATTTAAGATTTAACGTAATACAAACAAAATGATTACTCCCTTCTGCCGATTTCATCACACATATTATATCACCGTTAATCTCAGTTTTTGACCTGGGATTAGATAATATGTACAAATATTTTTGTTATCTCACTAAGACTTTTTATACAAAATATATGTCACCAATGATTGGTCGGAATAGAGCACGATTTTTCCAATATATCACAGTTATTAAGAGACGATATCACGCCAAATTAAAATATTACATATTACAAATAAAATGCAGGTATTGAGGAAAACAGTATTTGAATACCGGTATTTTTGGAAAATAATAATTTCGGTATTGGTTATTGTAACTAATTTTCAAAGGTATAATGATATCGGTTTCCAACCTTGATGAAAAGTAAACACTAAATTAAAACATTCTTTATTTATTTTTAATTTGCGGTATTATTTCATTACATAAAATTTAAAACTATTTTATAGTTACACAATATTTCATTATATAAAAGGAATAATATTTTCTTAATTCATATATTTTATAAATCTTTCAATTTCTATTTCATCCTCATTTAGCTCCACGATTTTCAGCCAATTTTTCTTTAAAAATTCTCTTCAACTCTTCGGCACCCTCTTCATTGGTATCCTTATAGTAGGGCAATTCCGACATGCGTTTTAACCAAGCCAATAATTTGGGAAATTTAAATTCATCTATAGGGGCCACTTCATTTACCGATGTTATGGTGGCTACACAACAAAAATCACCAATTGTTAAATTATCACCACATACATATGGATGATCTTTTAAGAATTGTTCCATAATTTCCCAACATTTTTGTATATAGGCAATCTTGTCAATGGAACAATCGGTAGAACCATAATACAGAATGGGTTCATATAGGAAACGTAAACGGGCAAATAAATGGCCAGAATCAAAATGTAGACGAGCATTAACACTAGCACGTTGCAGTAAATCCTTAGGATATAATTTATCATCTTTGGCATACTTGTCCACCAAATAACCACATATGGCATGAGAGTCATAGAGTACAGCATCACCATCGACCAAAGTGGGTATGGTATGTTGGGGATTCATTTTAATGAACTCTGGTGTTAAATGTTCGCCTTTAAGAAGATTAATGGGTCTAAAATGAGGGGACAAAAGAAAAAAGTACTTAATAGTGAATTAAAAGCAACAAAAAATTTTTATCTTGACTTACTTATATTCGAGTTCCAAACCAATCTCTTTGGCTGTAAGCATAACAGCTCTTGAGGGTGGACTCAAAGTGGCCATATACAAAATAGGTTTAGTCATGGTTGTTTAACTGCAAACATTTCAAAAAAAAAAAAAAAAGAATAAATTATAAATATTCCAGAATTAAATATTATTTAAAAATGTAAAACCTTATAATAAAAATTCTAATTTAATAAACGCTTTGTTATCAAATTTGTATGTGTTTATACGTTTGTCCAATAAAATTTAAAATAATTTTTAATTTATTATTAGATTTCAATTAAATTAATATCTCATGTCACTTGCAGTCCATTGAGAGAATTTTATTTTATATGTACTAAAAAATAAATTAATTAATGAATTGAATTTCATTTGCATCCAATTAATTAATATTAATTTATTAAGGCTGTTAATTAAATTTTGCCCGGAAATCAATAAAACAATTTACAAAACTATTGAATTGAGTGCGTTATTTTAATATCATATTAATGTAATAATAAAAAAACGCTTAAAAATTATAAATATACATAAATAAACTGTTGAAATAGATGGGGCTTGGAGCAAGATAAGTATAAAGTATTATTTTGTCATATCTATTTTATATAAATTTGTATAAATATAAATGTATAATACATACCGTCTCCGAAAATGCAAAATAACGTAACATCATTTTTAATAACTTTTCAGGGGGAACGAAAAACTTTGGGTTTTAATATCGTTAAATATTGCCCAATATATTGGTGAATATTTTTATTTGTTTTAAATATTTTTCTGAAATCAAAAAGATGTAACAGCAATACAAATCTTATCAAAAATTACAATTAATAAGATTTTTTTTTTTTCATTTATATGATTTTTTTTTTATTTTTGAAATTCTATCACTTTGTAAGAAATAAATTTTTAAATAGCAATTTATAAATCTAAATGCTTTAAAAAATTCAAATATATTATATTTTTTTATTTTTTAACAAATGTGATGTTACGTTCTTTTGACATGAAAATTGTTCACTTGTTGATACGTTGTTTTCAATTTCGTTATTATAATCGTTATTTTTGGAGATATAAGTCTAAACATGTGTGATTATATGTATTTTTAAAAAGTAAACTTATTTTAAAATTTTGATGTTAGATTGTTTTGCATTTTCGGTGACGATATGTAGATAATAATAAATAATTGTTTTTATAATTGTTCTAGTATTATTTATCTACAGTGGAGGTTAAAACAGTTAAATCACTTTTTATTAACATAAAAAAATTTATATATTTATTAAATTTTTTCCCAAATTATAATATCGCCTAACAAAAGTTAAACCCCAATTAGAGCTTGTAAATGTTAAAATATCGGTGAAACTGAATTTGAAAAAAAATCGAAAAGTTCTATTTAAAATACGAGTAATTTAAATTTACAGAGCAGGACGGTTTTATAAAATAACAATAAAAGAAGTTTGAAATTTGATACACCCTTCCAAATCTCTTTTATTAATAAAAAAAATTATTTTCTTGAGAAAACTGAAGATTTTTTAAATTTTCTTTAACAGACATTATTTGAAAATTGGTATTTTAAAATTTTCACTATTTTGTTCTTTAATTGAATTATTTTGAAATCTGTTGAAAATTAATATTTTTTGAAAATATTTCTTTGAAAAATTGGTAATTTTTAAATCCAACTTTTTGCAATTTTATACTTGTTTTAATGTTTTTACTTTTTGAAAATAGTTTTTTTTATCACTTTTTTGGAAAGTCTTGTTTTTGAAAATGATTGTTTTATTTGCTACAAAAAAAATTATACTTTTTATAAATTGCGACTTTTTAGAAATTGGTAATTTTTTAAATTTAAGATTTTCTTTTAATAAATAGCACTTTTTGAAACTATAACTTTTTTAAAATTGGTCCTTTTTGAAAATTGGTATTTTTAAAATAAGTACTTTTTTAATAGTACTTTTTGAATACTAATATTGTACATTTTTTTAAATTTTTACTTTTTGAAAATCGTTATTTTTTTTTAATTGGTTTGTAAAATGGTACTTTTTTTAAATAAATGTTTACTTTTTAATAATTGTGCCTTTTTTATCAAAACTGGTACTTTATAGAAATTTATTACTTTTTTAAAAAATTTGAACCATTTATTTTTTTGAAAATTTAAAATATTGTTTTATTATTATATTTATACTTATATTTGGTATTTTCTAAATAAAATTTTTTGCGAAATACTTTTTTAATTAGTATTTTTTTGGAATTTTTTTGGAAAAAATGTACTTTTGAAAAGTGTACTTTGAAAAAGTATTTTTTTTTTTTAAATAATAATAATTATTATTTAATTATTATTTACTTTTTTTTAAATTGGTATTTTTTTCAAAGATTTATTTATATATTAGGTACTTTTTGGGGAAACTGTTGCTTTTTTCAAAAATTTTACTATTTTCGAATTTGTAGTACGTTTTTTTTTAATTTTTTATTTATTTTTTAAATTGGACAATTTTTTATTAGATTTGGTAACATTTTTTGTAAAATCGGTATTTTTATTTAAAATTGATACTTAGTTAAATTATTAACTAAATTAAAAATTGATACTCTTTTCAAAAATTTTGATATTTAGTAGTTTTTTCAAAATGTTTATTAAAAAAGAAATAAGTAAAATTTAAAAAAATATACTTATTTTGAAAATTATATATATATATATATATATATATATATTTATATAGTTCCGACTACGGGTATGTATCGATAAATTGCCAATTTGATGGCGACTTAACAAATTTATCATCATAATTAGTATAAATTCTTTACTTTCATTATAATGTCAGATGATATTTTCTGACTTTAATGTACGCCTTAAGAAAAGAAAAGTGTTATTCATTTAAAAGTATATAATTTTTCTTTCACTTTGGATTTCAGTCACGACCACAAAAAAAAACCTTCACGACAAGTATTGGAAAAATTTCCCTTTTTAAAGTTGTATAACTTTTGAATAATAAAACGTATTTTTTATTATACCATATAGTTGCCCTTATGTGCATCGGTACAATTTTCTGGAAAATCGGTACTTTTACTTAGTACTTAGTTAAATTTTTTGGAAACTTTCATTATACTGTAATTTTTATTAATTATTATTTGTTTGAAAAAAGGGTACTTTTTTTTTGAAAGTAAGCAAATTGCCTCATTTCATTTATTTATTGAAAATATATGTAATATCATGACGAATTCGAACAGGTGACCTCACTTAATTAGCGGATTATTTTTTTAGTACTTCGAAATGTCAAATTCCGCATAAGCACAATTTTTGCTTACCCGCTGAAGTGTCTACTTCATGTGTAAAAATATTAATGAATTCGCCGTATTGTTGTTTTTGTAGAACTGCTGCCACCTGCTTCATTTCTCCATGATGTAATATAAAGCTTTATTAGTCAAAATAACAATACTGCATAACAGCAAATATATATATATATATATTTTTTTATTGATACTATAATAAAAAATGTAAAGACTATACATTTTTGTATTTTTTTTTTTTTCGAAATTTTTTATTATTATTATTTTTTTTTTTTGTTAATTCATAATTTTTATTAAGTGGTACTTTTTTAGAATTGGTATTTATTTTGTGCGTTGGTAGATTTTTTTTTTAAATGGATTTTTTTGCCAATTGCTTTTTTTTAATAATAGTTTTTAAGGCTGTTATGTGAAATTAAATTATGTGAAATTAAATTAATAAATATTTCGGTTTTTTTTACAAATATTGCATTTTTGGAAAATATAGATACTTTTGTTTGAAAAATAGTACTTTATACGTAGAATATAATTTTTGTGGCAGTAAATGAATATTGTAAAAAATACAATTGCCTAGAAATGATCTTATTTAACGTTTTTAAAAGTCAAATCAATGGACATAAAAATAACACGAATATGGCAGATAAGAAGGGCATTATTATCTACGAGTATTACAATCATGAGGTTTTTTTTAAGTGCAATAAAGCAACAAATTAGTTTGACACTGTTGCTATAAACAACAAAAATAAAACTTGTTGAAATTAGAAACAAATGTAAATAATAGAAGAAAAAAAATGGTGTAATTAATAGACGTCAATTAAATGAGATTATTTTATGATGCAAAAAAATGTATATATATATATATATATATATATATATATATAAATCTTCACTTTTGTTTAACTGTTAATTAAAGGACAAATTTCAATACATACTTATAATGCAAACAAATTGGGATAATCTTTAAGCTGATATTGAAAAACTTTATTTAATACAAATAAATAAAACGTTATACATCGAATCGGCTCCAAGATTTATTTTCTGAAAGTTTTTTTGTTCCAAATTTAATTCTTTATCAATGACCTCTTAGTTTTAATAATGTGATTTCATTTTAAATATCATTCACTGTAAATTATAACAGCTGTATAGAGAATTTAATTTAAACTTTTCCGTAAGTATATAAGTACGTGTGTATGTTTGTACTTGTTTGTATTCGCATTAGTTTGTGAACATAACAAAACTAACAAAGGAAGGAACCACAAAATAATAACAATAATAATAATAAAAAATGTCGAATTAAAAAATTTTTAATGCCGGCTAACTAAGTCAGTGATTATATTTGTTCTATTTTCAACCGATTTAAATATTTAATAGAGATAGATACATATAATTAGTAAATAAAAATTTTCTTTATCTATTTTTTCTTCTTTGTTTTTATCTATAGTTTACATTTATATCTACATACATACATACCTCTTTAAGTTTATGTAATAAAAAAAAAAAAAAAATAACAATGAATTAACTGAATGAGCGACCGACCGTCCGTCTGATACTGATCTAGCGTATTAAGAGTAAAAAAACACCTTTTTGATACAATCGTTGTTAGAGAACTAAATTTTGTTTATAATGTTTGTTGTTTGTTTCCCCTCTAATGTGTATAGTTTGAGAATAGTAGCAGGTTCTTCCACTCAGGGTTGTCAGACTTTATTGAGCCTCTGTCGCCAAATTGTTAATCAGAAATCGCCAAATTAAAATTTTATTTGGTTTTTTAAACAAATACTAAAAAATTAACTAAAATGTTAAGTGTCGTATAATTTTTAGTATTTCGTATTATTTGTAAATGTAAATTCAACTTTAACAAAATAAACGATATTTGCAATAGCTAATAATAACATTGTGCTAATTACAAATTTTAACAAACTGGGCACCCTACTAGTAAAGCTAATTCAATGGTGACAGCCGCTTTTGGAAGTTAGCGCTCGTATTCGCGATATTTGGTTTTAAACTTAATTATGAAAGTAGCGATATATTTGAAAATTAATTATTAAACAATAAATCGATTAAATATATACTACAATCATAAATTAAATCAGTTTTAGCCCAATTTTCAATGCTTTTATATTTTTATCTGAAAAGTTGCTCATTGACAGCACTAGTTAGCTTGCTTATAAAATTATAGTAATATTTTTTTTGCCAGTTTAAAGTTTTGCTTATTAGCGTTTAAAATATATTTAATAATAAGAATTCATTATTATACACTTCAATGCAATCTTAATTGTTTATATTATTTAAATTCAACAGTTAATCCCCTTATTCACAAACTGATTTTAAATTTAAAATACATTTTACAGACAAAATTTGTATGAAAAATTTGATTTAAAACGCATTTTAAATTTAAAAGTTGTTTGTGAATACGGGAGTAAATTATCAAATTTAAGCTAAAATACTTAATTTTCCTAAACTCTTTTTTAGCCTTTCAAAATGAAATATCTCAAAAACGAGCGCTTTTAAAAAATTCAGCATCGTCGATTTAGTTTAAACCTGTGGGTACCCACATTGTTAAAAAAAAAATTAGTCTCATTTTCGAGCACAAACAAAGTAAATACTATAAATAGTTGATTTCTGGTAAGAAATTTTAATAGCTTTTCTCCAAAATTACCTATTTAAAAGAATTTTATCGCTAAAAAATTCGAAAAATTCAGTCGCCAAAAGCAATTAAAAATCGCCACATTTGACGGAAAATCGCCAAATCTGACAGCCCTGCTTCCATTTGCTTTCATTAGAGTAACAAACAGGTCGCTTAGTGAGAAGAAAATTAAATTACGTACTTTTAAGCTAAAGAATATAAAACTAGAATGGAGGGTTCTCAGACAAAAAAAAAATAACATAAATATATATATATATATATATATATATATATATATATATATATATATATATATAGAATTCCGTGATAACCGAAAAGAAATAAATCGAAAACCAAAATAAATTATTTTATTTTGAAATTAAATAACTTTTAGTTTTCAACTTTTATAATTAAATTGAGTTTTGATTTTGTGCTGTATATTATTAAAATTTTGAGATTTAAAACAAATTCTTTCGGATTTGTAATTGCGAGTTATAGAGATTTATTTTGAAATTTTTTTGCTACCACCTTCGCCTCTGAGTTTATTCTATGTTTTAATTTTTCTCCGACTTATCTCAAATTCGTATAAATATGATCTTTCTCAGCTACACTCAGAGTGTGAATGTTTTTTATTTATTTGTTCGTTTGTTGATAAAGAAATAAATAAGTTCATAGAAATGTTATTACTCTCTTTTATAGAAAATGTGTATATATATAAGTTCTAGAGATGTGGATTAATTATTTAATCGAATAAAAATTTTTAAATTTAATCATCCATTATATTCAATGATGAGAATTTGAATTTATTCTATTCTTTCACAACAAGATCAGGGTTCAAATTGCGGCATTCGACATCAATCGAAATAATAATAGAATTTATTAAATAAAATTTAGAGAAGGAACCTAAACTTCCCAAGAGTTGTCTCAAAAATTTCATAATAGATAACCTAAAACAGGCGTCAATTATTTATCAGATCTTTTATATAATTTTTATATTTTTGAATGGGATCAAAAGGAGCACTTTAACATTACTCAGCTTCTACTTCTTATTGTGGAAGATGTAGTGGAGGTCGACTACAAAAGGTCTTTTTCGACTTAACGAGACGGCCTTAATAATACGAGAATTTTGAACGAAATCAATTTACACAAATTTATATCGATTCATTCTGAATTTAGGAATTACAAAACACAGAAAAACACAGATTTTAGAGAAATACTCGTAATAAAAATTTTAGATAGCGATGTTGGGATAGACTGCACAATGGGTGTACACTATTAACTAACCGTGTCTGGGGGTTCTGTATGAAGGTCAAGTTTACTATTTCTACTGAGTCCATAACATCATTGTAACTCTGTGTGATTTTTTTAGTTTGAAATTGGAAATTTCAACTATCTCAATTTTGCATAATCTCGGTCCAGTCTTTCAATGTACATTATTAGGGCGGGTCAATTATTTTTGACTAAAGGCGTATAGCAAAACCGTAATCTTCGAAGAATTCTAAAAAAAAAAACGCCCAAAAAACCATAGTTCTAAAATCAAAACCTAGCTCCCGTTAAGTGGCATAAAAATTCACAAAAATAGGCTAAATTGTCATTTGGAGAACCAAAATCCCATGGTGAAAAATTTTAAAATATTTTTTTTTTCATAACAAGCTCAAAATTGCATTTTTTAGAGTCCCATCTCGAGAACAAATTTAAACCTTTTCTTTGCCTAAGCATGGTCTTTATGATTTTTCTATCACTAATTTTAAATTGGGAAATAATGTTATTTATTTTTTATTTTCCCGTATTCTGGTCAATGCACAAGCGGTGAAAAAATTTCTATGTCGGAGGTATCCTATTTGGAGCCCCAATAGCTCCGCTCCTGAAGGTTTGAATAGGTTTCAGAGTTTCAGTCTAAACTAGATAGTATACTCTTAAGTATCACGAGTTATTATCAATAAAACTCAGCTGTTACTACCTTCTTAGCTGTGCTACCCTTCTTAGTATTTTTTTCATATTTCTAAAGTTCAATATTTTTAAAATATGTAATTATGTAATATTAATGATGATATAATTGGTATAGGATCGGCCAAAAATATATTTTGTTTTAATTTTAATATTAATTTTAGAGTAGATTCTTGAAAATTTGGAGCTTTGATATTTATCAAATATGAATTTATCATAAATCTTCTTTGTCCTCATTTATCTGATCACCCCTTTTTGATATCCGTAAATATTTATATTTTTACATATAACAAATTTAAATTATTTACAAATAGAAAGAACGGAGTTATTGATTTTTGGCCGGAATTTACCACCGCACACTGTGGAATAGAGAATACTATCGCCAGAATAATGAGAATTAGATTGCTTAACGGCAGGTAGCCGTTAGAAGAACTACCCAGTTAAAAATGGTCATATATTTTTATATATGACCCATCATGTATGACGATATATATGGGTTTATATATGAAAGTGTATGGTTCCATACATGGATTCGTTTACAATATATTTAGCTGGGTAAGTAATTTCTGTCGCTATTTAAATACGTTTTGAAACATTTCGAAATTCATTTAAATAAATTTCGTATTAATTAAAATACTTTAACACATAATTGAATATGTTCATTAACTACACAAACAAGTATTTCATTTAATGTATGTTTATTTCGTTTAAATAAGTATTTTTTTTTTTCAATAATTTTTAAATAAATTTAATAATGAATAGTAACGTAAATAATACAGTTGAGTTCGATAACAATAAAATTTAAAAAATATATATTTAATGAATGCTATTTGTATAAAGTAAATTGAATTCATGTTTTAAATTAGGATTTGTTCACTTTGTTTCTTTAGAAATTATATATGCTTTTTTTAATGAATCAAAAAAAAAAAAAAAAAAAAAATCATTATTAAAATATAATGGAATATATATTACGACATACTTTAAACTAATTTAAGGTAATGTTACATGTAACTAAATACATAACACAATATAATTAATTTGGAATTAAAACAACAATACACAAGAGTAGACACAAACAAAGTTAGACTTTGTTGAAGAAGAGATTTTTGTTTTTTGCATTTGTTACTATAAATAGAACAATAATATCAAAATAAAATTTTTAACATAAAATTAAAGCACAAATTAGAGAAAGGAAACAATAATGCATGCTTAGAGTAAAGAGAGTAAGCAGACAAGATTAAATATAGTTTAAGTATATACGAAATTATGTTAATGTTTATAAGATTAATAAAAGTTTGTCAGCATTTGTATATATATATATATATGCTATTGTTTAAATATATTATTGATCCACCATGCTGCGTTTTATGGCCTCTTGTAAATCATCATCAAATGTTTCTGGTTTAGAATAATCGGCCACAAACTTTTCTGGCAATTTAGCACCATTTTCCATATTAGACGCTGATGTTTTATCTGCGTTATTGTTGTTATTGACTGTTAATTTATTTTGTACTTTTATTAAATTATCAGTTTTATTTAAAGAGTATTTTGGTCTCGGTATGGAATTATTTAGATTAGAAGCTGTGCTAGAGGAATTATTGAAAGCATCAAATTTAGCAAAATCATTATCATTAAACGGTAAAGGAGATTTGTTTAATTTTGAGTTGTTATTTTTTAAATTAGTTTCTTTTAGGGTAGTATTGGGAGTATCCTTTGTTAGATTGGAGGATTTAAAGAAATCATCCTCAAAATTGTTATCGTTGAAAGCATCAAACATAGCCGAAACTTGCTGTGGTAGTGCTGCTGCTGTTGGCTTAAAGCTATCACCAAAGGCATCAAATGCTGTGGAAGTTTTTTCGGTTATATTGCCAAAAGCATCAAACGCATCTAGAGATGTTAGAGATTTTGCATTCGTTTTCATTGGATTTGAATTAGAGTCTAAACTTTTATTAGATGTAGTCTCGAAATTGTCATTAAATGCATCAAAGAAAGGATCTGCCGTTGCTGTGGAGATTTTCTTAGATTCCATAGTTGATGTATTGGATTTCGTTGAAAAGGTCTCAAAATCAGCAAAATTATCAAAGAGGCTAGAAGAGGGTGTGGTTACCGATTTTGTATTAATAATGGGTATGGGTGTATTGCTTTTAGATTTAGTATTAGCGGCATCTTTTATATCAACACCTGTTGCACCCATAAAAGCTGACGATGTTGAAGAATGTTGTGAAGGCGCTGGGCTGGGATTTGACTGTAACGTAAAACTATCGAACTGATTTAAGAATTCACTGCTAACAGTAGAATGTGATTTAGCCGTACTAAAGGCATTCGAAGCACTAGAAGAGCTTGTTGTATTCGCTTGAAATGTATCGCTTGGGAAATTATTGTCTTTCTTTTGTCCTACTTTGAGATTGTCATCTGCATGAAAAAAAATAATAATAATAATAAAAAAATAAAATGTATTGATTTCAAAACAAAAAAATTTTGTAAGTTATGATTTAAAATTGATTAAACTAATTTTTCTCTAGAGGTTTTTTTTACCCAAAATTCTTATTTCAAAAATATATTTTTTGGAAATTATATTTGTTTATTTTTTTTACTCACCTTCCGTACCAACAATTATATCATCTTTAAATACTTTTTCCGGATCTGTGGGAAATACATCATCATCGTCATCAAAGGGATCTTTAATATTAAAAGGATCCTCATAACGATAGTTTTTGAATGGATCATCCTTAAAATCAGTCGGTCCAGTTATTATCGAAGATGTTGATTTGATCGTACTAAAATGATAAAACGCATCAAATACACTCGTCGATGTACTTGGAGTTGTTGTCACCGGTCCAAACGCATCAAATACACTTGTCGTTGTCGTTGCAGCCAGCTGCAGTGGTGTAGTGGAAGGTGTTAAATGATTATTTATGTTTGATGTTGAAGAAGTGGTGGAAGTAGTGGTGATACTAGTGTCGACGTTGGTCGTGGTGGAAATGCTTGCATTTGTCTTACTATACAATTCTGATAAGGCCTCTTTATTTAATGCTGTATTCGAGCCAAATAAGGATGTGGATGTTTGATTGTTTGATGCGGTGGCAGCAGGTGTGGGTGGAGTCAGTGTGAAATTATCAAGTAATGATAGGTTTGTGGTAGATAATGATGCTA
Organism: Protocalliphora azurea; assembly: GCA_932274085.1. Classification (NCBI taxonomy): domain Eukaryota; kingdom Metazoa; phylum Arthropoda; class Insecta; order Diptera; family Calliphoridae; genus Protocalliphora; species Protocalliphora azurea. Next base: position 149,893,408 of record OW026521.1, on the reverse strand, counting down.
CCGATGACGTTGTAGATGATGATGATAGTGGTGTTATTATATTGGCTGATGTTGTAGTTGCGGTATTTTTAGACTTATTAAAATGGTTTTGAGTTTGTGTTTTTGTTGGTATTGTGGGAGCAAATGGTGGTGGTATAGAGGGAGCCTACATATTTGATTGAAATAAATAAAAAATAAAAGAAAAATAATAAAATAAATAAAGAAATAAATAAAATTATAAAATTAAAATAAAACAATAATAAAGGCTCAAATCCGGGGAGATAATAAAAAAATGTCAATTCCCATATGACTGGGATTTATAAAATGAAGCCCAGAAAGCTCATGAAATGAAATATTACATAAAGTGATAAAAAAACTAATAGAAACAAAATTATTTTTTTACTAACTTCCTATTTCTCAGTAAACAAGAGCGTATCCGGTTCATTTATTTTTTAAATTAATTGTAAACAAGTGTTCCTTATGTCCCAACTTGCATTTCTTCTCTTTTTTAACTCAATCCGCTGTTATTACAGCTCAAGGTATAAAGGTGCCTTATTTCTTTGGAAAAATTAATACAAACAAATGTAATTATACTAATAGTATCCAATATTTGGAAATCTACTCTGTACGAATTGACTTTGTAATAACATAACATTAATTTTTCTACAATATTTGGTAAAAAGAGTCTCTTTTCGTACCACTCTAACACATCTGGAACCCATAGAACAGAATGACCCTAAGCATACACTCCATCCTGTGAAGAACTGGTTTATCTGGAATAATGTGAAGATAGTGAAATGGCCAGCGCGACGACTTCATTTGAATCTTATGAAACATCTATGTTTATTCTGTATTTCTATGCATTATTCTGTATACAATATAGACAGTAAAGGTGGGAAATGATCCAGGAAGTATAATATTCCATACCCCAGGAATTTGCTACAAAGTTATGAATTCTATGGGTGGCAGATGCGTTGGTGGTGTGAAATATGGCTGGTTCTACCAAATATTGAATAAAAAAGCTAAGCCGAAAGCTTCATTAGGAATAAGAGGTACATAAAATGGGCGAAACGGACATCATTGGCGAATTTCTGTGAGTCTGTGGACTTTGTAAACGAATTGACTAGATTCAGGCGGATATTATCCAAGGACCCTGTGACACATGGATACACACAACGTGCGGATAACTCCTGGACAGAGTCTAGCTCGGAGATCCTAAGCTTACTGATGGAGGGATATGAGATCTGATGGTTGGGCAGGTAGTGTCAGTGATAACCTACGATCCCGATCAGACGAGGGTGATATTGATACGATCATCACCAGAGACAAATTAAGATGGACGGTCCAAATGAGTTTGGGCCATACAAGTCTCCAGGCACGGATGGCATTTTTCCGGCCATCTTACAGAACGTCAATGATAGGGCCATCTCACTACTCGTGGAGGTATTCAAGGTATGTCTCAGGGTAATATATATTCCTAGGTGGTGGAGAGAGGTTAGGGTCTTTTTCATACCCAAAGCGGGTAAGGTGACTCACTCGTAGCCCTAGGATTATAGATCGATCAGTATATCGGCTTTCATACTTAAGACAATAGAAAGACTGATCGATCTATATCATAGGAGTATGGGGACTCAGGTCATTAGCGACGCACAACATGTCTATCTTAAGAGTAAGTCTGTTGAGAGTGCTCTGCATGATGTGGTGAGTTATATTGAACAGGGTCTGTTGTAGGAATATACCTTGGCAGAAGGAACCTTTAATAACATTAGAATAGAGGCGATCAGTGAATTACTTACTTCGTTAGGTATAAGTGAATTCCTAATTGAGTGGATTACTCAGATGCTAAGCATCAGGGTAATCAACTCAAACATGGAAGACACTTGTGTAAGGAAGCTTGTGACGAGGAGCATACTGCAAGAGGGGTTTTCTCTCCATTATTGTGGCTCTTGGCTGTGAATGTCATATTGATACATTTTGATACCATAGGACGAAAGATCTACGAGAACTGTTCCTTTGGGCCAACAGTAATGCATTGGGGGTGAACTCAGAAAAGACTGAACTAATTCCGAATACCAGGAGATATAAGGTTGAGGCATTTAGTCTACCGGTATTGAATGGGATAGAACTTAGACCATCAAGGGAGGCCAAATATCTGGGTGTATACTTGCAAATTGTCTTGGAGGGGAAATACTCAGGAAAGGGTCAGGAAAGGGCTTAATGCCTATTATACATGCGGGAACTCTATAGGGAGAAACTGGGGTCTCAAACCGAGAGTTGTATATTGGATATACACATCGGTTGTAAGGCCTATCCTCACTAGGGAAAGGAACTTATAGCAACCTTCTCTCTAAAGTTTAGAGCTGTGCTTCAATTATTATTATAAGTGCCATGAGAAGCAAACTTCAGTTAGCACTGGACACCATTCTCCACATTTTTCGAATTGAGGAGTTCGTGAGAGGAATGGCTGTATGGAGCTTATTTAGACTGTTTAAATAAAAACTTCTGTTATATTGCAGGGATTCTTAGCTTTCAAATTGTGTTGAAATATTTTAAAATTTGTTTAAAAGTTGTGTATTTTTCGAAACTTCGAAGTACATTTGACAGAAAACTGAGTACGTAGTTTTATTACGCGTATAGGCTCTATCGATTTATTCATGTGTGAAGATATTTTTAGCAAATTGTTGCACGGTGTTATAAATCGTCAAAGTAGATAAAATTCCGTTATCTATAGAAAAAATTCAACTCGACTTTGAAAAGTATAATGAAAATATTTTATTACTTTGTGGGAAAATACGCGTTTTTTACATAGTTTTGGTGCTTTTTAAAAATTAAAAGTTGACAACGCTGATTTTACACACAAAAAATAATAGTAAATAATAATTAATAAATAATAATTAAATACATAAACAATATTAAAAAATTAAAATAAAACCAAAATCTATATAGCACATATAAAAAATAAAACATGGAATATTGTAACCAAGCTGCACTAAAAATTATATAAAAAATCACACACCATTTCCAAAACTTTATTAAAATATACAAAATTTTATAATGTAGTTATGGGGTAACAATTTCAAAATGTTGCCCTTAAAATATGAGTGTATAAACAAAGACAGCGAAAAAAATAAATATGGAAAATTGGAAACAGTAAATGATAACAAACAGCCTCTTTTGTCTGGTAGAAATACTCTTTTGGAAAAAGGTACTTATTTATTTTGCAAAAACGTCACATTCAAGAAAGTGTGCATTTTAAATGGTACTTGTTTGGAACAAAATGATTTTTTCATTGATTTCCTGCAGACAGGCAACACTAAATCGATTTCCAAAATGAAATAATCCAACTAAATTGCAAAAAAAAAACTAATTTATTTTATATATCATGAATTTCATGAAAGGTCGATGCAAAAATTTAGTTTATTTAACCTTTTCTTCAAACTAAGCAGTTTACTTACCCTATGGAGTAAGATGGACACCTACATATTTTTTCTTTGTGGAAAATTGTTATAAATATGTATGATTTAAATATCCATAATTTGTTTAGTTGAAACCCGATGAAACCCTGAGAAGGCGTTTATATCCTCTTTAAACCTCATAATTAAAAAAGTATTTTTTTTATAAAAGTGCATTTGTAAGGCAAGTAAATATTTCAGATGCATTTTTGAAATTGTTCCCCTCACGACTTTTAATTTTTATACCCTTTGCCGAAGATGTCAAGTTTATATATAAGTTTGTAATTTTCACAATTTTCGTCTGAGACCAAAAGCGTTTATATATTCTGGATCCATATAAAAAACGAAGCATAACGATTTCCGTCTATCCGTCCGTTTGTCGGTCTTTATGTCGTTTAAGAAGCCCCCGGATAACTCGGATCTGTAAGATCTCGAGGAATTAATTTTTTTAAAAGTTTTTATTTTGAAGTCCCTATATACGCTAGGAAACTTGTTTTTGCAAACAAAATTTGGCAACTTTTTTCGGTGCATAAATAACCGAGATATTGGTCAAAATGTATTTTTGGACTTTTTGAAGCTCCTATATAAGATACGGACTATAAATATTTTTATAAAATTCCGATTTTTTAAATCAGCAAAATCGGTTCATAAAAAACATATATTTATTTATTAATGTCCGCTTCTCTTATATGTAGTTGTTTTTATAATATAATAACAAAAACAATAAAATAAACCGTGGATGGTTTTTTCGACTTTTGAAGCACTGTATATAAGCTAGGGACTTCTTTCTTTCACAGAACATTAGATTTTTATATAACATCTCAACACGGGTGAAGGTTATGTATATACGATTCATGATGGCTCAGTATAAACGATTTTACTTCATATCCTTCAACTTCATCGGAAGATAAAAGACAAAGAAATAAAAAAAGTAGTAGACATAAGTAACTAAATATTATATAAAATTTATTTTATGTTACAAAATTAATTTCCATTGTAAATTTTTATTTTTAGATGCAATTGATGAAAGAAACCAAATATATAGAAAAGATGTTAGAATGCAAACGAAATATAAGTATATCGTCACCGATATACGAGGGCGGATCAATAAGTCAGTGACTTTTCGAACTTCCCTCGTAGTTATATGAAATGCAAAACTATTGCCATCAAGTACCACCTGTTAATAGACTACTGTCAAATTTTGAGCAAGTGTCATCATTTACTTTGTGTTTAACAGCTGCCCAAAACATACAACAAACAACAATGGATTTCTCCGGGTGAACCTGCTCCGAAGGGCAAGGTAAGTTTGTCGGCCAATAAGGTGATGGCAAAAGTTTTTTGGAACTCACGCGGGATAATTCACATCGATTAACTTCAAAAGGGAAAAACAATAAACGGCGAATATTATGCCAACTTATTAAACCGATTTAATGAGTATTTAAAAAGAAAACGACCCCATATGGCCAAGAAGTTTTTTTTCATCAAGATAATACACGGGTGCACACGTGTGCAGTCTCAATGGCAAAACTCTATGAATTGGGCTACGAATTGGCACCTCATCCGCCATATTCTCCGGATTTAGCCCCTGGTGACTACTTCCTATTTCCAAACCTAAAGAAATGACTCACTGGAAAGAGATTCAGCTCCAACGATGAAATTATTGACCAAATAAATACCTATTTTAAGGACCTCGAAAAATCCTATTTTTTCGCAAAGTATATGACGACACTTGCTCAAAATTTGACAGTAGTCTATTAACAGGTGGTACTTGCATTTCATATAACTACGGGGGAAGTTCGAAAAGTCACGGACTTATTGATCCACCCTCGTACTTATGTTTCGTAAAATAACGAAACATCATAATAATAACTACAGGGTGAACAAAAAACTTTCTAAAATTAAAATTAATTATCATATAAACAAAATTTAGGGATTTTTATATCCTTAAATATCGCCCAATATATTGGTGAATATTTTTATTTCTTTTAAATATTATTGAAGTTATGTGAATTACGTTTTTTTTCTTTTGATGCTTATTCTATGAAACGAAAAAGACGTAACATCAATAAAAGTTTTAGCAAAAATTATAATTAACAAGATTTTGATGTTTTCTTGGAAGAAAATTAAGTAGTTTTTCTAAATTTTTTATTTACATGGTTTTTTAATTCTATCAATACTTTCTGTAAAAAAAAAAAATAAATTTATCTGACAAATCAAATAATTTTTTAAAAAGAAGAAAATGGTAATTTTTCATAACTTTTTTCCCAAATTTTGAATAGCTTTTATATCTTTAGTAATTTACAAATCTGAATGTACTATTTGTATGTTTGACTAATTGATTATACAAGTTTATAGAATTTATGTAGAATGTAAGAGTTGCGAAAAATTTGATCTGGAACTTAATCACGAGATCACTAATAATAAAAATAAGAGTAAATTATCTTAAAAACTGTATACATTTGTACGATAATAAAAGATCATCTGAATAACTTCTAAATATTGAACATAATAGAGCAATAAATTGTAAAGTATTACAAAACCTGGTGCACAGAAATTATTCTAAGCATGATATCGCAAGTTTTTGTGTTATTTAGAGCAACTCAAGTCTCAAAATATATTTAGAATTCATATTTTTAAATTTCTTAAATTTAATAACCTTTCAGTTGGTTATTAGCTGGTATGTTACGGATAATTTATAAATGTTCCTATTTAGAGATATCACCCTCAATTTTACCAATTAATAGAGTAAGAACTAACTAAAATTGTATCATGGTAAAGATTATCAAATATTTAATTTATTTAGCTATGTCTGGTTATCAGTCATTGTAGTAAATGGGTTATACGTTCCCAAATTTCAATTAGTGCATATTTAATATTAAAACTGTTCAGTTATGTTTTCGCTATAACTAAACCATTTAAAGACATTTTATGTTCCAAATAAATCAGGCTTTAGTAGATCTTTGATACATAAAAAATTTGAATTTAACTGGAAACTCTGTATAGCACATAAATTAGTATGTGTCCAAATTAAAAAGTAAGGTTATAAGATAAATCGTAAATTATGCCAAAGTAAATAAGAATTCAACATTATTTTTTTATTTGGGTGAAAAGCACAAATAATCACCTTTAATTGAGTATCATTAGTTTTTCCATAGTGCAAAAACTGGCCATTTTATAGCGTTTCAAAATGTATTTTGGATAAATAAATCATATTCTATCAAAAACCCGAATTTGAAAAATTTGATGTTACGTTGTTTTGCATTTTCGGTGACGATATCAAGTTTGAAATTTATTGAAAAGAGAGAAAGTTTTCAAAAATGCAACCAAAAAAATGCATTTACATTGTACATGCATTTTTTTAATTTTAATTTTTTTATTTGCTTTTCTTTCTAATGATGATATTAGAAGAGGACTTAATCGACTATATAATGGCTTTTGAACTTCAAATATGAATAATTGAAATTACATATATAGTGAAGCATTTTATCGTTGTGTTTTTACAAAGCATGTAAGTGCCAAATATGAACCAAATCTGAAACCTATGTTAATTTTCTTATGGAATTTACGACATATATATTTTATATATGTATCTTTTAATTGCATAATATTTTATGTATTTATTGTTTTTGCAAATTTCTTTATTATTTCATTTTTTTAATGTGTATAATTATTTGGTTGACTTTACATAAATTGAGATTTTATTTAATTAATACATATTTTGTTATATCATTGTAATGTTATTTGTATTATTTTTTTATTCATTTAACTATAGCATTTTTTTTTTTTTTTTTCCATAAATACAATGATAACGAGATTTTTGTTTATAATTTTTATATTATTGTTTATCATGTTTTAGTTAATAAATTTCTTTGTTTAATGACATTTATAATTATTTATTTATGTATGTGCATGTATTAAGAAGTAATTGAAGAATGATTACAAATATTTATGGTTTTTTTTTAATAAATTTCAAAACTTTATTAAAGGAAATATTTAAGGGCGATTTTGGAAATCATAAAGAAAATTTGAAAGAACTGACTAACGTCAGTCAAACTAGATTATGAAAATAACAAGTTATTTTAAATTAAAATAAAGTAATTATAAGAAATTGTGAAAATTTGTCAAATACTAATTTGAGAATTATTAATCCAATGGTAATTCCTATATTATTTAATAAATTGTTAACACATTTTCTAACTATGTATTATGGAGTATTTTATAGATTTTTTTTTGTTTCTTTAATTGGTCAAGAAGTAAGTATGTATTAAGTAGGTATATAATTTTGTTTATGTTATATAAATACTGATACATATGTATGTATTTTAAATAATATAAAACATTTATAATTAAATTCAAACAGAAATAACTTTTAATTTAAACTACACGTATTTAGCTAAATAGTAATACTTTTATGTTACTAATAATTTTATTTCAAAACTCGTAAATATTTAGGTTAACAGGGAAAAGGGTGAAATTGAAACTTTGTTATATTCCTTTAATTTAAATACAAAAAGTCAATGGTCTAATACTATTCCTAAGATTTTCTTTGATCTTCATAAAGATTTTTAATGATAACGGCTGCCATATTAAAAAAAATAAAATAAATCTGAGTAATTTAAGTATTTAAGAGAAAGCGGAACTCTAAATCCATTTATCACAATACCCTAAGTATACAGAATATTTAACAATTTAGTTTTATCTCCATAATATATCCCTTTTACGATTTTGCATATTTGTACCTTAAAAACGGTAACATATGAAACTTTTTAAGGACTTAAAATTTATAAAAATTATTATGAGTATATTAAAAATTGGCTAGAGATAACTTTTCTTTAACAAAATACTATTACTGGTGTGCATTTTGAGTATATAAAATTTACTGCGATTTATTTTATTAGATAATATGATTTGAAAGCAAAAGTAAGTAATATATGTTTCAATTTAGCATTAATTCTTTTGAAATTATCATTTAAAGCTGTATGTAATGATTTTTCAGCTATTTTGTTTAATATTATTTAAATACAAAGAGAGATGTGTTGGAGTTTATATGAAGAACATATAATTTTCTTAACCGTATTTTTTATTTTTTAATTTAACGAACACTTTTTTTAATTATTATTCAGGATGTTAAGGTACATGAAGAAATATTATAAGCGAACAAATGTTTAAATATTTTCTTTTTTTTTTTAATAATATATTTAATGTTTTCTTAGTTATTTACTTTGTATGTATGTTATAAGAGTTAGAGTTATATTTAGTGTAGATGTATGGTTATTAGTTATTAGCTAAATATTGTTAAGTCACTTTTATTTAATTTTTATTTTAGACATATAACTTATTGATAAAAAATAATTAACTAGACATTTTTTTTGGTTAAAAGGAATGTTAAAAAAAGAAATTTTTAAAGAAGCAAATAAATAACACATCCAGCTGTTTGATACCCTTTGAAAAATGTTATTTTTTCTTTATAAATTTTAGAAATTGGTACGTTTATAAAAAATTTTTTATTGACACAACAAACAAATCGTCGGTGCGCTGACGAAAAGTTCTATGTATTTTTTTTTCTACTTTTCAAGAGAACAAAAAAAACATTTTTTTAAACTTTAGATTTTTGTATTTATCTGTGCGTCTGCGAATATCAAAAGAAATTGAAAATCTATACATAGAATTTTTTGTATAAGAAACTTTTCATTTTCATTTTATTATTTTTTTTTTTTTTTTTGTTCTTAAAAAAGTGAATGGTTAATAAAAAACAATGTTTTTTTTTCCTAAGCAAATCTATTTATATGACTTTTTGTAACTTCGAAACCCGTTGAGGTAATAATGACTACAAGATGTGATAAAAAATTTTTCAAGAAATTACACATAGGACTCTTCGTCAGCGGACCAACGAAATGATTGTGTACCGCTGACTACTAACAGTCGTCAGTAGAGTATTAAGTGTTCGAAAATGTAAAGAAATAGGAGACCGTCTGAATAAAGTTTTGTTGGTATATATCCAGATAATTAGATATGGATTTCGTCATCTATAACAATTTCATAGAAATTGAAGCAAATATGTCGAATTTATTCATCATTTTCTATAAAAATTTAAAATTAATATATTAAAAATATATATTCTGTCAAACGAGAAAAACTGTTTCGAACACTCAAATGTTCATGGAATGGAATTAACGCCAAGCAATCTGACGATATGTAATTTGGCGGTATTGAGCAATTAGTTCACTGAAAGCATTAACTTTTTCTAGCAACACAAACGTCTTTGGAACCCCTACTACACCTTTTGAAACTTTTTTTGAAAATTGGTACTTTTTTTGGAACTTTTTTTTTTTTTTTAAAGTACTATTAAACATTTTAGAAAACGTGTTTTTTTAATTAGTACTTTTTCTTTTTTTTTTAATCTGTACTCTTTTTTTAATAATACATTTAGATTTAACTTTTGTAATTTTTTATGTAAATTAGCAGTTTTTTTAATGGGGCCTTATTTTAAATAATACTTAAACAAATAATATAAAAAGCATCTTCGTATTCTTTTTTAAACCATTATTGAAAATTTTTACTTTTTTTAAATCTGTACTTTTTTGGAAAATTTGGTAGATTTTAAATTTGTATTTAAAAAAAAAACATACTTTTTTAAATTAGTACTTTTTTAAATCAGTACTTTTTTGAAAATTAGAACTTCTTTTTAGGAAAATATGGTACTTCTTTACGTTTTTATTTTTTTGAAAATTTAACTTTTTTAATAATCGGTACCTTTTTATTGTACTTTTTTGGAAATTTATTATAATTATTAAAAAAAAAAAACACTTTATTTTTTTACTTTCATTTTTTAATTAGTATTATTTTTAAATAATACTTTTTTTGCAAATTAGTAACTGTTTTAAAAATCGGCACTTATTTTTAAATTGAAAAATTAGTATCTACTTTTTTCAAAAATTGATTATTTTAATCAGTATTTGTTTTTGGAAATGATTTTTTTTAAATTTTTTTCCTTTTTAAAATTAGTAAGTACATACTTAAAAAATATTAATAAAAAAGTACTTTTTTTTGACAAATTAGTTGTTTATTTTTGGAAATTTGCTACTTTTTTAAATAGTCCAATTTTATAAATTAGTAACATTACTATTTAAAATAAAATGTGTTCGGATGATATGTTTTCAAACTGATAGTATTAAAAGTTGCTGAAAATTGAGTCCACACTGACGCAGCACACCTATTATATCGGCCTATGGTGTAAATAAATCGAACATTAAACATTGCTGTTAAAGTGATAAACAGGTTCAATGATTTCCAAGTAGTAATGGAAATATAGCTTGAAGTCGTGAAAGTTTTAATATAGCGCTTTTATTTTATTTATGAAGACTTTGATCAAGGATCTACTTAAAGATCGGTGTTCTAAGGTTTTGAGGAGAATCAAAAGAATTAAATTAAAAGCACAACATTAAATTAAAGCATTATTATTGTCAAAAATTCTGCCAGAAGGGCTGATTGCCTACATAAAGTTTGATTTGCTCTATTAACTGCCAATATTTTGGAAAAAAACAAAAATTTACACTTAAAAAAATAGATTAGACATTGTGCAATTCTGAGTTTGTTGAGAGAGAGAGAGAGAGAGAGAGGAAAAGAGAATACAAAGTTTTTACATTCTCGATCTCTCTCGCCTAAGAACTCAGAATAGCAGCAAGAAAAATTGCTTAGTGTGAACCCCGACATCAAATACGAATTAGATAATTCCTATTAAAAAGATTAATAATCGATGTAGAATATCTCCTGCATCGTGGAACAATTAATTTAAATTATTTTTGCCAATTCACATGCTTTAAAAATTAATAAAAATCAAACTGCTGGGTGTTGTATTATTAGCCTCATTAAAAAAAGTCGTTAAAGCCTTAAACTAACTATGTATACGATGTAAGAACATGAAAAATTAATGTTAATAAGTGTTTCTTAAGTTCACAATTTAGTTACACTTTAAATTCTTATATAACGTGTTTAATTTTCCTCTGTTCTTTTGTTTTTGCCATGAAGAAAATTAAAAGCGAAGTAAAACATAATTTTAACAATTCAATTAGTTATGCATATGATGTGTTTGTGTTAGTTAGTTAATAAACCTTTTAAGATTAATTTGTTATTTGTTTTCATATTTATGTGTATAAATTTAAAGGGGGATAGAGTGTTAGAGAGACAGTTATTATACGATTAAATGTAATATACGATATTTATGATGTTCACTGAAAATAGAATTGTTTGTAGAAAAAAAATGTAAAAGCATACAGTTAGTATGGTTTTTGGTCTTAAAATAAAAAATGCAACTAATAAGCCAAAACAAAAGAATATAACTTGTAAATTATCATACAAACAGCTAATATAATGATTTTTTTAGTAAATAATAAAGAAAAACTACAATTTGGTTAAATATTTATTGAAAATATGTATATAAAATGTTAAAAAGCCAAAACAAAGATAAATTTAAGTAATAATGAAATTTAAACAAGAATTAATTGCAAACTATAGGTTAGTAAATTAAAAATAAAAAAAATAATAATAAAAAAAGTTGTTTAATGAAAAAAGCGGTGTGCATGCATTACCACCGATCCCAACGTACTGAAAATGTACAAACCTTATTGTCAAAATCGGCAAAATCAGCAAAACCTCCTGGATTTGAAGATGAACCAAAGGCATCTGGTTGAGCCGGACGATTTGGAGCCTAAAATGGTAAACAAGACAAAATAAATTTAATAATTACACTGTGTGACAAAATGAAAAAAGTTGGATTTTCTACGACCTCATATAATGCAAAAAATGTATATATACTTAAAAAGCTTGATTTATCTTCTATCTAAAACCGTTAAAAAATAAAAAATTGGTAGAAAAATTTTTTTTTTTAATTTTTTCATTCAATCATGTCGTAAAAAATCGCTTTTTCATGTTTATTGATAACTTCAGGTTTTGAGGGTGCATTAAAAATTTTAAGAATGACATAATGATCTACTCGATGTAATCTGTAACATACATGGGGTCATTTCAAAAGTATATTTCACTATGTTATTTATTATTTATTGCATGAGAAAAATTAAAGCTAACCTGTAAAGGCCTGGGTGGAGCTGGTCTGGGCGGAGGTACCTTCGATTTTTTGGGCGGTAAAGCTGGACTAGGCGATTCTGGTCTAGGTGGAGGTCCGGATTTTTGACTGCTTGCTAAAGTGTTAGAAGTTTGTGTATTGGGACTTAACACTTGACCCTGACCAGTAGGGGCATGCAAAGCAGCGAAGGGATCATTATCAAAGTTATCTTTGATAGGCTGTACAATTTTTTGAAAAAAGAAAAAAATATATATTAAAATACAATTCTTACACCAAAAAACTTGTCTTTATTTTACCTCTGATTTATTGGCAAATGCATCACCACCAAATGGATCTTTTTGTGTATTATCACCAAAACCACTTGTTGTATTGCTGCTACTGCCGAATGCATCAAAACCAGCATCAAACCCAGTATTGAAACTATCATTGAAGCCTCCTTTGGCTGTGTTGGTCTTTGTTGTGTTACTTACGAAAGGATCACTTTCGAAGCCATTTGTTGTAAAGCCATTATTTTTATTTAAAGCAGTATTATCATTGAATGGATCATCTTTGGGTATTTCAATTTCTTTTTCTAGTGTTTTGCGTGCTTCATCGAAATCTGGTTCGATTTTCAATTGATATTCTGAGACTAATTCAGCGTTTTCGGCATCAATAGCAGCTCGACACATTAGTAAAGCATCGGTCATTTGACGTTGGGTTTCCATAAGTTGAGTGACCATCGAACGAATCTGAAATGTTTTAGAGGTAAGAAATTTATTTCATATATATACATATATATATATATATATATATATATATATATATATATAAATTTAAAATTTTCACTAGAAAAAAATTTTGGTGCACAATTTTTTAATTAAAACAATACAAAATTTTCTGTAAAAATTCATTCACAAAAAAAATTATCACTGAAAAATTGTTCACTAATCTTCTTAAAAAAAAAAAAAATTGTTCTCTAAAAAATCTACTATAAAATTTTCACAAAAAAAATGTTCGATAAAATATTTTTGCTACAAATCACTAAATAATTTTCGCTAAAAAAATTTTTTCACTCAAAAAAATGTCACCAAAAAATTTGGACTCGACACTTGTTTACGGACCTCTTTCATTAAAAAAATTTGCCACAAAAAATTCATTAAAAAATTTTTGCTAAGAAATTTTCTCTAAAAAATATTCACCAAAAAGTTTCATTAAGAAATTTTTTCACAGAAATTTTCACTAAAAACTTGCTCTCTCCCCTCCAAAAGTTTTCGCTAAAAATGTTCAACAAAAAATTTTCACTAAGAAATTTCCACTAAAAAATTTTCAATCAACAAATTTCACCTAAAACTGTACAAAAAACTTGTCTACTGATCTCTATCATTAAAAAATGTTTTACAAAATATTTTTATTAAAAACTGTGCCAAAAATTCACCAAATAATTTCACTAAAATTTTTTTCACAAAAATTTTTACGAAAAACTTGTTTACAGATTTCTTACCACAAATTTTTTCGAAAAATCGCTTAAAAATTTTTACACAAAAAAAAAATCACTAAAAATGTTTACCAAAAAATTTTCTCGAAATTTCCAAAAAAATTTTACTAAGAAATTTTCATAAAAATTTTCCCAAATATTTTTAATAAAAACTTGTTAACGGATCAAATTTTTCACTAAAAAAAATTCACTAAAAATTTTTCACAAAAAATTTGTTCACGGACCACTTTCATTAAAGTTTTTTAGAAATTTTTAATAAAAAAAAAATAAAAATAAAAGATTTTTAACTAATTTTAAATATGTGTATCCTTTCAGGAAAACAAAAATAAAACACATTAAAAAGACTCACCGAACTTATTTGCAATTGGGTATTTTGTAAATGATTAGTTAATTTTTGTAATTCTCTATTATTTTCATCATATTCTTTTTGCAACGAATTTTCCTCGTCTTTAAGTTTTTGCAATTCAGAACGTTTTGCATTCAATTCACCCTCTTGTTCATTAATGGTATCCTCTTGTTTCTGACATTGTTCACGGATTTTATTAACCTAAAAAAAAAAAAAAACAAACAAAACAAAAATAGGAATTAAAAGATTTTTATAGTATTTTAAGTTTATAATATATGTACGTTAGAATGTAATGCACACAAAATAAGGAAAACTATGAATTTTTGGGACACATGCACTAACACTTTATGAGTCTAAAGTGTATGTTTACTTTTTATATTTGGTTGTATTACGAACGAAGGAAAAATAAAATGTGTTAAACAAATTATACTAAAATACGTATACTGATTAAAGAAAATATTAACACAAAATCAGACAAAATAATAATAATAAATTAAAACAAACAAAACAATAAAAGAGAAAAACAACAACGCAACCAACCTGAATTCTTTTTTTAGAAATTTCTAGATTTATACTTTCTAAGGACATCTCATAATCATTGCTCTTTTATTTATGTATAGTTTGGAATGGTTTGAAAATTGTATTGATTTGGTTTAGGGGAGTAATATTTTACATGATATTTTTCAATTTCATTTGAGGATTATGCATTTTTATGTAGGAGTATTTAGCAATTTGTGGCCAATAATTTTAAAATAAAAAAACACAACCGTTTAATGTTTTTTTGAAAAAAGTAAAAGAAATAATAATTAATATTAAAAACAAAATTTCATAATAATAAAAAGAATCCAATAAAAAAACAATGCAAACTACTTTTAGCTAACAAGAAAAGTATAAAATTTAAGCGAATTAAATCAAACTAACCTGAGCTTTAAGATCATCTAAACGTTTTTGGGCCTCGCCACGTTGATTTTCTAATTGCTTTAATGTGGCTGATAAAGTATCCAATTCGCTCTGTGATAATTTAAGAATGTAAACAGAATCTATTTAATTTTTGTAATTCATTATTTTGTTACCTGCAAACTTCTAACTTCACCATTTTTAATGCGAATATCGGCTTCCTTTTGTGCTATTTCAGTTTCTAAAGCTCGTCGTTCTTTAGCCAATTCTTCAATTTCTTTTGATATCATTTCCAATTCTGGATTAGAGTAAGTTGGTTTTGATTCCTATTAATTGAAATAATATAAATTAGGTACATAAATTATTATTTACTGTGTATAAAATGATTATCTTACTTGTACATCTACACCGGAAACAATTCCACGCATAGAGGGTGGCACCATGTTGGCAGTCAATACCTGAGGTGGATCAATGCCTTTTTGTTTACGTTCCACCATCCACATAGCCAATGCAAATTGTTCTAAAGTTAATTTGCCCGATTGGTTAGTGTCACAAAGAGCCCTAGAATGAAGAAAGTAAAAAAAAAGAAAAAACACATTAAAAAAAATTAGCTAATTCTAGAAGTAAAAATTTAAATAGTACTTGAATTTCAACTTACCAAATGTGAGCCAACATCTTTTGTGGCACGCCCGATTGTAGGAAAACATTTTTCACTTCCAAACCCGACACCAAACCATCTTTATCGCGATCAGCATCTCTAAACATCACCTCAAAACGTTTAAGATCGTCAGGTGTAACAACCCAATCGGCATTGGCAGTTACCGAAGGAGGAGCACCAATGGGTATTAGAGGATCTGTAGGGATAAGAGGAGCCACTGTGGCAGGACCACCTACAGGAGGAACACGTTGCATAGGTGGTGGTACCGTAACAGGCAAGGGAATAGCTGGTGGTGGAGCAATATCCTTGGGAAAATTGGCCACAAAACCACCATCACCAAAACCATCAGTGGAAGGAGGACGTGGTACGGCAGCCGAAGTTGGTGGTGGTGGCATAGCAGGAGGACCAGGTTTAGATGGTGGTCCTCCCATACCGGGTTTACGTAATTCCACAGGCAAAACATCCGGTACAGTACGCTTTTCTAGTGTCTTGTAAACCAAATGCATGGCCACAATGAATTCATGTTTATCCAAATTACCATCCTTATCCTGATCTGCTAAATCCCATATTTTACCCAAAGTGTCCATGGGTAATTTAGATTCCAAGAGAACACCTTTAACTTTATTACCCGGGAGCATGCCGGCCACAGGTTTTAAAGACTCAAACAGCTGTTCATATTTCAAACGATCAATAACACCAATAGACCAATCTCCTGTAGGCACACCGCCCGCAGCTACAGGAGCTGGTGGTACACGAGGTGGTACAATCTTAGGAATGTCACCCTAAAATAAAACAAGATTAATTGTATAACTTTTAATATTTTAAATTAAAATTTTTAACATACCACTTTAGGTGGTCTTTCTGTATCCATATAAATATTATTCATATTGTATACATGACCATGTTGAGCTAGAGACACCAATTTCAATGCCACATAAAATCCTGGCTTATCAAGATATCCTTTACCATTGGGATCAGATAAATCCCATACACGACTTAAAACGATATCGCTTAACCCAGATTTCTTTAAAAATTTTGCTGCAGCCATGGCCTCTATGGTACCAGCACCCTTAGGATCCATCTATTAAAAAAAAAAAACAACAGATCACCAATTGGCTAAAAATCAATCTTTTCTTTCGTTATAGAGTTATTACCAATTTTTTTTTTTTTTTTTTTTTTTTAATTTGATATTTCCCTTACCTGTTTATAGTAGGCCTCATAAATTGCTCCATGCTTGCCGCACAATTTAGCGAAATCTATATTCATTTTGTTGCTCTGGTTCCTCCCTTTTTTATTCTCTTATTATTTAACCCAAATTATAAAAAACTGTTTCGTTTTCTCCACAAATTTTTACATTCAATTGTGATTACACTGCCGTTTTAAAAGAAGGAAAAAATGTATTTTATTATCACAAAATCGATAAACTGTAGAAAAAATTCTGACAGTTGAATCGATTTTACCCCAAATAAAATAAGAAAAATAACTGTGGTGAATTTCCTAATAGTATTTTTCGATTTGGCGACACCCTTAATTTTTTGCTTCTTATGTTATCACTATACAAATATATATTTCCAAATATTTTCTTTAGCCAACAATGTAGAGATATTTAATAACTTTTGGAAAATAAAAATTAATTTAGAAATATCTTTTTAAAAATATTATTTTGTTAAATAATTCCAATGCACCAAACAGCAAACTTACAAACTCAATTAATCAAATTACACTGTTGTTAAAAAAGGTAGTAGGCAAAAATTACATTTCCTACCCCAGGTCTACAACTGAGATTAACAAAGTGTCTACATTAGAGATTTTTTTTATCAAGACAAACATTAAACTTACGCGAATTTGTGGAAGTTGGCAACAGTTGCACAAAAACAACAATATGACGTATTAATTATTGTTTTTTATATATGCAGTTTGACAACTGTAACAACCAAAATAATAATCAGCTGTTTACCTTAGGTTACCTTGTATATATTCGCACTGATTTTGACGTTTGTTTTGATAAAAATTTGCCTAATGTAGACACTAGGTAACGCTGATGTAATATGTGAGATAACGCCGGCAGAGGAGAGTAACCATTTTATTTATTCTAATAAATCCTATAAGATATCATTATTTTCAGCCAGTCACAGAGTAAACATGTCCTTTTTATTTAAGCAATTCGCACTTTTGAGCCACAATTTTTATAAAAATGTTTTTTAACATGTAAAACAAACACTAAAAGAAAGCAATTTAAAAAAAAACATTGTTTTTGTAGTATTTGAATCTACACGTGAAATAATTCTCTCAGAGAGCGAATTTGATACTCTCAGACATAAAAATCTTACATATTATATTACGTCTAGACGGGCTGTTAGTTTATACTCAGATAGTATATTGTTAATAAAATAAAACAATTTTTTCTTTTATAAATAATTTTCTTTTTTTAATTTTTCTTTTTTCTACAATATTTTTCAATGTTTGTCACACTTTTGAAAAAAAAACTGTTCACATTTTAGAGCTTACAGCCCGTCTAGACGTAACATAATATGTAAGATTTTTGTCAAATTCGCTCTCTGAGAGAATTATTTTAGGTGTAGATTCAAATATTAGTGTTATAAGATGTATTACGAGACTGTTGTGATGAGATTTCTCTACACAACCATCTTATAAGATGAATTGTCGAAAAAAAAAAAAAATACACATACACGAAAGTGTGTGTTCATGTGTTTTTTTGGAAATCATTGAAAAACAATGTTATTTTATAAAATTGTTTCCTTTTAGTGTTTGTTTTACGTGTTACAAATAATTTTTATAAAAATTGTGTTAAGAAAGTGCAAATTGCTTAAATAAAAGAAACATGTTTACTCTGTAACTGATTGAAAATAATAATATCTTATAGGATTTATTAGAATACGTGTACCCCTCATTTAAGATTTAACATAATATAAACAAAATGGTTACTCTCCTCTGCCGGCGTTATCTCACATATTATATCAGCGTTAATCTCAGTTGTAGACCTGGGTTTACAGCTCACAACTGTGTGTGCCTGTGTATTTTTGAAATTATATTTTTTTATCCACGCAAATGTCAAAATTAACCCAAATTTATGGAAAGTGGCAACAGTTGCACAAAAACAACATTAAGGCGAATTCATTAATGTTTTTATATATGCAGTTTGACA
This sequence comes from Protocalliphora azurea, assembly GCA_932274085.1. NCBI lineage: Eukaryota > Metazoa > Arthropoda > Insecta > Diptera > Calliphoridae > Protocalliphora > Protocalliphora azurea. The sequence goes on along the minus strand of OW026521.1, from coordinate 149,874,354 downwards.
GCTGTAACAACCAAAGATAATAATCAGTTACACAACTCAGGTTACATTGTACACATTGGCACTGATTTTAACCTAGTGTCTACATTAGGCAAATTTATATCAAAACAAACGTCAAAATCAGTAAGAATATATACAAGGTAACCTTAGTTAAAGAGTTCATTATTATTTTGGTTGCTACAGTTGTCAAACTGCATATATAAAAAAACAATAATGAAAACGCCATATTGTTGTTTTTATGCAACTGTTGCCAACTTCCACAAATTCGCGTTAAGTTTGACGTTTGTCTTGATAAAAAAATCTCTAATGTAGATACTATGTAACGTTTATTTTATTATTTATAGCCGATAGCTTTCGTATATGTCAAATCAATGATAGACATTTAGCGATTTTCCCCTATATTTTAATCATCAAAAATTTCTATATTTAAGTAAATAAGAATGTAACGTATAAACTGATCTAAAAAATAATAAATCTTAAATTTATAGATATTATGATTGGATTTTTCTAATTAGTTAGCAGAAAGTCCAATATTTTAATAGTATAAAAGAAAATTTAACATATTTTTTATATAATTAAGAATTATTTTATAGGCACCGAAATCATCTTGAAAAGCATGTAATATACAATCATTTGTATCCGCAAAAATTTCGTTAAAAATTAAAGAGAATTGAAAATAACAATAGACTTTCTGTTTTTTTTGCCGACATTAAGCGCTTTTCGTAAAAAAAACTGTAAAGTTACCAACACCGAAATTTTTAAAATGGGGATACCAGAAGAAAGACTTAATGTAATTATAAAGTGACCGTACATCCGCAGAAACAACAATTTCTTGTATTTTGTTAGTATAAAACCTCTGCGCATAATGTCAAAATGCTATGAACAGAAAATGAAGAGGAGTAAATAAACGCGACAAAAAATATTACATACGTATACAAAAACAATTTGACAGTTTCGCGCGGTATGTACATAAAAAGAATAGTATATCAGCTCGCTTTACAAGGTCACTTTCTTATTACACTATGGAAGAAGGAGTAGATAAAAGATAAACAACAAAGTCTTCGCGATTTTTTATTGGCGTATATAAACAAAAAAAAAAAAACCTTTAGGTGTAGAAAATTTTTGCGGTTTTTACTAATAGCTTGCAAAGGAAATTAAGGAAAACTCTTGTTTTTTTACAAACAAAAATTTAAAGAAAGTGTTAAACATTCGGTTGAAATTTAAAACAGTAAATTGTGCAATGAAATTGAATGAACCAGTGGGTGGGAGTCCTGTTGTAACACCTCTTAAAATATCTTCAGTATTGGGTCAGAAATTATCAAAGGTGGAGCCAACGACACAGAAAAAAGATTTATTAGATGAAAATGGTGCTGAAAACGATGAAGATTTTGATAATTCTCCCGACGATGATGATGAAGAAGATTCTACAAAAGATGAAGATGTTGCATTAACAGGTTTTGTAAAAGATAATCATAAGATGGACATGAAGCTGATGGATGTCGAGTGTTGTGTTGGCAGCGGCGCGGGAGTCGGTGGTGGTAATGGTGCAGATGTTAATGCCGGAGGTGTTGATAATGATACAGCCGAAACAGAGGAGGAATCAACCATTGGTGTCAAAAAGAAGGGTGTACGTAAAAAACGTTCCATTAATTGGGAAGAAGCGGAAAGGGTAAGTGTTTAAAGTTATTTTTTAATTAATACACTTTCCTTGCATTTTCTGTTTTTCTGGCTTTGGTAATGCATTCAAATATATTGTATATATATATATATATATATATATATATATATATATATATATATATATATATATATATATATATATATATATATATATAATCATTTATTTAGTTTGCACTTTTACTTTACACTTTTATTGTGTGCTTTGTTTTATTTTTTTGTTTATTCTTTATTCTTTTATTTTTTTATATTTTAATGTTCAAAAATAATCATGCTTCTAAAGTTTATTCTCTAACATATCGTCGCTTAAAATGCAAAAGTCCGTAACCACTGAAAAATCAAATGTTGGTTTTTTAATTTATTATAATGTGCTGACCCAAACTACATCTACACAGAAAATTTCATATTCATATCTTCAAAATTGGCATCACTATCACCAAAAATCAAGGGGCCGTAACACCAACTTCATAAATTAAACAGTCTTAAAGTTTGTCCCATTTAAGAAAAAAAAAAAAATTTATTTGAAATGTGTTTTATGCTTTATCTATTTTAGTTTTAAGTGAACGATTAAAAAATTTTACTTAATTGCCTAATTTTAAAGCAAAAAAATTAAAATTGGGGTTATGACCTTAAAATTAAAGTGTAGTTACATTTTAGATAACGAATGTCGTTTTATTATGTTTAACCCTTCAACTGATACAATCAAAATTTCGTACTGTAAAAGACTAGGTTGATGAACTTTTAAATATATTTGAAATTTTTGATATTGCCGATAATGGGTAATATTTTAACATTTCTTTACTCAAAATTTGAAATCCATTTTTGAATTATTTGAACATTTTAAGTCAAGACGCAGCGGGCTTGAAGCACCTTGAAGAAATTTCTATGGCAGTTTGTGCACTACAGGTAGACATCGTAGAATGTAATAACTATTTTCTGTGACGCAGCACTTTTCACACACATTAATGGTTTAGTTAGATTTGGTTGGCATAAACAATAAACATGTATATATTAACCATAAACAAGTTGCAATCGTTTGTTGCCCTTTGTTGTTTCTGTTTGGCAGTGCCAAATCATATTTGCAAACTATAATTACACAGCAACAGAATGTGATACGTAAACATATGCCGCAACACATTGCTGAGTGTTCGTGATATATTTTCCACTTGGATTTATCTGAAAACTATACATTGAAACTATTTTAAACTTTTTAATAATTTTAAAAGATATATATCTACAAAAAATTACAAAAAAGAAAAAACACCGTTTACCTATACCATAAGTTTTACTATTATTCTGTTTTGTACATAAAATTAGGTCCGTCCTTATACATTTCCAGTAAAATCCAGTAAACTGAGTTTTTACTGAGTAACTATTGTAAACAAAAAAGTACGCGAACCGAAAATTTGTAAAATCCAGCAAAAAAAACCACGACAACTGGTTGCAAACAAATAAACATAAAACAACAACAAAATTCATCAGAGTTTTTAAAGAAATATATGTATTTTAGTGAATAACTACTTTTTTCCATTTGCTATAAATATATTTACTGTTGTTTAATGCACTTTTATTAAAATTTTAATGGAAAAACGATATTTGTTTATTTTTTCGAACATTTTCCTTCTATTGTTTATATTGTTCACTTTTTGTTTCCTTTTGATTTACTGGATTTTCATATAAAAATAAAATAAAATTTGTAAATACTCAGTTGTCATTTTGTCATTTTTCTCTTTCAATTTTTCCTCTCTACTGGATTTTGGGTACGCGAATGCAAATCCAGTAAAAGATTTTACTGAACAGTACAAATTTTTTCGTAAACGAATGGATTTATTTTACCATATTTTGTTCCTAAAACAAAAATGATTAAGAAGTTGAAAAGCAAAATTGAAGGACTTCATTTGATTTTATAGAAAAGTTTCTTAACTAATCCATTTTAAATTAATATTCTTATAAAAACACTGTAATGAATAGACAATTGAATACTTTACCTATAACGCTTTATGTTCATTCAATTCACAAAGTTTATTATTTGTGTTATTATGTTACATATTTGGTATTTGAAATAGCGCTTTATTTTTTTTAATTTGTATGAAAATTTAAAATAATATTGTAAAACCTATTTTTATAAATTCTGTTAAAATTATTTTATTTGAAAATTTTGGTTTCTTATAAAAAATTTAGTTTTACATTCAAAACTTAAACTTTTTATAAAATGTTTAAACATCCGTTTTTTTTAAAATCCATTTTTTTAAATCTGATTTTTTACCTATTATTCGATTTTTCGCCACAAAATCCTAATTTTCATCAAATATTCATTAAAAATCGGAGTTTTAATTTAAAATTAAATTTTTTACCAAAAATCTTAATTTTCACTAAAAAATCAAACATTTAATAAACGTTCTATTTTTTTTTTACCAAAAATTAGATTTTTCACTAAAAATTCGATTCCTCACTTAACTTGATTTTACACTAACAATTCGATTTTTCACTATAAATTTGATTTTTCACCAATACTCCAAATTTTTACCAAAAATTCAAATATTCACTAAAAATTCTAGTTTTCGCCAAAAATTCGATTTCTCTATAACAATTCCATTTTTCACCAAAAGTACTAGTTTTCTCTAAAAAAAAAAAAAATAATAATATTCACTAAAAATTCGATTTCTCACCAGTAATTCAATTTTTCACAAACAATTCGATTTTTCATTAAAAATTCCATTTTTCACTAATAATTCGATTTTTCAGTCTAATTAAAAAAAATAATAATAATAAATTTACAAAAAAGTAAATTTATCAATAAAAAAGTCGATTTTTCAAAATACAGTTTACAAATAACATAATAACAAGGTTTTGATTGGATAATTATTTTATATTAACAATTTACCTTATTTTTTATTAATATTAACAATTTTCTGGTGATTGAATTTTTTTGTTTTCGCTCATGTCTTTTTTATTTTTAAACTTTAATTTTAAAATTTTAGTTTTTTATTGAACTTATAGAGTAAACATTTCTGTTTGTTCCCTTGTGCCTTTAACTATTTTAAATTTCTACAATGTAGTTAAAAATTTATTTCTTAATAGAGCCTTCTTGTGGAGGTTATTAAACCCAAAGTTGATTTTGTGGAAAATAAAGCAGTCGATGCTAAAAGTATTAAATCTAAACGTATGGCTTGGTTACATGTAACCAAACAGTAAGTGATTTTTCCTATTCAATATGAACCCTTTAAAGCTAATGAATTTTGTTAAATTTTCCAATAAAAATCACCACCTTAGATTTAATTCTTTAAATTTTCGACATCGTTCATTGGAACAAATACAAGTCCAGTGGCGTAGTATGAAAAATTCAGCCAAAAAGGAATATCAACAAAAACATCCAAAGGCTACCTCTTCACTGGAGGGTCTGCAAATGTTAGAATTTATGGAGGAAATGCAAAAGGAGCCCATTATGGGAGGTACACGGAGTCAAACTAGAAATTCGACAATACAAAATACTATTAAAAAAGAATTGCCAGATGATTTGGAAGATGAGGAAGAGGATACTCCTTTGGCGGCTCTACCAAATGCCCTGTTAAATCACAGTAATAGTGAAGATACCCAACCAACATCGACTTTAGCCCTACCATCACCTCCCACCTCAGCTGAATCACAACATATGGAATACCAACAACAACAGCTTATGGAAATCAGTAATATAAGAATGAAGAAGAAAAAGTCTTTACCGAAAATCAAACAAAAACTTACTAAATCCAAAAGTCCTCTACTAAGCTCGAAGTTACAAGAAAAATCCATTACAGGAGGTGGTATAGGTTTAAAAATTAAAAGACAAAAATGTGAAACATCTACATCATCCTCCTCTTTAACAGATGTCTCTACCACAGGCATAATGTTGACTTCCATGTCCAACACAAATACAAATTATCATACCACCGATTCAAAAGTAGCCAATAATTCAATGACGCTGACTTCTGCAAATCTTAATACACCGCCTCTTTCGCCACCAATTTGTTTAGATGAAAAATATAAAAAACAATTGTTTGATTTAATAAAACGGGCTCGTTTGGCGGAAATAGATTATGCACGCAAGGAGCATGAACAAAAGTTACGTTTCGAACAGCAAGAACAGGAACTCAAATTACGTTATATGGCAGAAATTCATGAACAACGAATGCGTTTTTGTATGCAGGAACATGAGGCTCGCATGCGTGTTTATAGTACAGCTGCCAACACAAACACACATGCTACAAAAACTAATGAAATATAAGTTAATATAAATTAATAAACATTTATTAAAAAGTTATGCAGAGTGGAAAATAAAATAATAATAATAATAATAACAATAATGTATGTAATATAATAAATACTCTTACATAGTAAATATGTACAATGTATTTAAATTTATAACTTATGCATTTATTATTTTATATAAATTATTATTAATACTTAACTAATTTAAATGGTTGTTTTAATTTACTTTTTCACTACTTGAATTAGCAAAATATGTGAAGCATTTTGTGGACACAAATTATTATACCAAGTTCGTAAAGAATCTTTAAATTATTGTTAATATGCAGTTTTTAATATTTTTTTATGTTTTTTATTAATATAAAATAAATATAATAATAAGTAAGTTACTTAAACGATTTCAGTATTATTAAGTTATTTTATAGATTTTTTTCTTTATTTAATTTAATTATTTGATAAACATGTAGTTTAATATTATATTTTTTGAGCTATAAGTTCATACAACCATTAGTTTGGTGTAAAATATATAATTTTGAAAAAGTTTTAATAAAATTAATAAAATAGAAGAGCTAATATACAATTTTAATTATTTGCGTTTACTTTAGGCATAAAATAATATAAACATAAAAGAGAAGGTGAGATTGCTATCCCATAAAAAATTCATATATTATGAGACTACCTTATAAATATTTAGGGTGGACAGTTGAAATCAACTTTCCCAATGCCTCCTGAGAATTTTGCTATTTTAAAAATCAGTCCATAAGTTTTTTTTCGCAAAGATTTTTTTTCAATACTTTGTTTTTGGTAGTTAAAACGATTTTCTCCTAAAAACTCGAAGGCGCAGAGGTTTCTAAACTTTTTAAATTAATAATTTTTTAACTTGTGACCCATTAGAGATATCAGAATAAAATTGACATGGCTGGAGCCCATATTAATCCGGGCCAAACATGTTTAAAAATGGGTCAATATGTTTAAATTTTTGATTTTTTTTAAAGGTTGTTATATACAATTTTTAAATTTTAAAGAAAAAATCGTTTTTTATTCGTTTTTAATAAAAAACATTTGATTTCGTGAATTTCTTGATTGAATCAGAAATTTTATATTTTCTTGAATACCCTAAATAAGAGCTTAATTGTGTTTTCGGTTACTTTTTTTTGTAGGAATGGGTCCACCTCCTTTTAAACTCTATTTTATTTTTTAGTTAGCTTTAAGTATTCTTTAGACGCTTTTTGCTATGACCCAATATATTTATTGGATTGGCCTCCTTTGGTACATAGCAGTACTGCACAGCATTTGTTTGATACTTTTTTGTTGTAATAATGAAAAGAGAGATCAGGCCAAATTCTCTCTAATGATAGGAGGATATTCATTTGCGTACATTTCTCCAAAAGTTTATTCGACAATCTTTGTACAAGACATTTATCTCATACTGGGATTGTCAAACCGGCTTTCGAATTATTCGAGAAACCTGGTTTTGCAATTTTTTCGGATTTTTTAAACCGATTTTTAAATAAAAATATGGTTGTCGGGTTATTCAAAAACCTTTTTTTTACACATTCGAATATTCTTCATTTTAATAAATTATTAACAATCAGCATTTTTTTAATAAAAAAAACTTTAAATAATGGAGATTTAAAAGAATACTTCGATTATTTGCATATATTTTCTAAAAGAATTACAAAATTTAACCAGTTATATTCAACATTATTAACAATTACTCCAACACATACAATAAATGAACATGTATTTAGGGTAAGCTCAACAATAAAAACTTAAATGTGAATGTCATCCAATCCAATACCTTCAAGAGACATGTCAGATTTAAGAGCAGATCGAATTTTTGAAATCCGGTTGTTTGTCCGCACCAGCGTTACCGTTTGGCGACTTTAGTTTTCAACCTAGCCACTTTTTTTAAATTTAACTAAAAGCGGACTTTTTGTGCTAAATGACGAGAAACTAAGTTGTTTGAAATATTTTGAACCATTATATATTAATTCCAATGAAGAAAATAAAAATTTGAGATTATTTCACAATATAGTGATATAAAAAAGACTCCGAAGAATTTATAAATGAACTGAAATTTTTAAAAACTAAATCTAATGATAAAGTTTATGAACAACTATTTAAAACATCCACCAGGCGCTTGGCCGTGAAGAACAACAATAAAATAAGAAATATTTGTCAAACCTGACATTCAAAAATGACCGACCGCATCTTTAAAAAATGTTTAACATCCAATAAGCATCCATTTCAACATTAATGAATGGTTTGTTGTGAATATATAACACGATTGGAGCTCGAATATCTTTTAAACTTTATTTTCTTTATCCCTTTTTTGACTTATCTCAAATCTTCGGCAATATGGTTAACGAGAAAGGAGAGCGAAAAAAGAGTGAACATTCGAATAAAGTATAAAACCTTGTATACTTGTGTTATTATTAAAAAAAAATATTTTACAAAAATAATGAGAAACGAAAATGATTTGGCATTGAGACCAAAAATTTTTTATTCGGGCAACCAGATAAAAAGTTGTATGGAAGTAAAGTTTATTGTATTTTAAATAAATTTCTGTAAAAATGAGTTTTTTTTGTTATCAATCTTTAAAGAACTATTTTAAATTTTATGTTCAGTCTTCGTACAGATAGTCGCGGATCGCCAAGTTTATTTCATTTTAAGCTACCACATCTCAAAATTTTGTGAGCCGAATCAGAGCGGCAAGTGCTGTGTAAAAAAAAAAAATGTCGATATGCCCCTAAAATTAAAAGATAAGCTCTTAAAATATTACTTTTTTCTGGCTAAAATTTAAATTATCTACTATTTATGGTAAAAATAACTTAATTTATATTAGCAACTGCTAAAAAATATTTTCCTTTTGGACTTAAAAACGTTCAAAATTAATACATGGTATCAGGAAATTAGAAAAATGTCTATTAATTTATAAGATGAAAATTATTAGGGAATCGGATTTGAAAAATTTATGTGACAGTAAAAGTAAAGTTTCACTAATGGCTTATTATATAAAATTGGATCCAAAGTAAGCAATATTTTTCCCTTAAGTATAAAATATGGAAAATTATACTATAGTATAAAATATGTAAAAATATTTAAATGACATATTTTTCCATATGATTGCTAAAATATGCCCTAAAATGAAGATTTTCTGTAAAAATATAACAAAATATGCTACTAAAAGAAAATATGCAAAATTATGCTGCAATAAATGGATGCTAAAATTCTTAAAATTTTCTGAAACGGATAAATAACTAACCGTTCATTTTAAGCCTAGTAAAAAATATAATTTTATATATTTCCGGATGTTTTGTTGCTTTTTCTATTTCCTCTTAACTGAACGATTTCTATTATCTTAAACATTTCATTACCGGGAAATTATATTCCAATTAAATAACTTAATAAAATAGTTCTAATTAACGTTTGGCTTTTGAAATAAGATTATTGTTTTTTAAATAATAGTAAAAATTCCTTAAATTTTTAAGTTTTGGGAAATTTCATATTGCAAAACAAACTTCTGCAAGTTGTGCATATTATCTCAATTATTATTGCTGAGAAAATATTCTTACGTATATTCGATTAATTCTCTCTCACCTCGTTGTGTTACAGTGTTGCAAATAACCAAAATAGGAAAATAATAACCAAATTTTAAAAATTAAAACTTATTATATAAAAATTAGTATAATCTTAATATATGTATGTATTCAGGTATTAAATACTTTGCATATTAATTATAAACTTTAGTTAGGCTTTAAGAAAAAATATTTAAAATTTAACTGTTTAGAACAATGTTTATCAAAATGAGGTCCCTGATACAATTTTGTAGGGGTTCGGAATATAAAGTTTAATAATAAAAATTTAGTTATTCTCACGTCCTTATGATATAATATCGAAAGCAAACTAGATTGTAATAAATTTAGAAATGCAAAACAGCTGGGTTGAGCAGTAATATAAAATAAGGTTGACTTTTACAGAAATGGAATGCAAACAAGAGTTATGGGGACTTAGTCAATCTAATTTGGTAATATGAATTCAAAAATCTAAAAATTTAAAGAAAAGAATATTTAATTGAGAGGTTTGTCGAAAAGATTCAATCGTTCATGTAGCAAAGCACTCACATATATTAAATTTTAGTAAATTAATGTACAAATTGTATATAAAATTGTGGTTCAATTTAAAATACATCGGTATTGATAAAGCACTTTTATCGCAGTTATTTGTAAAATAATGTGCTGCTATTTTTAAATTTTCATTATTTAATTATGTTGTCTTGCACAGTTTTAATAACTGGATAAGGTACATTTTTTATTCCCAACTGCACGATATTGGGAAGCCCCCTAAAATATAACAATCGACTCAGAATCTCCTTAACTGGTCGAAATTGGTTCATTATTTCACTTAGTCCTCAAATAATGTTCCTTTGGAGCGATATTTTGAAGCTCAAATATCTTAAATACATATAAGCATGTTTCTACAGAATTCTGCACAAATAAATAAAGCATTTTTAATTCTAAATCATTCTGTAACAAAATTTGTATGTACCAACATTTAATTTCAAAAACATCGATACCGATAACCAAAACGGCAACACTGGTAACGAACGTCTTAAGAACTTTTAAATAAGGGATGTCATTTTTGTTTTCCTTACAAAATTTACTAGATAAATTTTTATCAATACAGACGTCAAAATACAAGATGACCTCAGTTAAACAGAATATTACTATTTTTGGTTGTTGCAGCCGTCAAACTGCATATATAAAAAACATTAATTCATTAATTACTCTTTCTACCTTGCATAAATTCGCGTTATTTTGACGTTTGTCTTGATAAAAAATTGTCTAAAATACACACTATGTTACACTATTGCCATATAAAGTATAACTTATATTACTCCAACTTTATCTCAACATAGTGTTTACATTAGACAATTTTTTATCAAGACAAACGTCAAACTTAACGAATTTGTGAAAAGTGCCAACAGTTACACAAAAACAACAATATGGCGTATATTCGTACTGATTTTGTATAAATTCGCACTGATTTTGACGTTTGTTTTGATAAAAATTTAGACGCTAGGTAATAAATTAACATTAAAAAAATTAATGGTTATTAATTACCAAACAATTTATTTCCACAAATTTTTTCCAGTGCATTTTGTACTCTTTGCACTCTCAGCAACCAGGGTTGTCAGATTTTTTTGAGCCTCTGTAGCCAAATTTTTAATCAGAAATCGCCAAATTTAAATTTTATTTGGTTTTTTAAAGAAATACTAAAAAATCATTTAAAATATTAAAAGTATCGTACAATTTTTAGTATGTAAAATTTCGTATAATGTATAAATGTAAATTTAGCTTTAACAAAGCCAACGATACTTGCTATATGTAATAATAATTGCATATAAAAATACAACTTAAAATAAACTTTTCTGATATATTGCCCAATTTTAGGTCAACAACTTTTAGAATTTATTGAACTTTATTATAATTTTTAAAAGAACAATTCCAACATTATATAACATTAGTCCAATTTAACTTATAAATAATTTCAAAGAATTAATTTATTTATGAACGTTTTTATTTCATTGTGACCGAAATCATTAATATCCTTAATATATTTGAAAGATTAATATCCTTAATATATTAATATCCTTAATATATTTGAAAGATGATGACAAATTATCAAACATTTACTACATAAGTTTGTAAAATATATATTTTTTTTTTGGTATAAAATTTCGTAAACTAAGTTAAACCTATTTATAAATTAAAGCTCTTCGTTTTGCTAGATAGGCAAATAGTTAATCTGTAGTAAGAAATTTTAATAGATTTTCTCCACAAATGCTTATTTAATAAAATTTTAAAAATTAGCCAAACAATCACCAAAGAAATTCGCCATGTCGCCAAATAGAAAATTCAGTCGCCAAAAGCAATTAAAAATCCCCACGTTTGGCGACAAATCGCTATATCTAACAGCCCTGTCAGCAACGACTAAATCAAAGAGCGTAAGAATACGTGTGAACAATGTTGCCAGATTTGCCGATTTTTCTGCATTTTGACGATTTTTTATTATAGAAATTTCAAAGTGCGATTTGACGATTTTTGTTCTAAAAATGACGATTTCATCAAATACTCACGCCAATTTTTCTTGTTTAAATCTGATTTTGTAATGTAGCAGATAGATAGAAAGGGACTATAAGCAGTTTAAACTTTTACTTCGAAATTCTTTTGCAATTTAACCAGTAGTATTGGTGAAACAAAATTTTTGTGTGAAAAGAAAAATGTTTTTTTATATATTTATATACACATTGAAATAGTGAAATAGTTTTGATCAGAGATAAAAAAAATTTAAGAATGTGTTAAATATTAAAAAAAAAAAAAATTGATTGAAAATAAAACCAATATATATGATTCTTTGAGTAATTTTTGATTCTTTGAGTAAATTGAGTTTATTTTGCCGTAAATTAGGATCACCGGGCCACTTGATTTTTAAAAAAATTTTATAATGATTCAGTAATTCTTTAAATTGTCATTAAAGAAATGTAAATGTTTTGATATATTTTTCTTAATATCTTTATTAATACATATACGATTTAAATTATATTCATACTATTTAAAAGCTCAAATACCTTTTGAATGATATATATTATATTACCATAACTATTAAAATCTTGAAAGGATTTGTGCAATTTTCATTTTTTATTCATATACCGAAGTTACTAAAAAATGTTTACGGTATGAATAAATATAGGAGAAAGTCTTTGAGTCCGACCTTTATTAAAGTTAAAAAAAAGAATATATATATATATATATATTCTTATATATATATATATATATATATATAAATGTATATAAATAAATAAATAAATAAATATATATATATATATAAGAATATATATATATATATATATATATATATATATATATATATATATATATATATATATATATATATATGTATATATATTTATATATTTATATATATTATATATAATCTTAATTTGTTCCTATTTGTCAACTTTTGTAATTATAATATGAAACAATGCTGGAAGTTTATTTAATAAACAAATATTAATTAATATTAATATCTAATATTATTTTTTTAATATGGAGGGAAATAGCCAAAAAGATATGATTTTTAATTTTTCCTATTTTCAAAAATATTGTCGATTTTGACGATTTTGTGCTGTAAATATCTGGCAACAGTGCGTGTGAACCAGCACAATTGTACTATGAATTTGACATCCCCATTTTAGATGCACATGTACATAAGTAAGTACTCGTTTTAATGAAGCACAAGTATTTTGTACAACATATAATTTTCATTTCGAAATATTTTGTAAAAAAAATCAACTTTTATCTCGAAATATATATATATATATATATATATATATATATATATATATATATATATATATATATATACCATTCGAAGAACAAAATTTCATGGAAAAAAATTTAAAATATTCTAGATCTAAATTATGAATTTTTTGAGACCAATTTGAAGAAAAAATCAAAACTTTTTTTTGGTCTAAATATATGAGATCCATGATTTTTAAAATGCTACATTGTGAATCGTTCAGAGTAAAAAATATTGTCATTTTTATTTCAAAGACAAGCCAAGAATCAGTGTATTTTGAATATATGTTTTTGTTTATTATATTTTTACTATTAGAGTAATTATAACCTTTCGAACTTGAAATTTTTTAAACTTTATTTTTAATGTGTACAAATAGGACTAAAGAAAAAATCCCCAAAATATCATCTCTGCCCGTAGCTGTGCAAAAAATAAACTTATGAAATTAGGTACATGGTTATTTATTGTAAAAATGTTGAAAAAGATCGTTGTAAGGACTGACGTATCTCCCATATGTTCTGAAATTAAAAATTGCGATATTTTCTACAAAGTTATGCCATATCATTGTGTTTATATCCTTTGTAGCTTTTTGGAATCGGAACAAGGACACATGTACCTGCCATATATCCTTTTTAAAAAAAATTAATCTCATATTAAAATTATTTTGCCTATCAGTGCCTTTAAGTCGCATGAACATTTTTATACCCTTCAAAAGTTTGTCATTTTATACGAAAATCTTTAAATATATATATATATATATATATATATATATATATATGTCCAGGGCCTTGAATTGAAAAATATTCGTGATTATAACTATATGCCTGTCCGTCTGGATATCTGTCCGTTTTTATATTGAAATGGATTTTTTTTTCTTTCAACACATATGTGTCATATGGGCTCGAAAACCTTGATATTGAAATTCAACGAAATCCGTTTAGGAAGTACGGAGTTATAAACGATTTTCTAGAACATCCTATTTTCTGTTTCACATACAATTAATTATATATAAATGTTTCTCTATTGAAAAGTTGTGAGATTAAATAGTCTAGAGGAAGCGTTCTAGACTACAAACCATTAAGCCTTAATTCGTATTTATGTTTTCTTAAAAAAAAAAATATTGAAATTTTCATTGTTAAAAAAAAAAAAATAAATAAAAAATAAATAATTTGACAAGAATTTCGATGAGTTTTTATAAAAAACGTGTTATTTAGATTTAAGTTGCATTTTAAGCTTTTTATATAAGCAATAAAGATAGTAAATTTCAACATATCGATGTGGTGCACCGCTTGGGTTTGTGACTTTAGGTCCTGAGTTTGATTCTTGGCCAAGACTTCGAAAAATTGTTTTATAATTTATTTTCAAACAAAACTAAAATTTTTAAATGTCAAACTAAGGAACTGTCAAAAATATTTTTAATTAATTAGAAATGTTTCTTTAAAATTTATTAAATAAAAATTACATTTCTATTCTCCAGGACTCGAACCCATACGAACACTTTAAAACTCTTAGGTTTGAATTCTTATCCCCTATGTCACATGGCATTTTGAAATTCTGAATTCAAAAAATAGTATAGCTTTAATTTGTGTAAAAAAATAATTTTTCAACATTGTTTAATTTTAAATATATAAACAGCATATAGTGCTGTAAAATGATTTTTATACTGTTCACATATATGAGGAGTACATGTAATTGTTTTTCAATAAAATTTCTATGGGTATAGATAGTCTAGTGAAAGTGTTCTAGATTACAAGTCATGGTTCGTATCCTCGTAGAATCTATTTGAATTTCGTTTAGCACGGGAATATTTTTTCTGAAATAATATGTTTGAGAAGTAAATCTGAGTTTGTGAGGTGCTTTTTTCTTAGAATATTATCACTTATCTGTAATTGTTTTTAGGTTTTTAAATGTAAATTATAAGATAGCATTTCATATTTCGTGGAATTGTGTCTTAGAGCCCCTAAGTTACAAATTCTGAAAATCTTAAAATAGATAACTCAAGTTTAAAATATATAATTCTAAGGTATTTTTTTTCGAAAAAAAAAAAATTGTTGGTAGAAAATTGAAAAGGAATTTACAATTTTGCATATCTCTTTTTTATTCAGCTCTTTATCACAGATGCACACATATACCCAAAAAGTTTTCGGGAACTCTTTATGTTACAAATTTCCAATGTCATGATTAACAACAGTTTACAAATATTGAGTATATTTCCAGATTAAAGCAAAAATTTTGATAAAAAATAATTTCAATATGTTTATATATTTATGAAATATAGATTTTGCGAAGGGTATAAAAGATTCCCCCAGCCGAATATAACATTTTCAACTTGTTTTCCTTTATTATAAATTGCAAACCCATAGGGCCTAATTAATCCAGATTATTTATATGGCAATTACAAACTTTGATTCTTATTACTAAAATTAAAATACATACATTCATATATTATTTTATTATTTACAAAGAAAAAAAAAAATTTTTTTTGAAATTTTATTATTATAAAACTTAGAAAATGACAATTTAGATTATGGTAATGTATAATATGTATAATATATATAATCTAGATATTCGGATAATTTGGTAATAATATCTTGGCATAATTAAAGAATTAGTTCTATTTAAGGTGTCAAAGTTAAATTTACTTATAAGAAATTGCAATAATAGTCTTAAGTCTATAAAGCTCTGAAACTCAAATTGAAAAAGATTATAAATCTTTTCCAATTTGACTTGACGTGTGATCTATATTTTAGGCCAAATATTTTTTATTAAAAGTTTTTTAAGTTTAGTAATACCATTTACCAATATACCCGATTAAACCTCTAAGCCATACAATAATATTGGAAGACACAATGACATGGCAACGCTCCTCTTTACCTTACTACATTGTACAACCGCCTTAGAATGAAATTTATTGTAGAAACTAGCTGACCCGCCAAACGTTATTTTGCAATATAACTTATTTACACATGTGTGGGGGGGGGGGGCTTTTACCCTAAATTTTACGCCCTAAATGTTGGAATTTCCAAAAAAATGTACATCTTTAAGTATTCCTTTCAGATGTTACAGTATCTGCATGCCAAATTTGAAAAAAACCGGTTGATTAATTAAGAAGATATAGGGAGGGGGAGCTTTTACCCCTCTTGCCCTATTTCACGCCCTAAATAATAAAAATTATAGGCTATAATTCCTTCCAGATATTAAACTATTTGTCTGCCAAATTTCAAGAAAATCGGTTGATTAATTAATTATTAAATTTACCCTATTTTACGGCCTCTAGCGATACTTATACCTAACACATAAAAATCGGTCAAGTCCTTTCAGAGGAGTTCAATTACATATATATATATATATATATATATATATATATAGATAACATAATTTGCGTGAAAGTCAAAATTTAATTTGTTACCTATATAAAATCCTAAAACATTGTAATATGATACAAATTCTATTTTCTCAGAGTATATTAACAACCTGCATACTCCATAAATTTGCAAGAACGACATACATCTCGTCTTAGAAGGATTAAAGTTGAGACAATTTACATTAGACCACTCTGAAATAAGACTTAAATCTTTTTAGCTCTTTATCATCCGCAAGCAACTGAACATCATGTATGCATAACATTTATAAAATTGTGTTTGCTGGTATAAATCGTTCAAATAAAGCATAAATAGAGGATGTCTTAAATGCAGCCCTAGGGCACTCTTCTTATAATTTTCTGAATTGAAGACCTAACGCCTACGGATTGTACATATTGACATCTTTCATTCAGAAATGGAAAGATTAGCTTGTAAGTAGATGACCCAAAATTAAATTGAGATAATAATTTTTTACATAGTATTTCATGACTTAAAGAGTCAAAGCTGTAATTAATAAATAAAAGAACAGAATTCAATTTGTGATCCATACTTGCCCCTACATTTTCAACACAATCTAACTTTAATAAATCCTCAATAAAATTCCTTAATAAAATCTCAAGGTAACTAATCTAGGTGATCTAATTTTTGGTGCAGGAATAACTCTTCCAGCTTTCCATTTATCAGGAAATTTAGATGCAATTATAGTCGTATTAAAAATAAATTGTAATTGTCGAGAAATAGCAGGAGATTCTATCATGGCCGGTGTCACTCACACTGACATTCCGAAAAGTAAATCCTAATTCATTGCCCAAGTAAAATAGTGGTGTAGAAACAATATTGTTCATCATTGTTCTTATTAAGTTCTTCCACATCCAACTCATTTTCAAGTTCATATTTTAGTTTTCGCCACATTTGTGAATGTATACACACAGGAAAAAAAAATTGATTGCAACATTGTCACAACAACAATATTATGCTCTAATTGTTAATATTCATTAATTTTAATTATACTGTTCTCATGATAACAATGTTCTTGTTTCAGTTTTATAATTCAATGTTTACATTCAATAAAAATTTTAATAGAGTTGACTACAACAATTTTATGTTTTTGAATATTTTTACCAGAAACAAAATTTTATTAATATAAAAAATATCATTATTTCTACAACCATTAAATATTATCAATATTTTTCCATGTTCTTAAACCATATTTCGTTTCCAAACAATATTATGAGTAATATTATTATTCTCATTTAGTTCGTACGTGATTTAATATAAGTAGACAAGGTTTTGTAATGTTTGGTGTGATTTAAGCCACATTAGATATTTATGAACTACTAGCAAAGGGTTTAGTTAGTAAAAAATATCTTGTATTATATTGCGCAATATATGATGATACAATATATGACTAAATAAATAATTTATAAAAATAATTTTTAATTAATGTGTTTTGTTTTAATATATGATAAGATGACTAATATGATAGAATGAGAAAATAATGTAAGATGGTATAATAATATGAAAAACTTGAATCATAACATGAAAAAACGAATCATAAAATCGGACAAAATATAATAAATCTAAATAATTGTTATTTGTAATCATATCTATTTTTAGCTGTGATCATATATTCCAATCATAATGTGTTGCTCTTAGATTATGGTCACTACAACTATATTTTTTCTCTGCATGTACTATTTTGAAAATATTGCATACAGTTTTTACTTCTCACACGTCTACGAGCAGAAACATTGTCACTACAACAATATTATGTTCTCATTGTTAATTTTCACTAATTTTAATCATACTGTGTTTGTGATAAGAACGTTTTTGTTTCAGTTTTATCATTCATTGTTTGCATACAATAAAAATTTTAATATATTTACCTAAAAAAATCTTATGTTTTTCAATATTTTTACCAGAAACAAAATTTTATTAATATGAAGAAATATCATTTCTACAACCATTAAATATGATAAATCTTTTTCCTTGTTCTTAAATCATATTTTATTTCTAAACCAAATTAATATTATTACTTTCATAACAATAGAATGTTAAAAATAATTATAATACGTATTCTTTTTACAAATATGGTTGAAAAACACATAACTTGTTTGGTTTTTAATATATTTTTTAATGTTTGTCTTACTTCACTATAATTCTCATTTGTACATGAATAAATATAAGTAGACAAGGTTTTGTTATATTTGGTGTGATTCAAGTGGTATAAGATATTGATTAACTACCGTTAGTTAATAAAAAGTATCTTGTATTATCTTGCACAAGATATGTAAATAAAATAAATAAAATTAATTAATGAACAATTGATCATAATAAGATTAATATTAAACATGTTATAAGTAATTTTGAACATGTTATAAAATATGAGAAAATCAGAGGATAATTTTTGAAAACTGTATCATAAAATTATAAAATATTTAAATACAAAATGAAAAACTCGGATCATAATATGAAAAGTTAGATTATTCTATGATTATAATGTTCATATTTATTATTATTATTATTTATGACCACATAGTCCAATCACAATACGTTGCTGTTCGATTATGGTTCCCGCAACCATATTTTTTCTTTGCGTATATAGTTACGGCGATTTTCATCAGACGATGAGTAAGCTCGCCAAGCTAAATTTCTATGGGCCCACGGCGCACCAATTTCCGGTGAATTCATCCATCAAGAAGATCTAGGAGGAGAAAATTTCTCCAATGGCACATTATCGTTGAAAATTTCTGTAATACACTTGTAAAATATACAGTCTTGCTAATCGACACATGATGGAATAAAAAATTAAGAGTAATCTATCGCATTTAACTGATTAAGTCAAGGCATTTATATTAATACTCTTATAGTCTGTATGCGTGAACTCATTTGAATTTCGTTCACTCCTATATAATATAAGATAGCGAGGCCATTGCAACTAGAATTTCGTGGGGAAATCTGGTATTGACTCTTTCGTGGAAAAGTAATCCAGTAAGGATGAACTGGGTCAAAATGGGTTCGGTAAATAAGTTTGCACGAGAACAAAAAATTCTTACCAGATTTGAATGGAAAAATAAATCTTTATTAAAGTTGCCCAGTAAAATCGCAGTTTTTTAGCATTAGATTGATCAATCAAAAGGTCTTCACAATCCCCAAAATTGCTATTCGGTAAATAAATGATGTCTAACAATATCTTGTCTAAACTATTAAACGAAATTTTAACAAACAGAGACTCAATATTGTCTTCATCCATGTAATCATATAAAATACTGTTTTTGAATTTATTTGATATATATTATATAAGCAGACTCTTCATCCTCTCCTCCAACACCTATCATTTCGGCATATTCAATACAATGTCATTATTAGATTTGTATTTATTCAACCACGTTTCCGTCACTCCAATGACATCATTAAGACTAGAGTCCAAAATATCTTTCACTTCACCAAACTTAAATGAAAGTTCCCTTGACACCAAACTATGTGCATTAAATAGACATACATTAAAATCATTCATGTTAAGTCTCGAGTTAAGAAATTGTAAAACAATAAAGAAATTTTCAACATTTGCACACACATATATATCCCTAATATATATCCCTAATATAATTCAATTTAATATTCACAAATATTAATAAAAGCAAAATTAAAAAATTACCAACAAGTATTTAAGATTTGAAAAAAAATTTCACCAATTTCAAATTAAAATAAAATCAAAAATTTATGACCTCTTACATCACTTCAAAAATTCTTTAATCTCTTAATTACACAGGTCAACACTAAAAAAGTATCGTGGAAAATATGTTGCAGATACGAGTATTGTAGGTATAGCCATTCCAATTACCAGAAAATTTTTGGTTTCTCTCTATTACGTCACACTTTTAACCCATTGACGACCATCGAAAATATGTTTCCCTAAGGAGTTTTTAGGTTGTAGTTGTAATTTTCTAGGTAATAGATAGATAAACCATGTAAAAATTTGGGGTAAGGAGTAGTGTTACCATTTTTTTTTAATTTTATTTCATTGAATATAATATTTTACATTTCATATTACTTAATTCTAATCCCGCGAAAACATTTATGGCTTGTCTGCAGGATGTAATAATAAAATAATATAATAAATACAGTATTCATTGCGTGCTTCTAAAATGTGTTTTTTAATACAATTTTTTCTTTTAAAAGGATTTTCTATATTAAGTATTGAAATCGGTAAATTGTTTGTAATATTAGGTAAGGTAACATTTAAGGCATTCTAACCATAATTATTTTTGTATCGTTCTACTTTAAATCTTCCTCTGCCCTCCTCCTAATGTTGTAATTGTGATTAATTGGAATTAAAAATCTTCTATCATTTAATAAGTTTACGCGGCAGATGCGTTTTACATTGATTATGATTGTTGCTGATTATGATGTTGACAGGAATACTGTTGTTGTTTGTGGGTGTGTGTATGCTGTCTGTGTTGTTTACGTCTGTGCATATGTTGTTTGAATTGTTGGTGTTTGTGTGTATGTTGTTTGTATTGTTTTGTGTGTGTGTTGTTGATTTTAGTGTACATATCCCTGCCAACATTTTCTATCCAAATTTGCACTAAAGAGTACCCTCAAGTTGTTTATGACAGTCGAATATGATATCATTTTCTTATCCAAGAAGAGTCACCGTGCGGAAAGAAGTGTGCAGCAGTTCTAATACTTTTTTAATGACACTATTAATCTGTCGAAATTCTAACTTAATACTATCAACATTACTATCCAAACTTTGACTAAATAGTATCCATATTTATTTTAAAATAGTAAAAGAAAAAGAAGTTATTTTCCTATCGAAGAGGAGTCATCTTTCGGGCAAAACTGTATCGCAGTTTGGATACTTTTTTAATGACACTATTGACTGCTTTTTTTGTGTGACGAATAAAGTCATTTAGGGTTAGGGTTAGGGAAAATTAAAACAACTTACCTTAGTAAAAAAAATTATAGATATATTTTGATAAATTGTAACATAATATTTTTGATTTCGAAGAGCCTAACAACTTTAAAAATTTAGTTGAAAGGTTTGATGAACATGCATATATGGGTTCACTTTCACCAAAAAAATATACATATTTTTATGAGCGAAACGCAATTTATTTCGGAATTTTATATTATTAAAAGTAAGAAATAAATCCAAATTTATTTGTTGCCTTCAAAATGAATTTTCGCTTCGTTTTACTGAATAATATTTATTTTTTAATTAATTTAATTTAAAATTTCAAATTTTTTTTCACAATATTGTTTTCATTTTGTCTTCATTATATATATATATATATATATATATATATATATATATATTATTTTTATCTCACTTTATCACACTTTTTTTTAATTTTTTCTTAAACTTTTTAAAAAATCGATTGCTTGCCTTTGAAAGTAACACGCCAACTAAGTGCCATCGACTTCTTCACATTTTTTGCTTTTAATTTAATGGTCGAAATTAATGTTATTTGTTTTTGTAAATTTGTTTACTATCAGGAAAATAACATCTTGAGAACACTAATGGGAGACAGTTTTTGGTAACTTTATATTTATTCAAAAACTAACTTTTAAGTGACTTTTTCGATATTTTAGTTGGTAAGAAATATAGATCAAAAGTAGATCAAAAATCGAAATTAATGTTATTTGTTTTTGTAAAATTTTTTACTATCAGGAAAATAACATCTTGAGAACGCTAATGGGAGACAGTTTTTGGTAACTTTATATTTATTCAAAAACGAACTTTTAAGTGACTTTTTCGATATTTTAGTTGGTAAGAAATATAGATCAAAAGTAGATCAAAAATCGAAATTAATGTTATTTGTTTTTGTAAAATTTTTTACTATCAGGAAAATAACATCTTGAGAACACTAATGGGAGACAGTTTTTGGTAATTTTATATTTATCCAAAAACTAACTTTTAAGTGACTTTTTCGATATTTTAGTTGGTAAGAAATATAGATCAAAAGTAGATCAAAAATCGAAATTAATGTTATTTGTTTTTGTAAAATTTTTTACTATCAGGAAAATAACATCTTGAGAACGCTAATGGGAGACAGTTTTTGGTAACTTTATATTTATTCAAAAACGAACTTTTAAGTGACTTTTTCGATATTTTAGTTGGTAAGAAATATAGATCAAAAGTAGATCAAAAATCGAAATTAATGTTATTTGTTTTTGTAAAATTTTTTACTATCAGGAAAATAACATCTTGAGAACACTAATGGGAGACAGTTTTTGGTAATTTTATATTTATCCAAAAACTAACTTTTAAGTGACTTTTTCGATATTTTAGTTGGTAAGAAATATAGATCAAAAGTAGATCAAAAATCGAAATTAATGTTATTTGTTTTTGTAAAATTTTTTACTATCAGGAAAATAACATCTTGAGAACACTAATGGGAGACAGTTTTTGGTAACTTTATATTTATCCAAAAACTAACTTTTAAGTGACTTTTTCGACATTTTAGTTAGTAAAAAATGTAGAATAAGTAGATCAAAAATCGAATTTAATGTTATTTGTTTTTTTAAAATTGTTTACTAACAGTAAAATAACATCTTGAGAATACTAGAAAGAGTCATTTTTCTGATAGTGGATAAAACTATCACCTAATTGCTGGCAGGGATATTTATGTGTGTTGTTGGTATTAGTGAACATATTGTTTATATTGTTGGTGTGTGTGTTGTTTGTATTGCTTATGTTAGTATTTTGAAACCCATTTAGCACGAAAAAAATTAATCTAGCAACGGGCACTTTTTCTAGCACTTTGGAATTTTTTTTACCATGTTTTTATTAATTTGTGGTTTTGTACTATAAGTACATTATTAGCAGTTTTTTTTTTCTAAAAATTAAAAATGCAGGTAAAAAATTATGTTTTTAGCGATGGTAAATATTACGATCTTTAAAAAGTGTGTTTAGGAAAACAAACTTTATAAAAACCAATACAACTACAAACAGTTACCTAGTGTCTACATTAGGCAAATTTTTATCAAAACAAAGGTCAAAATCAGTACGAATATATACAAGGTAACCTTAGTTAAACAGCTGATTATTATTTTGGTTGTTACAGTTGTCAAACTGCATATATAAAAAATAATAATGAATACGCCACATTATTGTTTTTGTGTTAAGTTATAATAAAAATAGAAAGAAGGGAAAAAATTTGAACATTTTAGTTAAAAATTATGGTTTAATTTAAAATGAAGCCAATTATAACTCTTATGTGTACATTTAGGGTGAAGAATTATATATTTTGAATTTGCAACAAATTTAACAATTAAATGGAAAAAAGTTGTTCCTTCTAACTAATTGTATATTTGACTAATTGATGAAACAAGTTTATAGAATTTATGTAGAATTTCTTATACTTTTTCACCGATATTGTTAGGAAATTAAGAGTTGCTAAATATTTTTGTACAAAATTGAATTAAGTCATAATCATGAGATCGCTATAATACAAACAAGATTAAATTATCTTAAAAACTGTATACACTTGTACACTAATAAATGATCATCTGAATGTATATTCAATAAATTATAAAAGTATTCCAAAACCTGCTGCACATAAATTATGCTAAACATGATAGCCCAAGTTTTTGCGTAATCTTTAGGTTAGTTATTTGCTGGTATGTTACAATTTCTTCTAATTAATATAGCCAGAATTTACTAAAATTGTATGATGTTATAGATTGTCAAGTACTTAATTTATTTGGCTTTTTCTGGCCATCAGTCATTATAGTATATGTGTTGTACGTTCCCAAATTTCAATTAGTGTAGTTTTTATACTAAAGATGTTGAGATATGTTTCACTATAACTGAATCATTTAAAGAAATTTTATACTCCAAATAAATCAGGGTTTAGTAAATCTCCGCTACTTAAAAATATTGTACAAACATTTTGAATTTAACTGAAAACTTCTACGTAGCACATACATTGTAGTATGTGCCCAAATTTAAGAGTGAGGTTATGAGACCAAATCGCAAATTATTTCAAAGTTGATTAAACTCAACATTAATTTTTAATTGTGTCAAAAGTATAGATAATAGCCTTTAATTGGGTATTAATAGTTTTTGCATAGTCATTTTATAGCGTTTAAAAAATTGCTAGAAGCACTTCGGATCAACTTTTAGAAGGATATGCGAGAGGCACTTCAAATTAAATTTTCAAAAAATTTACTCTTTTACTCTCAAAACACAAAAACAAAATGACTACATATATTTTGTTGTTGCATGAATTACATTTTTTATAATTGTATTATTAGGTCTTTGACTCTCACATCATTATCTACTTATTATTCTTAAAAATTAAAATTTTAATACAAATTTCATTTGGTTCATTTAAAGAGAAAATTTTATTAGAAATTTATCAATTTCATGTATATAGTATAAAATTGATAATCCGTACGGCATTTCCTAACTTAGAAAAAGTTCTTTTTTATTAAAATTTAAGTATAATTTGGAAAATAAAATAATAATTATGATATAATTATGATAATCACTTCCAGTTAATTTTTGTTTCAAGAATTCTTTAGTTAAAAGAGTACAAGCAAATTTGTATTTTTCTTTTAGAATAAATGAAAATTGTTGAAAAATTTAAAATATGGAATGTTATTAGACGAAATAATTGAACTTGATAACCCAAGTGTTTCACATATTAAATAAATATAATATTTATTTAATAGTAGTCTTTTTTTTAACAAAAGTGGACTATTGTCCGGATTGGGGTCTGCAATCAATTATCCGGTTTGTCGATAAAGATAAATGAGATTTTAAAAATCAAATTCGCGGTAAAAGTACTATGTGTTATTTGGAATAGTATATTACACTCTAATTCAGATAACACATACTTGGATGACTTCTCAGCAAAAACTTTTTGGTTCTCGGTAATGGCAACTACTTATAAAACTAGTTTCTTGGTAATGAGGCGTCATTATTATTTGCTTTACTATATTACATAAATATGTACTCAATAGTATAATAGCCAATAATATTGCAATCACGTGGAGCAACAACCATAAGGTTGGTTCAACTCCATTCTGATGCTGTTAGTTTTTTTTCTATAAAAAGATATTTTATACTAAAAAAAGTTTTTGTCACTTAGAAAGTTAAGTGCGGAACGGTGTACTGAGTAAGACGTTAGATATTAAAATTGAATGATTAATTTGTATCCAAGTTCAAATCTCACTGACGGCAACATTTTTTTGCTTTTATTTTGACTTTCGTTTAGGTACATATTTTTGAGTACCTCTAGAGTCTAATTTTATTCAGGCAAAAAAATAAGTAGTTTATTTTTGTGTCCAATTATAGCTGCTAACTTACCAGGAAAGCAAAGTTTTTGCTGGATTATGATAAAATTAAAATTTTGAAAAATTCACTTATAAATTTTGTTTAACTTCAACTTTATTACTTTTAAATTACTAAAGAATCAATTTCAGATTGTGTTTTATTTTTTTGTTTGATGTTCTTTTTTTAGCTTTAAACATAAAAATAAATAATATATGTATCTCTCTTTTATACAAACATAAACCATTTTTGTTTTTAGCACTTTCTTCTAACAACTTTTTTTATTATTTAGGACTTTTTAGCATTTTTATTTGAAATTTCAAGCACTTTTTCCCACTTAGGTTTTGGCAACACTGGCAAGGAGTGAGTGTAGAGAGCAAAGTTGTATTCGATGCAGCTAATACATGATTGCAGATCTTAAAAATGGTAAAATTATTACAATCGCAATGACAGAAAATTCGTGTACATAAAAAAATAAATAAATAAAAATCCAAATTTTAAATAACCTAATTCTTCTTTCTAGACTTCCCTAGTGTGGAGAGTTAAATGAAACATTATATTTATGTCTCATTTTTAACCCATTACCATTTTTGAGATCTGCGGTCATGTGTTAGTTATATCGAGTACAAATTTAATGAGGGTTAATTGAGAAATTCTTGCTTTTGATAACTTTAAAGACTTCTAGAGGCTATCTGTGGCAATTTGGAGACTTAACTTGTAGAAAATTTTTTAGCAGCATTTCTTGTCTATAAAACATGAATGACTAATTTGCTAAAAACTCCTCCTTTTCTTTGGTCGTCAATGGGTTAAAAGTGTGACGTGATGGAAATGTCTCATTTAATTTTTTACACTATATCTGGTCTAAGAAATATTTTTTTTATGTTATATATATTATAATAAAGTCTATATCAAATTTGTTTTACTTTCATATTTATTTATGTATTTATTTTTTCATTTATTTTCATTTATAAGAGAATTACTTATCATTGTGGTGTCAAAGTTTTATCCCGTTTGACAAAATTATAAATAAAAACATATTTCTACATACAATAACACACTTGAGAAATTTAATTTTTGCCACTAGATTACCGTTTTTAACCACAGTGCATATTAAAAAAAAAAAAAAAACATAAGGCATAGATTAATAAGTAGATATTTATGTGAGAGAAAAAAAACCTATTTTAATTGTCAAAAACCTAATTCATGCAACAACAAAATACATGTAGTCACATATATTTTGTTTTTGTGTTTTGAAAAAAATAGTATTTTTTTTTTGAAAATTTAGTTCGACATATACTTCTAGTTGTATTCTATGATATAAGGTATACTATAAAAATACGAGAAAATAAATACACAATGAAAAATTAAATATGTTTAAAGTAAAATTAAGAATTCTGAGAAAATAAAAACAAAATAAGAAAGTATATGAGAAATTTCAAAAATGTTGAAAAATTTTAGTAAAAATATTTTAAAATTTTTCGATTTTTTGTCGATTTGTGGATTTCTGTTTGAGTTAATCATTTTCATCAATGCGCTCAAAAGTTGTGGAGATTTAAAGTTGAAACTTTCAAAAACAAAAAAAAAAAAAAAAACTTAAAAATTGGGGTGTTGTTTTATCACAACCAAAATAACTCAATTTCATAGAACTTCTTCACACATGTCAAAACTAACAACACAACACATGTCAAAACTATGATTGAATCTTTAATATTTATCCAAGTACACTGAAAAGAAAAGAAAATATTTTTTTTCACAATTTCGTAAATAGCAAAAAATATTTATTGGTTAAAAATCTCTAAAAATAATGGACATATTTTGGAATATTTTGCTGAAAATGTGAAATAAATATCGGTACTGGTTTGAAAAAAAAAAAAAAAAAAAAAAAAAAATTAAAATAGTTATTTAAACCTTACAAAAAGCTCGACTTTAGTTTTTCTGAAAAGTAAATTTTCGCAAAATTTTATTTAGTTTTTATTATTTTAAAATTCGAACTATAATGCGAAATATGACGTCCCCTGAATTTTAGCGTTAAGCAAATAAAACAAGTAAGAAAGATATAGTAGGTGAAGCCAGACCATATGATACCTCACACCATTGTGTATGTCCTTCAAAATTCGTGGAAGGGTTTTATATTAGACCTGTGGCCAATTGTGGACCGTCACTTTTACTAAGTGTAAAATTAAATATATGAATACAGAATATTACGTTAATAATAACATTTATATGAATTTATGCACTTTAGGGTGACTCCTGAAAGTGGGCTTATAAGAGAACTATGGCAAATTATAGAGAAATCCTCATAAAAATTGTCACTGTGATTTCTATAAAACTTATTTGTGACGAATATAAACTTGATACTAACATGTGTATGTGATTTATGCACGTTAAATTGATTTTCAGAAAAGGGTTTTATATGGGATCTATGGTCAATTATGGACCGATTGATACTTTTACAAAACTTTTTAGCAACGAATTTCATTAAAATATTGCTATATTTAAGGCATTTATGATCGTTACACCCCTATTCCGGGAGGACATTTGTATGGGGGCTAGGAGAAATAATGGACCGGTCATAACCAATTTCAATAAGCTTCATCCTTGTCATGAAAGTTCTACGTGCCAAATTTTATTGAATTATCTTCAAAATTGCGATCTATATTTTGTACACATGGACAGCCAGCCAGCCGTCAAGCCAACCAGACGGACGGACATAGCTAGATTGACTCAAAAAATGATTGGTATACTTTAAGGTGAGTGTTGGATGATTTTTTTTGAGCGTTGCAAACATCAGAACAAACGCATAATATAATGTATTATAATGATATCGTTTGACTTCGACATTAACGTATATATATATATACGTTACCCAATATACGGAGGTATTTAATTAATATGTATATATATATATACATATATATATATACATATATATATATACATATATATATATATATACGTATATATATATAAATATATATATATATATATATATATATATATATATATATATACATATTAATTAAATACCTCCGTATATTGGGAAAACACATAAAAACACTATTTGAATGAAAAAAAAGTCAATTTTTGAAACACCTTTTTTCCGAATTGGGATTTTGGGTATTTTGGTACAAAAAATTGGGAGTTTTTTAATTCCTTGATTCTAAAATTTAAAAAATATACTTCAAATTTATATTTTAAGTTTTTCGTGATATTCTTTTTAACTCCAGCTTTGAGAATTTTTCAAACAATCGTTGCCCCAAATGCTTCCGGGTTTGCTTTACACGCTTCTACGTTAAGATTACTTTTGAAAACATTAAACAAATTATATAGGACAGAACAAAAAAACCAAATTTATAAGTGAAGAAATATTGCCACCTTTTTCGGAAAAATATATGACATTTTTTTAAATTCACAAATTCAGATTAATATAACTTTAATATATATATTTATATGATTCTTGCAGCAATGTTATTAAGAATTTTGTAATAAATCTGGTGAATATTTTAAAACTATTTTAGAGCCAATATAAAAGCCTGCCAATTAAAAAAAAAAAAAATAATAATAATAATAATAAAAAAACGAGATTAAAAATGGGAGAAAAATCTATATCGACCTTAATATAAAAGACACATGTAAGAGTATTTTTTGTAGAGATTTACAAAGACTTTTCGAATTTTGCAAAAAATTACGAGATTATCACTC
The DNA here is from genome assembly GCA_932274085.1 of Protocalliphora azurea. NCBI lineage: Eukaryota > Metazoa > Arthropoda > Insecta > Diptera > Calliphoridae > Protocalliphora > Protocalliphora azurea. The sequence continues at coordinate 149,844,726 of OW026521.1, read as the reverse complement.
CTCCTCTGACCCGCTAGGAATCTGTGCTTCTCCAAATCAACTCGAAAAAACCTCGTCTTTGGCCACCTGAAATTATAAGATGTTTCCAGCGGTTCACAAGCTTCAGAAATATTAAAAAAAAGTTTTGGAACCACTGTTCTGCGGTCGTCAAAGGGTTAAATACCTCGTTTAAACAAAAAATTAACTTAATCTACTGTAAAATTAAATCATTTAATATAATTGTAATAACTTTTATTTCAAAATAATCCCTAATCAACAATTACACCAAATATAATTTTGTAAACTGCCTATGAAGAGTCCTGCCTTAACATTTTACATTTCTATTTGTTATTTAATTTTGTATAAGGAAAAATATTTCAAAAGTTTGTGTGAACAATAAGGATGCGCAGAATCCTTTTAAATTATCTCCCAAACGCTTCAAACCATATATGAAGGAATAAAAGTTTTACTTTCAACAAGTGTTGAACAAAATATAAAATGTGAAACTAAACAGTTGTGTTACTGTTACGGAAGTACGAAATACATTTCAACGCATAAACATAAAGAACCGGTGAATAAAATAAATAAAAAAACGAAATAATAACCAAACAAAAAATAAAAAAATCGGCAAATATAAACAAACGTTATTGGTGATTGAATTATAGTGAAATATAAATATGTATGTAAAAATTGTTGTTAAATAAACAATGATTTTTTGTGACAATTGAAATAGAAATTTAAATTAAGTTAAAAAAAAAATTAAATCAGATAATACAATTTAAAAGGAAATTGAAACAAATACCAACTAGAACTATTGAGGATAATTAAAAAGAACTGATATTATTATGCTTTAAGGTTATCGTATGCAAACAAATTTAACTTTTTAGTTTTAAATAAAATCACAACTTACGTACTTTATTTATATAGTTACCTGCATTTTAGTGACGTTTTGTATATAAGCAGGGCAACCCAAAATATACAATTCATATTCCTTTGCTGTGCTTTAAATAAACAAAAATTTTAGTTATTTTATTTAATTTTATTTTATTTCTAATATCTATTTTGTTATATCTTTAAGGAAAATCATATTTTAACCACAAAGCATAATTTCAATTTTAAATTTAGTGAATTTTTTGCATATTTCAAAATTAAGGGCATGATTTTTCATAATTTAAATTCAAACGAATTTTTAGCATACTTTGTCATTATATTATTTGTAAATTTTCAAAAATACCTAACTTTAAGATGGTGTTAGTAATTTTTTTTATAAGTATTAGTACTTTCACACACATCATAAGCACACATTGTTACACAAAAGAGTATAACAAAACAAAATTATAAAATAAAATTCAACACAATTATATTTGTAGATTTCAAACAATTTAAATATTTTAGTGCGAATTGTGTCCACAAACATTTAGTAAATAAAACAAGTAAGAAAGCTATAGTCGACCATATGATACCCCACACCATTGTGCATGTCCATCAAAATTCGTGAAGGGGTGTTATATAAGGCATGTAGACAATTGTGGGCCGATACTTTTACTAAGTGTAAACTAAAATATATGAATACAAAATATTATGTAAATACAAACATTTATATGAATTTATGCACTTTAGGTTGAGTCCCGAAATTGGGCTTATATGGGAGCTATGGTAAATTATGAAGCGATCCTCATAAAATTTGTCACTATGATTTTTACTTATATAAAACTTATTTGTGTCGAATATAAACCTGATACTAACATGTGTATATGATTTATGTACTTTAAAGTGATTTTCGGAAGAGGGTTTTATATGGGAGCTATGGTCAATTATGGACCGGTCATCACGACATTTGGCACAAAGATTGATACTTATACAAATCTTCTTTACACCGAATTTTATTAAAATTTTGCTATATTTAAGGAATTTATGATCGTTATACTCCTATTCCGAGAGGACATTTGTTTTGGGGGCTAGGTGAAATAAAGGACCGATCATAACCAATTTCAATAGGCTTGTGTTATGAAAGTCCCACGTGCTAAATTTTATTTAATTTCAATTATCTTCAAAATTGCGACATGTACTTTGTGCACAAGGTCTACGTGGACAGCCAGCCGCCAGACGGACGGACATCGTTAGATCGACTCAGAAAGTGATTCTGAGTCGATTGGTATACTTTCAGGTGAGTGTTGGATGATTTTTTCTATGCGTTACAAACATCAGCTCAAACACATAATACTCCTACCACCTATAGTGTTGTGGGATATAAAAATGTGACTGTGTTAAAGTGTGTTGTGTTTGATAAATTTTCAAAAGAAATTCTCAGTAATTTTACTCTCTCACAATTGTCTTGAATTTGCACAGAATTTCTATGTTGTACGAAGGAGAGCCTCCTTCCATTTATAAAAAATTCCTAAAATGGTCATCAGATTTTGTTAAAATTTGGTAATAATTATTCCTAATTATTTTCTTTTTTTCAATTTCGAAAATTCGCAACATTCTTTTTTATAAATTTTTATGAAATTTAGGAAAAACAAAAAAAAGCAACATTAAATTTTCATATCTCTTTATTTTATAGATAGATTTTATTGATTCATGGCTCTAATGAATGACAGTTGAGACCTCTTTAAAAGCAACAATTCAAAATTAAAAAGTTTATTTAAAAGTGCACTTCTAATGCAATTGCAGTTTAACAATGCATTTTTCATAAATTTCTACCTCTTCTATTTTAATTTTCCTTAAGTAAATTAAAATATAATATCTTTACTATAAATGGCAATATTAATTGTTATGGGAAAAGATATACCCTACACCACCATTGGCCACCGTTCGATTCAAAATCATCTTCGGAATCGATTTAACAATGTCTGCCCGGCTGGCTGTCTTTACATGTAAATCTTGTGAACAAAGTACAGGTCGAAATTTTAAAAATATCTTGTTGAAATTTGGTGCGAAAAATTATTTTTGCACAAGGACGAAGCCGAAATTGGTTACGATAGGTACGTTATTTCACCTAGCCCCCATGCACTACTCCCAGAGTAGTGCATAAATCACATATATTAGTATCAAGTTAATATTCGACACAAATGAGTTTTATATAAATAGAAATCACAGTGACAAAATTTTTTATTAGCATGGCTCCCATATCAACCCACTTTCGGGAATCACCTGAAGGTGTGTAAATTCATATAAATGTTAGTATTAACATAATATTCTGTTTTCATGTATTTAATTTTACACTGAGTAAAAGTGTCGGTCCACAATTAGCCACAGGTTTAATATAAGACCCCTCTACGAATTTCTATACACACACAATTAGCTTAGGGTATCATATGGTCGGTGATGACCGACTATATCTTTCTTACTTGTTTTAATATTTTCTTAGAAAAATTACCACCAGTTTCTTTATACAATATTAAATTTTATTTCATAATATTTTTGTGTTTAATCATAAGACAACTACTCAAGGTAGAATCATTAGGGAGTTTGTTCACAATTTTCTTTACCCTGAAAAGTCAATCACATATAGATGAAAAGAAAATGTAAGAAATTAAAACAAAACTTCAAATACCAAAAATAAAAGAAATTTGAAAAAAATATTTTTTTTGTGAACAAATTTTTTACAACACAATATTAACAAAAACAATATCCATAAATATCTTATGTTTAAATGTCCATTTGATCAAATATACTTATGGAATGTTCATAAAATATTCACAAAATGGAGTACTGCCTTTTAAGCAGCATTTTAAATAACAAATGTAAATATTTTATATTTTATATTTTTTCATACGTATTTTTCTTTCCCTTTAGTTTTCATATTTCAGTTCCTTGACTTAACAAGAATTTAAATTGAAAACTCTCTAGTGATTCTACCTTCTGTTATTATATTACGGTATTTAATTCTATTGGTTTTTCAGTACTACGTAATTTTAAATGCACATAAGCAGGGTAACCAAAAATATGTTTTAAAAAAAAAGAATTTTATGCGCACAAAAAATGCTTTTAAAATCGGAAAATGACCCTGTAATTAAAAAATATCTTAAATTATTATTTTTTATCGCAAAATTTTTATTTACATTTTTTTATTTAAAGTTTTTTAGCAATTGTTTCTTTTTGCATCTAAAAGCTGTTAAAGCTAATTAATACATTGTACCAAAAAAAAAAAAAAAAAATGACAAATTGTGTAAAAAATTCTATTGGGTGCAAAATTTGTGGTTTAAGTATAAAATATACAAAAATATGCTGTTTAGTAAAATATGCACAATTATGCTTTTAAGTATAAAATATACAATAATATGACATTTAAATTGCTAAAATATGCTATAAAAAAGATTTTTCTTTGAAAATATGACAAAATATGCAGCTAAGTTCAAAACATGCAAAAATATGCAGTTATGACCAAAATATGCAAAAAGTATGCTATAAAAAATCGATGCCAAAATTCTTAAAATTGTCTGAAACGAATAAATAACTACAGTTTGGTTCATTTGAAGTACAAAAATATTATTTTGCATATTTTTGGTTGCCCAGCTATGTGTCGGATTTTATACTAATGTGGTTTAAATACCACTATAAAGTTTATGTTAATAAAAATTGTAAATAATATTGTGTAATTAAAAAATAAGGTTCTTGTTAAGGGTGTGCTGACAACAAGAATGCAATTTTCAAATGCTTTTTTAATAATTTTCTACCCTTTTGATTTTAAATATTTTTGGTAAATATTAAATACAAATATACCACAAATAACAAACAAATAAATTCACAAAAAATAAAAACAAACACAAAAGTTATAAAAAAAAAAAAATTTATTTTTGTATGAAAAAATTAGTTGCAATATTTTTGAAAAAAAAGTATTAAAAATAATTCCAGAACAATTTATGTTCAAAATTTTTAGTAAACATTATTTGTCAAAGGTAGACATTTTTCAAAAATTCGTCCTAAAATTGCATTTGCATTTGGAATGCATTTTTAGTGAAATTATTATTAAATTATTGCGTTTAAAGAGAATATATACATCTTCGATTGGTGTATAAAATTACGCACTTTTTAATTTTTTTTTTGACTTAAAAGAATGAAAAGGTAGACAAAAATCGAAAGGGTAGACATTTTTCAAAAATTCACCCTAAAATTGCATTTGCATTTTGAATGCATTTTTAGTGAAATTATTTTTAAATTATTGTGTTTAAAGAGAACATATACATCTTCGATTGGTGTATAAAATTACACACTTTTTAATTTTTTTTTTTTGACTTAAAAGAATGAAAAGGTAGACAAAAATCGAAAGGGTAGACATTTTTCAAAAATTCACCCTAAAATTGCATTTGCATTTTGAATGCATTTTTAGTGAAATTATTTTTAAATTATTGTGTTTAAAGAGAACATATACATCTTCGATTGGTGTATAAAATTACACACTTTTTAATTTTTTTTTTTTTTTTTTTGACTTAAAAGAATGAAAAGGTAGACAAAAATCGAAAGGGTAGACATTTTTCAAAAATTCACCCTAAAATTGCATTTGCATTTTGAATGCATTTTTAGTGTAATTAGTTTTTTTTTTTTGTTTATAAAATTACACACTTTTTAATTTCTTTTGACTTGAAAGAATGAAAATCGTGAGTTTGTTAAAAAAAGATGTGACGATATTTAAATGGCTTAATAGGATGTGTGTATGCCAAATATAACAAAATCCGAAGACCTACGGAAAAATTTAGGAAGTTCTTTCATGAACGCTATATATATCAGAAAAATCAATATTTTAAGAACATATTTTTCAATTTAAATGGTATAATTTTTGTTTTTAAAACCATTTTTAATGAGGATATAACACTTAGAACATATTTTTGGTTGCCCTGTTTATAAGTAGATAAATAGCGCGTATTTTTTTTAATAACTCTTTTCACAAAGAAAGTTTAAATGTTTATAAATAACTTAATAGAAATAAATACGAAATTTATTATAAAGCAGTAGTGCAAATTCTGACAACCATTTTATTTAAGTATTAAAAATAATTAGGCGATTCACATAGTGTCATAAAATCATATGTCCTATAATAATAGCATGACAAAATATGTCTGTTGTAAACAACCCCTCATTATTTAGTGTGATATTTTGAATTTCAATCAATCAAAATAAGTGAAAAAACCAAAATAATAGCCAGTTTGTGCGAAAAGTACATTTTAGATATTGTGGTGACAGACTCAATTAAATAAACATTTGTTTTTGTATAAAATCAACTTTGCTGATTAAATTGAACAGTACAATGAACATGACATACAAAGTTCTTTTATTTAAGACAGTTTTTTTTTTTTTGAAAAGCAACAACAATATTTTTAAACTATTTTACGTACAATTTTTGAACATTATGAAAAATATGACATGATAGCACACTTTGTTAATCCCCCAAATGTTTACTTTTTAGTAAAGTTTTTAAACTAACACGTTTTACTAAATTAAATATAATTTTTACTCAAATCTCTTGTCAACTGTTTTCTAGTTAACGAAAATATCAAATAAAAAATGTTAAATACAAAATCCAATTAAAACAATTTTAAATTATACAAAAGAATGAATATTCTTTTGTTAGGAATCTTTAACTGGAAGCTGCATCAGATATTTAAATATAAATTTATATGTATATGTGGATAAAAATTTAATTTTAATAAAGCTTAAAATTAAAATATTTTAAACTAAATAAAAAAAAGATGAAATTTGAACCGTAGATTGGCCTCCCATAAAATAATATATCAAGATGGGATTTTTGGAAATTCGAATGTTTAGGGGGTAAAAAAGGGTAAAATCGGTAACATTATACCTCCTAAACTAAAATAAAAATACCTTTTTTTATTCATTTAAAAAATAAACGGACAGGTGAACAGGATAAAAACTGTATTTTGGTACTTTTTTGGTACCCTATGTATCTTTTAAACCAGTAAACATACAAATAAAATTTACATCATATCGAAAAATGACAAATATAAATTTGCTACTTTAACTAAATTCAAAAGTATAAGGGAATACAATATTTGATGAATTTTCTATAATATTAAACATAGAAACATGAAGTTAAGTATAAGTAGTCCTAAATGAGTACGAATTCAAGAGATGGTACTTTTTGAATTTTCTATGATATTGAACCTAAAACCATGAAATTAAAGATATATGGTTCTAAGTGAATGAGAATCCATAAAAGGGAATTTGTGGTACTTTTTGTTTTTCTAATGGTACTTTTTGGATTTTTTATGATATTAAACGAAAAAAACATGAAATTAAATATACATGTCCTATGTGGGTAAGAATTCATAAGGGGGGGGGGGGGGTATTTGTGATAGCTTTTCATTCTTCTAATAGTACTTTTTGAATTTTCTTTAACATTGAACCTAGAAACATGAAATTAAAAATATATAGTACTAATTGAATGAGAATCCATAAGAGGGTACTTTGTGATATTTTTTCGTTCTTCTAATGGTACTTTTTGAATTTTTGCTATAATATTGAATGAAGAAACATGAAATTAAATATACATGTTATAATGTGGGTAAAAATTCACAAATGCCACATAATCATTTTTTTTCTTCTGAAGGTACTTTTTGAATTTTCTATAATATTGAACCTAAAAACATGAAATTAAAGATATATGGTCCTAAATGAATGTGAATCCATAAAAGGAGACTGTAGTACTTTTTCGTTTTCTAATATTATTCTTTGAATTTTTTGTAATATTAAACCTATAAACAAGAAATTAAAGACACATAGTCTTATGTGGAAAAAAAATTCAAAAGCGGAGTCTTTGTAGTACTTTTTCGTTTTTCTGATCGTACTTTTGAATTTTTTATAATATTAAACCTAGAAATATGAACTTAAATATAAGAATGTTGTCCTAATCCACAAGAGGAGACTTTGTGGTAGTTTTCTAATGATACTTTTTGATTCCTCTATAATATGTAATGAAAGTATGGAATTAAACATAAACAGTTCTGAAGGGACTTTTTGGTACTTTTTCGTTCTTCTATAGTACTTTTTGAACTTTGCTTTATATTAAACCTAGAAACATAAACTTGAATATATGTATATGGTTCTAAATGAGTGAGGTTCTAAATGAGTGAGAGTAACTGGGAAATTTGTTCTTCGAATAGAACTTCTTGAACTTTTTTGTAATATCAGCCTAGAAACATAAAATTGAAGATGTAATGTCCTAAGTGAATGAGAATCCTTAAAAGGGATTTGCTTGGAATTTTTTGTAATAATTAATCTAGAAACATGAAATTAATAAAATATTTTCTAATTTATTTTTTTAATCAGAAAAATACTCTCTACTTAGTATAAATCACAACTGACATTTTATTGAATTTTGTTTGATAGTGGTCACGAAATTTTAATCAAATATTTGGCAAATGAGAGATATTATTTTAATAGAACCTTTCGTAACATATTTAATTATGAATTCATATCGTACCACTTCGTAAGTGGTACGATATCGAATTCCTTGGATGTTCCTTATTTAAATGTAAACCTGGAGGCATAAAATTGGAATCATTCAGATGTTTCTTATTAATTTTCTGAAGACACCACTATTATAATTGTTTCCACAGGAGTTATAAGTTAGTTAAATATATATTTTTTGTAAGTAAAAAAGCTATCAAGTTTATATCTGCTCCATGTACGAGTCCCTAAAGTTCGCTAACGCAATAACGGGTTAAATGCTAGTTCATAATAATATTTTAAATCTATCAAAGACTTATAAATCAAATTTTGTATGCAAATTTAGTTCTATACAAATTTTATAAATTAAAAGTTTTGATAATGAATAAGGCAGTTTTACTTTAAATTTATGTTTAAAATTCGCTGTTTTTATTTTTTATAAAAATTATTAAAATTACAAAAGGTTTTATTAAAATAATATTTCTCAAAATGATGCCATGTTCACATTTGCCAAATATTTGATTAAAATTTCGTAACCACTTCAATAAAATTTCTGTTGTGATTTATACTAAGTAGAAAATATTTTTCTGATTAAAAAAATAAATTAGAAAATGTTTTATTTTATGACTAGTCTGAAAATTTAAGTTGCTGAAATGCAAAAAGCTCTAACTGAAAAAAAATAAGCAAGTTGTGGCGTTTTCACTCAGTCTCAAAAATTTCATCTGTGTACCGAAGATATACTTTTTTTGAAACTTTTTTTTTTTTTGAAAATAAAATCGCCAAAAAGGGGATGTTTTGAGAAAAAGAGGCCAGCTGCTTCAATAACTAAAAACTCCTAAAAATTTGTTTATTTGATAAAAGCAAAAACAAAAATATTATATTTTAAGAAAAGTTACTAAAATCAATTTTATAAATAACAAAATAATTTACTTATAATAATTCTTATTTTTGCAAAAATAAAGATTTATTCATAAAAATAGTTAACATAAAATTAAAAATCCCCATCTAAAAAATTTAGGACTGAAAGCATAGATGCACAAGAGTTTACATTAAGTCTGTTAGGCAATTTATTTTTCATTAGTGATAATTTAGAAAAAGCCAAAGTGAAAATATAAATTAGAATATAAGTATTCATCAAATCTATTTTTTAATTTTCCCAATCCAGTCCAAAAAAATTCGGCAACTGATGTTTTAAATAGTTGTTCATAAACTTTATCATTAACTTTAGTTTTTAACAGTTTCATTTCATTTATAAGTTCTTCGGGGTCTTTTTTTTCATCACTATGCTGTGAAACAATCTCAAAATAGTTAATTTCTTCGTTGTAATTAATATATAAAGGGTCGATATATTTCAAACAATTTAGTCATTTATCACATGTTCTTAAAAAGTTGACATTTAGTTCCATTTTAAAAAAAAGGGGCCCAAAAAGTGGCCCCTTTTTAAAAAAGGTATTTATTTGAAATTGGTCTTATTTTTTTTGGAATATTATTGAATTTTTTTCAATAGGTTCTTTTTTTCAGAATTGGTACTTATTTTTGAAACATTATTGTTACTTTTTGAAGATTTGTTAAGATGTGATACATTAAAATTGGTACTGTTTTTATTTGTGTTATATTATACTTTTTTAAAAATTAGTATTCATTAAAGACCTGCAAATTATATCTTATATATATTGCAAGTCATTATTTTTCAAACGCTTTAAATCATTGTGCTAGCGGAGAAATAAATACTGCTCTGCAGGTACTTAAACCCATATAAATACTGCTTGTTCTGCTCACCTTTATCAGCAAATGCTGTGTGTATTGTGCGATCGCTCGCATAATGTAAGACATTTGATCACTTGTTTGCTTTAATAGGGAAAAAAATAATTTGTTTTCTTTGCATGTTTCTATACGAATAACATATCTATGTGTATGTGCATTCATAACGGTGTAAATGATAGTATTTTCGTAAGCAAAACAGTCGTTTAAAAGAATTTATTATGAATTTATTGTGATTTATGATCAAAATAATTAATAAATATTAATAAAGTTACTAATTATATACATATCGAAGAAAAATGAAAAAATAAATGTAACATTGAAAAAACATGCAGATTTTTTAAATATAAATATTTAAAAGTCTTTCATATTAGTTTTTGAGACTTATTATCCAACGTTTTGAAAAGTTGTGATAAATTTCGATCGATTTCAAGTATAATTTTTGGAACAATCCTTTATTTTTCCTTTGCGAGCTACAGCCCTATTGAAAATCAAGGAAATAATTTTCGAAAAATTAAAATTATTAAATTTTATAATAAAATCCAATAAAAAGTGAGTTTATTATAATTTTCATCAATAAAGAAAACGAAAAAATAAACACATCACAAATTTTTCCGATTTCAAACAAAAAAATGAATTGAATGAAATTTGAGTCAATTCAAATGAATTTGGTAAAAATGAATTTGTTAAATGAATTGCAATTCGTTTCCAATTCAAATGAATTTGTCAAAGTGAATTGCAATTCGTTTCTAATTCAAATGAATTTGTCAAAGTGAATTGCAATTCGTTTCTAATTCAAATGAATTTGTCAAAGTGAATTGCAATTCATTTCCAATTCATTTGAATTGAATTAATTTTGAAGTAATTCAAATAAATTAAAAAAAATAATTAACAATTCATTTCCAACTCATTTGAATTGAATTGATTGAAATTTATATTGATGTTGTGCAAAATCACGTTTATTTAGTTATGACACTCTTTCAGTAAATGAGCGGTATGTATATATGTTTAGCATATTTATGAAACACAATTGTGTTTTGAACTACATACATTGTAATTTTTCCTGATTTTTGTTTATTTGTGAAATATAGTTTTATTTTTTTTTGAAATAAATGTAACATAAATATTACGAAAAAGTTTGTCGTTAGGTGGTCGTGGGTCACAAAATTTCAAAAATTATTAATTGCTTCTTGAATATTAAATGTGTTTTGTCGTTCAGCATATTTCAAAATAAAAATCAGTTCAAACTCCAAACACCATGTTTTCTTTGATCAGGCGCAGATCCAAGACGAGGCTTTTCAATTTTTGTACTGAATATTTTCATTTTGGTAGGAGAAATTTCCATTTTTCATTCCCCCTAGATCTGCCCTTGAATTTGATTGATTGCAAATCATTTTTGATTTCATTCATTTGAATTTCAATTCATTGTTCTAATTAATTTGAATGAATTCAAAATCAATTCAATTCAAACGAATTGGAAATGAATTGCAATTCACTTTAACAAATTCATTTGAATTGGAAACGAATTGAAATTCATTTCTGTCTAATTCATTTGAATTGATTCAAATTTCATTCAATTCTTTTCTGTTGTGAAAAGAATTAATTCAAAATTTAGCTAATTCGCAACGCAAAAAAGAATGATTCATTTACAGCTCTGGTTTGCACGCATTGTGAAGATTTTTTGCCACATATATCAGCTACGTTCCAGCAAACACAATGTCAAACATTTGAAATATGATGATATTAACGTTTGATATCAAACATGTTGCTCAAACTTCTTTCAAATGAAGGTAGAGGTTTGAATTTTAAGTTTGATTTCAAATTTAGAATTATTTGAGAAAAAAAAAAAAAAAAAAAAAAACGTTTGAAAAACTGTACATTCTCAAATTGATATCAAATGTTATTATTGAACCATTCTCAATTCTAAAGATAACTTTAAAAATATTTGAAAAATAGTATATTCTTAATTTGATATTTAATGTTATTATAAAATCATTCATAAATCTAAAGAGAAAAGTTAACAAATATTTGAAAAATGGTATTTTCTCAATTTGATACCTAATGTTATTATCAAATCATAGATATTTAAAACAGTATATTAAAAAAATATTTGAAATATATACAAATAAATAAATTAATAAATAAAATTATTTAATCTAATATTTTCCAATTAACAAATACGTTTATTGTTGATAGGACAAAATTAAAAATGCAAATTACTTTTATTTATGTTCCACATGTGGTCGCAATCCACATTTGAAAAAAGTTTGAGAATTACATTCAACAATGTTTTGATAATAATAATAGCATTTCTCAATTTGACAATTAATTATTTTAAGTTATTTTCAAATAATTCTCAAACGTTTGACATTTGAGAAAGGACTTTATTTCAAATCACTCTCAATTTGATACCAAAGTTTGTGTTTGTCCACACAATATTACAGTAATACCCCACGGTATTACAAAAAAACGAGCATAGTATTAAATATAGTAGCGCATCTTAACTACTTTCTCAATGTTTGTATGTTTTGCCACACTAACTTGCACCACTTGTTGGCGGCAAATGCGTTGAACGCCTGTATCTGCAATTGCTCATAAACACGACGCATTAGCCTTGCTTCGGTCAACGAACAGTACAAACAGTATTTATTATTGTTATTGCACGTGTCGGCTATGAACAACACACTTAAAAAACAAATGGATTTGCTTTTCGTTATTATTATTATTCATTTTCACAAATTTGACGTTTTTCAAATATTGAAATTTTTTTGGAATCCTAATTTTTCTTTGAAAATTGGAACCTATTATTTTTAATTGATACATTTCTTTGTTGTAAATTGATACCTTTTTTAAATTTTTTTTATAACTTTTTATTGAAAAGTTGGTACTTTTCTGAAAATCAGTTTATTTTTTTTTATTGCACTTTTTTGAAAATTAGTACATTTTTCGAAAATTTGTATTACTTTTTTTACTTGTTATATTTTTTTGAAAATTGTTAGGTAAATTGTTAAAAAATAAAAAATTACATTTTATTTTCTTGAAATTTGGTACTTTTTTTTATTTAATTAATTTTTATATCTCACACCACGATAGGAGGTGAAGGTTTTATGAGTTTGTGTTGATGATTGTAATACCCACAAATATTGGTCTAAGATCCACTCTAATGTATACTAAGTCGATTTAACGATCTGCGTCCATCTGTCCATGTATAACTTGTAAATAAACTGTAGGTCGCAAAATGACTGGCAACGCTAGGCTGAGTAAACGTATTTTGTTTGTCAGCTGGTCTTTTATGTTTCTAAAAAGTTTTTTGATGATTAATAAAATTAATTAAAAGCAATTTTGATTGTGATTTAATAATATTGAACGTATATTTTCAAAATTTATAAAAATACATGAAAATCATTTACTTTTTGTGAAGTATTCTTCGACATAAATTTTTGGCACTTGTTGCTTTGTATTTTGCTGTTGCTGCTGTTGATATACATAAAAAATTTTTCAATTTTACCGGCATTTGTATACAAAATATATCCACGACTGCGCCATCTTACCTATTGTTTTGTTGCAAAATTCTATAATGGCTCCTGGAAAAAAAGTTTTTAAGTTGGGAATTTGTACATTTGTGTGGAAATTTGTAATTCAATAATGTTAACCAGGCTAGTATACTATGTGATGTTTGTTATAATTGGATTCATGCGTCTTATGCTGAAATATTTGAAGGTGATATATCCAAAATTAATGAACTTGACTCTATGTCGTTCATTTGTCCCCCTTGCAAGTGGAATATTTCTTCTGGTGATGATGGCACTTTACGGGGAGAGATTTCCAATGTAAATTCAAAATTTAATGATGACTTAAATGTCAAGTTCCATGAACTTATCTGTAAGGGTATAAAGATGCGTAATATTATGAAGCAGACTTTTGCTGATGCTGTGTACGATTTCAAGAAAAAAATGTCTAGTTGCGTAAATGCATTAAAGGCGGAGATTGTTGAATGCAATGTACTTATAATGTAGATAGAAACAAATACTTATGATAAATTCTCCGTACCAGAAACTGAAAATAATGCTCTTTACTTGAAATTTAATCGGCCGGATGTTGTAATAAATGATTTGCCTGATTGCCTTAAAAATATTAAAAATACAATTATTGATTTGGCTTCATTTTATGAAATATCAATTACACCGCGAGATATTAATCTATCCTCATATATATATATATATATATATATATATATATACTGCCTGCCACTTGAATAAGGAATCACATTATTTTAACTTTATTTAAATATATCTCCTAAACTAAAGTTCAGAAAAAAGTGATTTTTTGCGCAACCAAATTTCAAAGTGTTGGCTTTAGTTTCCTAAAGAAATAAAAAATATACATATTTTGTTATGCTAAAATCATGCATTTATTTAAAGACATGTATTTCTGTGATACTTTTTCGTGTGTCATTTGAATAAGGAATATTTTAAAACTAAGCAAATTGTAATTTATTTTTAAATTTTAGGTTATAAAAATGAAAGTTATTATATTCTAGCATTCAATTAGTAATGAGTACTGCCACCATTTTTAGAAATAACCTTAAAAAATGCGATTTGCCATCGACTTGTATAATGACTCTAAGTAATTTAGCGAAATTGAACTCCATGCTTCCGTTATTGCATCCTTTAAGGATTATATCGTCTCAAATTGTTTTCCTCCTTCATAAACTTTTCTTGCAAGCCAACCCCAGACATTTTCCATTGGATTCAGGTCTGTTGAATATGGGGTCCAATCCAAAAGTTGAACACCTTGTTGATTAAGCCATTGTTTTACTGCTCTGGCGGTATGAATCGAATTGTTGTCGTGTTGGTATGTTCAAGGTATGGGTCCAAAGAAATCATTAAATTTTTGGAAATGTTTCCTCCAGAATGTTTTTGTAAGTCGTTGCAGTCATTTTGTTAAATACAAAAACCAATTCTATCGTACCATAATACGAAATGGCACCCCATACCATTTTTCCGCCCTCTCGGCTGTGTCTGCGGCTCAAAAATAATTCCTTCTTATTTAGGTCTTGGAAATAATAGTTATACCCGTCGGGACCATCAGTATTAAAGTTTTTTTCATCGGAATATATATATATATATATATAGATATACATCTATATATATATATATATATAATATATGTAGATAAAATTGTTAAAAGTTTGTGTAAGATTTTTGATTAATGAAAAATATTGCCACCTTTTTTGAAAAAAACCCAAAAAAATATGACATTTTTTAAAGTTTCAATTTCAGATTAATGTAACTTTTTATTAGATCTATATATTTATGTGATTCTTACAGGAATATTATTACGACTTTTGTAAGGAATTTGAAGAATATTTTAAAAGAATTTTAGGGTCAATATTAAGCCCGCAAAATTAAAAGAGAAGGCTAAAAATGAAAGAAATTTTTTTCGATCTAAATATAGTTCTTAATGAAGTTCCTCTTCAATTCGTTTCCTTGGTTTTCTAGATTAATGAAAAATTTAATTTTGAACAACACAAACATTATCTGGTACATATAGGTTAGGTTAGGTTAGAAAGGGTGGCGTATTCACGCCTGCACTCAGAGGCCGAACGGCCCATTGTGATCCCTTTATGATAGAAAGAGAGAGAAAAGTGGAAACTATACCCAATCAATCAGTTATCATTGTTCCTAAGCCATTTTACTCCCATTACAAACCCTATGAGGTTGACAAGTCCTTTGCCATTAACCTCACCTAGTTCATGTAGTGTATGGCTTCCAAACCACTTCAACCTATTACGCTGAAACCCTACACAGTGACAGAGTATGTGCTCCACTGTCTCTAGCTCCTCAACATCATCGCACGATCTACAAAAGTCTGATGTGCCAATGTCCCACTTACTCATCATATTCCCTATTGAGAAGTGACCCGTAACCATACCTACTATGACTCTAAGACTACCACGACTCATACCTAGAAGATGCTTGGAATCCGCCAGTTTTAAGCTAGGCCATAATGCCCTAGAAACTCTGCAGTCCGATCTGTCACTCCAGGCTCGATTCGTGTTGTCCAGAGTCCACTCCCTTATGGCCCTAAAGAAGGACCCAATTGGAATCTTAACAGATGACTCTATGAAAGACCTATCTAGCTCCGAGCCACTGCGAGCTAGCTCATCGGCCATTTCGTTGCCAAGAATGTCACAATGACCAGGAACCCAACAGAGTCTCATCATATAGGAATCCATTAACCTTCTCAATTCCCTTCTGCACTCAAGTACCAATCTGGACCTAACAAAATGACTAGTCAGAGCCAATAACGCTGCCTGACTATCAACATAGATAGTAATCTCAGACCCTCGTTCAACATTCCCCTCAATCAAGCCTAGAGCCTTATAAATGCCAAGAATCTCCGCTTGAAAGACACTACAACTGTCAGACAATTTGTAGGATCGTCTGATATCAGTTCCCATAAATACATATAATTTAAATTACATTGTGTAGGCTAAATAATATTCCTTGTAAAATACTAATAAATATTAGGAAACTAATAATAAATATTAGGAAATAATCTTCTAATGCCATTAATTTTATATGGATTATAAGTGTATATTGTATTTATAAGTGTATATCGTATCTATTTCATACATTATTTATGCAAACGTCGATTGTTATACGATTTAAAAAACTAATTTTGTTATTAATAAGATCGTTTATTATCGCTTTTTTAATTGTTTAATATTCGTGATACCTATGATAAAATTATATATTTACAAATGTTAAGTTAGTCTAAGGCCCGATTTTATATTGTTCCCTTAGTTTATACTTAGGAGAAAACTTAGTAAAGTAATATTTAAGTTAAAGCTCACATCTAATAAATGTTTCGTTTTACAGTTTAATACTTAAGTTGATAAGAAAATAAACAAAGAGCTTTAAACTTTTATGTATTTACAATAGGGTGGTCTCAAATTTCAAAAAATGTTTCATTAGCTAAAAATCATAGATATATTTTATTTATCCTAAAATGTTTTATTCCAGTTATGTTATTTTTTTTATTGTATATCTTTTATTTTTATATTGCTATTTGCTTATGGTAATGCCAAAAATCTTTATAGATATCGAACTTACTTTTTTGGGCAAAACATTTTTTTATGCCACCCTAATGTGGCACCAAAAATAAATAAAAAACAAACTATTTAAAAAATTTGAAATAACTTGAAAGATGAAAAGAAATCATAAGTTTATGGACTGTAAAATTAAAAAGGTGTTGGTGCAAAATATATAACCACAAAGAAAATATAAATTTAGAGCGTGTTTTGAAATCTTTTTAAAATTTAAAATAATTTTATTCGCTTTTGTATCGTTATTTATTTTTGTTTATTTTCAATAAATATATTTTATACTGCAAACAATATTCATACTTAGGAAAAACTTAAGGTGTGGCAAAAGTATACTTAAGTTTTTAATCATAAAACAATTTTAAGAACTTAAGTACGATTTTGCCATTAAGTGAGCAGTATAATAGCGGGCCTAAGAATATTTGAACTGTCAAACATTATACTTAAATCGATTGGTTTTAATTGACTTAACATGTTTTTCATGAAATAAATAAAATAAATAAATAAATATCCCTGGGACTAAAAGAGATAAGCATATTTTTTGTAGAGATTTATAAAGACTATCTATATGTAAATTTTTTTTGTCATTTTTTTTAAAACTTATATATCTGAGATGATCAATTTAGAAGATCTACCCTCTCCCTCCCTGACTCGTCAGGAAAATGTGATCCTCTAAAACAACTCGATAAGACTTGGTCTCTGGTCACCAGAAATTTTATTTGGATTTTTCTTTATTTCCAAAAAAAGCGTTTTAGAACCACTGTGCGTTATTGAAAAATATATCTGTGGCCAAGAGGAAGAAACACATAACTTAAGTTATGTCGTTTTCCATTTTCTTAATTTTTAGAATTGTTGTATTTCATTACATATTGTGTAAAATTTTTACAAAAATCTTTCCATTATTTTAGAAGTTGGTGGTTTTCATAACAACATAATTCGTTTGATTTTAGTTTTTTTTTTCGAAATATAAAAATTATATAAATTAACATATGCTTTTTTCCATATTTCCTATATTAATGATTGAACTTAATATACTTATTTGAAATATGTAGTCTTTCAAGACATAAATTTTATTTTCATTCATTTCATTATAGTATTTTGGAAATGGAATAAATACATAATTCAACATATTCAAGATATACTTAAAAAAAAACATTTTGCAAAAAATGTATAACTTAAGATATTATTTAAACGAAATATTAATTTTATAACAGGAAAAATAACACCATTGCTATATTTTTCGGTTTAAAAAAATATACCAAATAATTTTCGCACGAATTGCGGATTTATTACACGGTAGATAATTCAAAATTGTATACTTGCGACCTTTAATTTCAATTTAAAACATAAAAACCGTCTCTTAAAAATTAATAAAAATCAGTTATGTAGTTTTTCCTTTTTGCCACAGATATCTAGATTAAAAGTCATCCAATCAAGAAGAGCTTTTCAAGAAAATTTGTTTTATAAAGCGCGTACAATTTACCGAAATAAAAGTATAATTTTTAAAGGGATATAAAGAAGAAGAAAAACTTGTTATGAAAACTACTGCCTTAAACACTTTTCTAGAATTTAAATAATAATTGTCCCATTTTAACAATAAAGCACGCTTTTGGTTTAAAAAACATTTTATGCAAAAAGTCCTTTAAAGAAAAAATAATAATACAAATTATATTAAGAAGAAAAATTTCTACTGAAAAGTTGCTGAAAACATGTAGCAAATTCTATTAAACTTAACGGCACTATGAAACAATATACACACAAATACATTCATACATACATACATACAAAAATACATACATAAATACATACATACAAAAATATATACATACATACATACATACACACATACATACATACATACATACATACATACAAAAATACATACATATATACATACATACATACATACACACATACGTCTGAATGTACATGAAGAAGATTACACACATTTTTATTACTTTTTCTATTTTTTATTTCACAGTAATTCTACCAATTCTTAATATTCTTATTATGTGTCTCTTTAAATATATTCTTTTCTCACTTTTTATTAATTTTATATTAATTTCGTTATTAGAATGATTATTTATTAAGAAGTTATACAGAGCCACAGCAAATCTACATACAGTCCTAGAGAATATAATTTTCTGGAAGAAAAAAATCAAGTAACATTTATAAAATATTACACATATGACGAATAGAGAGGTGAATTTGAGAAAAATAGTGATTAATTTAAAATTAATATTTTGGAAAAATAATTGTTTCAAAATAGATAAAATGATGCATCTTTATATGTTAAAAAAATTTCATTAATTTTTTTGTTGGAAATATCCGTGTAGTGGGCCGCACATTGTCCCATTTAGAAAATGAAATGGAAATAATTATACAGTTTTGGTTTTCAATGAAATTTCACATAGTCATAGTAGAATTGTGGGCGAGTTTAAGTTTTGAGCTCGAACCATATAGAACTACCGGGGGCGGGTCCATATGGTCCCAAAGTTGGACACCTGGAGTATGAATAATTTTTAAAAGAATCCTAATTCGTTATATCTGAACCGATTTTAAAGATTTTTACATGAGAGGATTCTGCTGGTTGAGATCTGCAAAAAACATCTTATCTCTTTTAGTTTATGAGATTTTGGGCACCAAAGATACAAATTTTTACTTTTTAACATAACTTTTTTCGCTATAGCTCAAAATGCTTTGTTCCCATATATAACGAATCGACAAAAATAGAGTGATTATCGTAGAAACATAAAACTTGGCATAGTAGTCTCTTGTGGCAAAATTAAGAAAAACCTAAATTTTCAACCAAATCGGGTCAAGGACACGCCCACCTTACATATAATTGATATTTTTCCCACAATTATAATTAGATTGCGATCAAAATTGGTACATTGTCATATACTTGGAATATTTACATATTTAACGAATTTTTAAAGACCCGCCCACTTTCCATGTAAACTATGTTCACAAAAACCTGTACTTTTTAAATCGTTCACATAAAATGAAGGGCATATATAAGTTTGTAATTTTATATGAAGATCTTTAAATATATACCCAGGGCCTCAAATTGAAAAAAATATTAGTGATTTTTGTGATTAAAAGCAACTTTTGAGAATATATGTCAGTTTGTCCGTCTATATGTTGAAATGGATGTTTTGAAGTCCATAGTCCTATAAATACATTTCTCTTTCAATACATATGTGGCATATAGTCTCGAAAATGTTGGTATTGAAATTTGGCGAAATCTGCTTAGGAATGGCGGAGTTATAAACGATTTTCTATAACAGCCTCAAAAAAAATTTCCAAATTTCTTTGTCCAAATTTTAGTAATATTTTCTATTTCACATACAATAATATATAAATGTTTTTCTAATGGAAAGTTGTTAGATTGAATAGTCTAGAGGTAGTGTTCTAGACAACAAAGCGTTAAGCCTTAGTTCATGTCCCAATATTTTAAACTAATTTTTAATTAATTAAAAATACCATAAAACTTTTCTAACGTTTCACACACGCTCTATGTATAAATAGATGCGAACCATGGCTTAAAGATTTGTAATCTAGAAAACTTACACTAAGCTATCTATATTCATAGAAATTTTGTTGAAAAACAATTATATGTGAACAGTATAAAAATTAATTTACAACACTATATCGTCTGTGCGTTGACAAAAAGTCCTATGTGTTCCTGAACTATTTTTCAAGAGAGCGAAAAAACAATTTACAAAATTACATGTTAATCGTTTTGATAACTTTGAAGCTAAACCAAATATTTGAAAATATATTAACATTGAAAATGCACAATCAATAAAGATTTCGGATTATAAAAAAAATTCGGAAAAATGCACATAGTAGGTCTTTTTGTAAGCGCAGCGACGATATGTTGAATATATTTAAAATTCAACAATGTTGAAAAATTATTTTTTTACACAAATTAAAATAAAACTATTTTTTGAATTCAGAATTTCAAAATGCCATGTGGCTTAGGGGGTAAGAATTCAAGGCTAGGGTTTTTTTAATGTGTTCGTATGGGTTCGAATCCTGGTGAATAAAAATGTAATTTTTATTTAATAAATTTCAAGGAAACATTTCTAATTAATTAAAAATATATTTGACCCTTCCTTTAATCTGACATTTCAAAATTTAAATTTTTGTTTGAAGATAAATTTGATATTCGCAAAAAGTGTGAAAAAATAATAGCCCTACTGGTACATACTCCTATAAACGCACATCAATTTTTTTAATCAACTTAACAAAAAATGGGGCTAAAAAATAATAAAGTTGCTACAAATTAATTTTTTGAATTATTTTTGACTTCACTTAAAAAAATTAATAACAAAAAACATAAAATATATTACAATAAATTTTTTTTAAATGTAATTTTAGTAGTTTAGTGCCTTGATTACGAAAAAATTTAATTTGTATTTTTTTCCTGATCTATAAGAAAAGTTCCTTTGAGCATCCTTTAAGCTGATGAAATTTTCCAATTAAAACTAAAATATTTCCATTAATTAGAGATGTGGTCATGAGAAACTTACCTTAAGCAACATTGTTTTTGGTTAAGAGAAAATATACCTAATATACCTAAAAGAAAAACAAAAATTTTAAATGCATTTATAGGAATATGCACCAGTATATATATAATAGAAAAACACAAAAATTATCTTATCTGGAAGAAACATTTTAAAATTAAAATTTTTTTCATGCTAAATATTAATACAAACCTGTTTTTGCTATACACTTAATATGTTTTTATAAAAAAATATTAACTTTTGTTGCATTTTTTGAACATTTGATACAAAAATCAGCTTAGTTTCTGGCAAATTGCCAAAAAGTGTCATGTATCCATATGGATACAATATAACGAAAGGGTTAATGTTATTTTAAAAATTTCATTGTTATACATTTTTATTTCTCAGATTCTATTCTTTTTATTTATTTCTATTCATTTTTTCTAAAGGTATTTAATATTTAAATAGGAAGTTCTGAACAATAGTTCTGTTCCAGTACTTGTTAAATTTACAGGCTTTAGTTAGAATTAGTCAGAAATTGTTAGAAAAACAGCAAAATATAAATAAATTCTTAGTACGGGAACGATTTTCTGTAAATTCTGACTAAAACTTGCAGGAACGGAGCTAATATATTGTTTTTGTTGTTTTAGAAATAAATATTTGACAATTTTAAATTATTCACTTAAAATGTTTAATGATCTTTAAATATGTTTAACAACATTCAAATACTCAGTTTTTTCTGTATTTGTATAGATATAAGTGTGTAATAAATACCTATGAATAAATATTGCGTAGTTTTAAGCAATTTTAGTAATTTAACGTGAACAGTTATTTTATACTTATTTCATTTTAGTATATTTTCATGGATCTTTTAGAGTGTAGTATATGTGTGTAAAAACCACAAGAGTTTAATTTTTTTTTGCATTTAAAGCTGCATATGTATGTATTAGGGTTGTCAATTATTCGACATTGAAGTTGATCGAATAAAATTTTAATCTTCTTCGATTAATCAAACGAATAAAGAATAAAATATGTTGTTCGAATAATTATATACAAGTTAAAAAATGCAAAAATTTGTATTTTTCAAAACAATTTTTGGTTTTATTAATATAAAATATATAAAAAAATTGAGACCATATTCAAATTTCACATATATTATATAATTAAATTTCTTTTAAAATAATTATTCATAAAGAATATAGTAAAGTTTTATGGCTTTAAAAAGATTATTGTTTTTTTTTTTTTTTTTTTTTTTAATAAAAGCAAATATGAAAAAAATCCTTTCACTTACTATTGATGGTGGCAATACAGTAAGAGTAGCATTAAAAGCTAATCTAGCTTTTCTGTTCTTTTTAGATTTTTCTAAATAAAGTCAGTTATCATCAATATTGCTAAAATCTATTTTTTAAGTTTAAAAAAATTTGCAATCGTAAATTGCCTTGTTGTCTCCGTTTGGCAGAGTTTGTGGACTATAATGAGACACCGGCAGAAGGGAATACGTATTTTCTGTGCCGCTACACACTTCGTCAGCATTCGTTGTGTCTTATCCATATTGGTTTCGTTGAAACCTAAACATGGCGCCCGCCTTGCACTGGGTGCAATTTTGAGAGACACAATTAGCAGCGCCAGGCGTTTGGGGCAAGTAAAAGAGAGATTGAACCTAGCGTTGTAAGCGCTGTTATAGATGTGGTTCTAGTATCCGGTTCGAAGGACCATAAACAAGTTTGCAAACGTAAATTGCCTTATTGTCTCCGTTTGGCGATACCAAAGCAGAGTTTGTGGACTATAATTAGACACCAGCAGAAGGGAATACGTATTTTCTACACACTTAGTCAGCATTCGTGGTGTCTTATCCATATTGGTTTCGTTGATACCTAAACAAAGTTGATTGCTTGATTGAGTTCAGTTAACAGGCCATTGTCATATATTTCAGAATTTTCAGTAATTTCCACAACAAAAATATTTTTTTTTTAATAAATAATAAATGGAAAAAAATCTCTAAAATAAAACATATGCTAATATATTTTTGTTTCACTTTTTGCTGAATATTTGAAAAAAAATTAATATGCGCTGGAAAATGTCTAGAATTTAAGAATACCTTATACATCTTCCGCTTATTCTAACTTTAATACGTTTAATAAAAATAAAAGCTATTCTATTTTTTTTCTAATAATACTGTGACTTCAGTGTTCGTAAAAGGCTTTAACCCGAAATCTATTAACTCGTGGTTTTCATATTTATAATTTTCGATAGAGGTTTCCAACTAAAAAACTTTTTACACTTTTTAGACTCGTTTTGAAAAATTATTCAATTAATCGTTAAAAATTGATCGAATAATTTTTTTATTCTAAATTGAAAATTTTTGTTTGTTCGATAAGAAAAAAATCGAATAATTTCTGTTCAAATGAAAACCACATATACATGGTATACGGATATTTAATACTTCTTGTAAAACTATATACATACATGTATCAAGTTCTATTTAAATCCACTTAGAATTGTCAGATTTATTTTCACTTTTAGTCCAATTTGGTTTTTATTAAATTCCTCACAATGCTATGGTGATAATAAAGTATGTAAATATTTGTGTATATATGTATATGTACACCAATCAGGGAAACCAAAAATTGGCAGTTTTATATTTCTTACTGAGTTTAAAATTAACAAAAATTTTAATTATTTATTTTTTCAATTTTTGGTTAAAGCAATTTTTTGTATATTCTAATTTTAAAAGAATTTTTGTAT
Organism: Protocalliphora azurea; assembly: GCA_932274085.1. Classification (NCBI taxonomy): domain Eukaryota; kingdom Metazoa; phylum Arthropoda; class Insecta; order Diptera; family Calliphoridae; genus Protocalliphora; species Protocalliphora azurea. Next base: position 149,820,216 of record OW026521.1, on the reverse strand, counting down.
ATCCTTGGTTTGCTGACGAAAAGTGTATTTGAACAACTTTTCGCGATAACAAAAAACTATTTATTTTTTAGTATGTTAATTCCTTTTATAACTTCGAAACTAATACACATATTTGACGATTAAAATTGAAAATGGGCGATCAATAAAGCTTTCGTACGATTTAATAAAGAAAAAAAAAAAAATCTGAAATTTACACATTGGACTTTTTGTTAGCGCACCACCGATATGTTACGCTTAAAAGCATAATTTTGCATATTTTTCACTTAAAAACATAATTTTACATATAATGTCATTAGATTATTTGTTTATGTATATTAGCTAATTTTTGAGCTTTTTCTTCTTTCTACTGACAAATTTGTTATTAAAACTTAACTCCGCATTTATTTTCATATTAAAAATTGATGAAACTTTTGTTTTAAAGTGTTTTTAAACGCAAAAATTACAAAAATAGACAATTTTAATTTAAATGTAAAATCCAATTTTTTGTGAGTTTGTTTTCCGTTAAAAGCATTTGAAATGCGCATAAAACTATTTTTCTTGTTTTACTCCATATTTTTGGTTGTCCTGACAATATCAAAACCGACAACATTTTGTTTTGTGTCCCACATTATACGATTTATTTCGCAATGTGTTTCAAGAAAATAAATACATTTATATCGTATAATTGCACGTGTTTTTCTTTTTTAGGTATACACACGTACATACATATGTATGTATTTATCATCAGTCATTTCTCAGCAGTATTGCCACAAATCGTCATGATGTTAGTTTCCAAAAATGTAGTGAAATGACAAATAAAAAGATTTTTTTTGTACGCATTAACTTACAAATGTGTTTATCATTCCGCTTATAATTTGTATGATATTTATGGGACCCTATAAAATATATATTTATGTTAGAGGTCCATCCGTCACTACATATAATAACTCAAATAAATATAAAACACAGCAAAATATCGACAATATTTCAGAGAAATTTGCTACAGTAAATCGTCAAAATCGCTCCAGAGATGGCGTATTTTTTTCTTCCTTCAAACAAAAAACGTTATAATATAGAAAAATCGATAAAATACAAAAAAATCGCTAACAAAAATATTGCTAAAATAATAAAATTAAAAACGCTTAAATACCAATAAAACGCTACATTACAAAAAAGAAAAAAATAAAATAAGAAACGTACAAGAAAATCGCTAGAGTGCAAACAAAAATGTGAAAGAAAGATATAGTCGGCTATATGGTAGCCTACACCATTGTGTACGAGCATAAAAATTCGGGAAGGGGACTTATATTGTGGCCAATTTTACTAAATGTACAAATACGTAATAGTGCATTGATACTAACATCTAGATAATTTTATGCACTTTAGAGCGATTCCTGAAAGTGGGTTTATATGGGATCTATGGTAAATTATGGACCAATTTTATAAAAATTCGCAGTGTTGTTTCTACTTATATAAAACTTATTTCTGTCGAATATTAATTTGATTCTAACATTCGTATGGGATTTATGCACGTTTAAGTGATTTTCGGCAGAGAGTTTTATATGGGAGCTATGGTCAATTGTGGACCGATCTTCATAAAATTTGGTTCAAAGATTGATACGTGTACTTGAGTGTTTATACTCTATTCCGGGGGGACACTTGTATAGAGGCTAGGTGAAATACAATCACAATCATCACATCACAATCATTTTCAAAAGGCTTCGTTCTTGTATCATAAAAGTTCCACTTGCCAAATTTCATTGAATTATCTTTAAAATTGCGACCTGTACTTTGTGCACAAGGTTTACATGGACAGCCAGCCAGCCGTCTAGCCAGATGGTCGGACGTTGTTAGATCAATTTAAAAAGTGATTCTGAGTCGACTGGAATACTTTAAATTGCTTGTTGGATAACTTTTTCTATTCTTTACAAACATCAACACAAACGCATAATGCCTTATGGTGGTGTAGGGTATAAAAATAATAGTATACCAACTGTACATTAGGGACACTCTAAATCAAAAGGTGTCAATGTTCTCACATAAAATGAAAGTTTACTTGACTCTAAGATACGGTTTCTCAAAACTTTTGTCCTGGCGGTGTAACTTCCCAAACTGGATTGTAGGGTAAAAAGGTCCTTTTTACGTTTTTGAGACTTTTTTCATATTTCCTCCCAGCGAGTATGAAATTTTGGTATAATATAAAAGACCTTTGAGAGGTATAACAGAAACGTATTCTTAATTAAACCATCGACATACAGCACGTTTTTATATAACTTAGACCCTGTTCTTATAAAACGTAAAAATAAAAAAGTTTTTCGGCAAAATGTAAAGGAAACGAATTTCAAATAATTTATAAAAACAGATGGTTTATTTGTCCCATAATCTTATATTAGATACATGTATAATTTTTTGGGGAGTTTTGAAAAACTTGGGTAGAATTGAATGCAAAAAAAAAATTGTGATAGTGTAATGTATTGAATACGAAAGTCCACAGTGAGGCCATTTGTAAAATAAATGGTAATAAGTCTGGATCTTTTAAAACGCTGAAGCGATAAAGATTTTTATAATTTGAAAATATGTTCTTTTTCAGAAAATTGCCTCGTATGACAAAATTTACTGGTAAACTGTCAGATGTTTTTTGCAAAACCTTTAAAACCATATCGAACTATCTAATCTAATTCGCAGAAGTACCGAAATCAAATATCAAAACTTTTATAGGCTCAAAAATTTATCATTTTCGACCACTGCTGGATGTAGGGTGAACGTTCAAAAATTTCCAAAATTACACTTACACGCTTTCTGTAGATGTCAGAAAATATTGAATTTCTTTATCAAAATTAAAAAAAAAATTAAATATATTAAGTTACTTTTTTGGTAAAAAAATGAAATTTTTGAGACCCGTTTCAAAATTTTGACTTTAAATATTTTTTCTAGTTATCGATTTGAGAAAACTAAACAATTTTTTCAAAATTTTTCAATTCAAAAAATTATAGAGAATTTCACCATATTAAATATATATATAGATATAGATATAGATATAGATATAGATATAGATATAGATATAGATATAGATATAGATATAGATATAGATATAGATATAGATATAGATATAGATATAGATATAGATATAGATATAGATATAGATATAGATATAGATATAGATATAGATATAGATATAGATATAGATATAGATATAGATATAGATATAGATATAGATATAGATATAGATATAGATATAGATATAGATATAGATATAGATATAGATATAGATATAGATATATATATATATATATATATATATATAATTTCTATTTTAAAAGTTATGGGGGCAAAATCCAAAAAGTCAAGGCAAAACTAAAAATTTAATTTTTTATGCGTGTTTTTTCTTTGTCTTGCTTAGAATGTAAACATATTTAAAATAGGCTCATTTTTGTAAAAGTTACAAGATGCAATATGTTTTTCACTCCCAAGGAGGTCAAATTTGGCCCACACTATTCACCGTCCTTGCGTTAGCTACACGCTCCCGCCAACAATATTCTAAAAAGTTAACACCTTCTCTATCGATTTTCCAGTTTCATCATAATCGGCTTATTACTTAAAACTTAAAATTTTCTATTAGAAATTATACGAAAATGAAGAAAGAAAATGTGGAAGTGGCATAAAAAATTCATCATGTTCTCGGACATATCTGAACGTGTATTTTGGAACAACATTTAAACGTTAAACTTATCGTTCGATATATTTGAATGTCTAATGGCCCTTTCACACATACTACTGTAATAGATTTCTAATGAAAAATTAACCCTACAAGCAAAATAATGCGAAAGTGACTCGAACTCGTATTGCTTAGAAGAAAAAATTTATTGCCGCAATAATCACTTTCGTATTGCGGAAGTTTTCTCTATCGGGAGAGATTGTGCGTCACAGGCGATAAATCTAAGCAATAAGAAATCAATACGCCTGGAAGAAAAATAGGCAATATTGCTAGATAATCATCGAGGTGAAAAAAAGAAGATATCGCCAAATAATCTTCTGGAGTATATTGTAAATATGTAGAAAAATTATCACTAAATAAATCTTGAAATAATATAATAAAGAAATCTCAGCTGAAGGACAAACAAATTTCTTCAATATTTTTTATTTTAATTTTTGAACAGTTTTTCGATAACTATGATTGAAAAATAAAAGTATTGCATTCATTTCCTCCAGATGATCTCAATGGGATATCATAAATTTATTGCAAATGTTACAATTTAAAATTTTGTATATTTTTTGTTGCTTATTGCCTAATTTTCTTTAAACTGATAAAAATGCAATATTAGAAAAATATTGCTTTGATGATTCTAGTCCAAATAATGAAAAGAAGATATTGCATACATTTCTTCCAAGAAGATATCTTCCAAATATTTATAAGAAAATACATATTTGAAATTATTTCCAAAACACATTTTTATTTGAAAAAAATTTTCATTTGCATCGAATTTTAGAATAAACAATTAACTAGTTAAAAAAAAAATGTGAAAATGTATAACTTTTCCATTCCTGGATCCAAAATAATTAATGATTTTAGAAATGGCTTAAAAATTGTGTATCACGATTCTTATTAAATGGGTGTAACGTTTCCTTTCCGAATCTGTATACTTCTATTTCACTGCTTTTGCATTTTTAGTATTAATGTATCAATATATTTATGTCTGCCTGTGGACCGTGGGAAAAGAAAAAAATCTTTAAAAGGATCTCTGAAGTAAAATTCTATGGGAACCCCCCTAATGGTTACAATGCTCTACAATCCGGATTGACGTTTGTTGCAAGGCTAAAACTCTATCACTAAGACTTTTAAAATGTTTCTTCCTTGAATCAAAAAGATTAATGTTCAACAAACATTTCTTCGATTCAGCTGTATATTTATACCCTACACCACCATAGGGGGTACTATGCATTTGTGCTAATGTTTGTAACGCACAGAAAAAATCATCCAACACTCACCAATCGACTCAGAATCACTTTTCGAGTCGATCTCACTATGTCCGTCCGTCTGGCTGGCTTGACGGCTGGCTGACTGTCCATGTAAACCTTGTGCACAAAGTACAGGTAGCAATTTTGAAGATAATTCAATGAAATTTAGCACGTAGGGCTTTCATGAGAAGGACGAAGCCTACTTAAATTGGTGGTGATCGGACCATTATGCCACCTAGCCCCCATACAAATGTCCTCCCCGAATAGGAGTTTCACGATCATAAATGATTTAAAAATTACAATATTTTAATGAAATTCGGTGTAAGGAAGTTTTGTATAAGTGTCAATCTTTGTTCCAAATTTCATGAAGATCGGTCCATAATTGACCATAGATCCCATATAAAACCCTCTTCCGAAAATCACTTTAAAGTGCATAAATCATATACACATGTTAGTATCAGGTTTATATTCGACACAAATAAGTTTTATATAAGTAAAAATCATAGTGACAAATTTTATGAGGATCGCTTCATAATTTACCATAGCTCCCATATAAGCCCAATTTCGGGACTCAACCTAAAGTGCATAAATTCATATAAATGTTAGTATTAACATAATATTCTGTGTTATTATATTTTATTTTACACTTGGTAAAAATATCGGTACACAAGTCTAATATAAGGCCCCTCCAAGAATTTTGATGGACATGCACAATGGTGTGGGGTATCATATGGTCGTACTTGATCGACTTTATATTTCTTACTTGTTTTTATTGAAATTACTGAAACAAAACTAAAAGAAAACTAACAATAGTGCTAATATACACTGCGTCTTAGTTAAATCCGATTACTATACTTAATTATTTAACTTGTCTTAAGTAGAAGTTTTTCTGCGAAAAGTTCTGATATTCAAAAGAAATTAGGACATAAAAAAAAGAAAAGAAAAAATTCATATTTTATTACATAAAACATCATTGTTCTTTAATAATCATTTTATTATATTCGTTTATTCATATTCGTTTCAATGAGTTCATAACTGTATAAAATACTAATAAAATTATAAAACTTTTAAAATCTCTCAACTTAAAAATTAAAAATATAATGAAACATTTTCTTAGCGTGGGGCAGGTAATTTAATTTTTCTGTTTGTAAATTTCAATAAAGGTAGGAAAGTAAAGAAAAAAAAAAAAAAAAACAAAAAGTTAATAATCTTTAATGTTATGAAACCACTACGTCTATATACTATAATACCCATGTTCATAAATACCAGAGTTTTTTTTTCTGGGTCCAGCTCTAGTTGGGTACATATTTATGTACCCAGCAAACAATATTGTTTGGCCTGGTAAACGATATTATGGAATCACTTACGTGTGCGCATGAATAATGTTTGTATGTATGTATGTATGTTTCTTAATGCTTTGATTTTAATGCCATTACGAATCACTAAAGTAAGGAAAATTATATTTTTTTATTAAGTCGTTATCTTATTCTATATAATTGTGTTCCTTTTTAATTTCAATGCAATGCATTGTTTCCGGCAGATTTTATTGCTTCTAAATATAGAAAATTGTTTGCTGGGTAGTGTTATACAATTTTATTTACATCTTTTTTTTTTTTTGATGGTTGTATATATTTATTGTTGTCTTTTATTGTATAGAAAAGAAATTAATAAATAACAATTTTATATTTAGTGTATAAAAATATTCGAATCGAATAATTTTCACACTCTGTCATATGTTTTTTTTTTTATTTAATTCAAATATAATTTTGTATCCTTCCAGGAAATATATTCCTAAAGTACATTCTATTATTTATTACTCTTCATCAAGGAATTATTTTTATATCCATTATTACTATAAGTGGTTGGGCTTGTAACGTCTTAAACTCACCTTTAAGTATACCAATCGGTTCAGAATTACTTTCTGAGTCAATTGTCCTCCCGGAATAGGGGATCAACGCTCATAAATGTAGCAAATATATCAATATTTTAATGAAATTCATTACAGATAAGTTTTATATAAGATGTGCGTTTAAATAAAACATACAGTGGTTAATATTCGTTTGGACGCATTACCTTTTCTTTTAGTTTTGAAAAAATTAAATACGCTTTTATAAATATATCTTAAAAATTAAAAACATAATTAAAACCTCATTCACTTGAATAAAAAATATTCCTCAAAAAAAAAAAAAAAAGAAAAAATTGTGAGATATTCGTTTAAGCGCACCTTTGAAATATTATTTAGAAAATAATAATTATTTTACAATGATATATTTTTTATTCTAATATTTAGTGTAACCACCTTCATTCCGTATTACATAAAAAATCCTGTTTGATTTTATCTTTTAGCTCATTAGCCTTAGAAAACTGTCTTCCTTTTTCGTATGCTTTCGATGCTAGAATTTGCCACAGATTTCCAATGGTGTTGCAATTTTGGAATGCAAACCACTCCTTACATTGCCTAGAAACATGGATGGCCGCGTTATCCTGTTTGAAAATATACTCTTCCTTTGGAATTTAATCAAGTTTTGTTTTGTTTAAAACATCTTCGAGAAGTTGTAAATTCCGAATTCATCCTTGTGCTTATGAATCATATTGGAAGTTTAAAATAGTAGGAGAACGCACCCCATACCATGACGCTTCGATCACCAAAATTTCTTTTAGATATGACGATATCTTTTTAACTTAAATCATGCCAATAACAGCTGTAATAGTCTTTCTTTTCATCCGAAAAAAATCACTTTTTTCCATTTATTTATCAAAGACGTGTGTTTTAGCAAACATAAGCCGTTTTTCTTAATGGACCTTAGTTAATCGAGACTTCGATTTATTTTTTTTTCATCTGATTGATGAAGTTTTATTTAAAGCAAGTGCAATCGTTGGTGTGGTGACTGGAAGATTATGCCTTTCCTTTATTTAACAACAATTCAGGTGATTTTTTTGTGGCTTCAAAACGAATCAAACCCTTTTGACGGAGTGTTAATTTAGAAGATAATTTCTTTGGAGCTTTAACGCTAAATTTATTGCCAAGTTTTAAAAAGTTTCTTACCACTTTTTCTTTTTTGAATTTGTTTTTTAAGTTTTTTTTTTATTAAATTCTTTTCAGTTCCATTTAATCTCTTTACAGAACCCATATTCGAAAATTTTCACCTTAATTTTTCTTTAGAATTTAAGTTTTAGGTTTTTTTTTAACATATTTTACTAAAACACTTGTTCACGCTAAAGAATTCACAATGCAAAAGAACTTTTTGTTTACTGCGTTCAAACGCATGTCTCATCTAAATATACAACAACTATAAAAAAAACTCTACCAAAAAACTCATAATTTTCTTTCTTCTTGTTTTATATACTTAAATCATTAATGTAAAAAAACAACAAAACTATACCAAATTGTTACTGTAAATCAAATGAAAAATATATAAAAAGGAAAAAAAAAATCAAGTGCGGCTAAACGAATGTCTACTACTGTAACATGTTTGTTTTAATTTGAAGATGATTAAAACTAAATCAACTACTTGTAGCATTTCTTCTTCAGATTTTTTTTGTTATATAATTTTACTAGCTATTTCTACCCGGCTTTGTCCGGGTTGTGGGATATACATATACCAAAAAAAAAAAAAAAAAAACAAGAAAATAAAACCTAATTTAAGCTCATGTCACGACTTTTATCCACCATATTTATATTTTCGATCAGTGGTTATCGCTTAGAATCAGGGATGATAAATGCGATTTTCATTATTATACTAAATTAAAAAAATGTAACTTTTGGCACGTAATTGTACTAAACTGATAATAATTTCTTCTGTAGCAAATTTTAAAATATGTTTTGATCTAAATGCAATATCTTTCGGAAATTTCCCTTGAGTCCTTAAATATATTTTCAAATTAATAGATATCGTTCAAGTTGGACGTGAAAAGTTTTAAAAAATTACGTTAAGCTTCAAAATCTATAAGAGTGTTAAATAGTAAGAATACTTGTATCGGGTTCTTAAAAAATTCCTAATCCAAAGCAAATAATATTCAGATTTGTATGAGTTCGATTTAAAAGAAAGTTCTAAAAGTTTCACTGAAAGTTGTGAAGTAAAAACCCAGTAAGAAATGAAGCTTCAAATGAAGAAAATGAATTAGAAAGAAAGAAAAGTAAAATATCGCTTCAACATTCCCTTAGGAATGATATGAAATTTGTATTTCGAGTTTCCGGTTAGAAGCAAATTTTTGACACAAAACCGCCATTTTCAATGCTGAAAAAGAAGCAGTTGTTTTAGTTATAATAAACACATAGATGCATATTAACCCTTACAATGGCAAAGTTATTCGTTTAATCTAGTGCATCGTAGTACGACTTATTTTGAAGCGTGTGCTTTCTTTGCAAAATGTCACGTTAGTGCATCGAAAAACTTGAAAATTTCTCACTGGTAAAGAAAAGCTTATACACAAATTAAAAGCAAAAAAAAAAAACTTTCTTCAAAAGTCCTAACTTTCAGGTCTGGGAATGTCTAAATGATTCTAACTTTTATGCATAGATTTAGCTGTATTTAAACATATTTTAATTATTATTATTATAAAATGTTTGTTAATTCAACCATTTTATTAAGAGAGAAAAATTTTATAAATGTACTAAATTAATCACTGAAGTACTGCTGTACTTTTGACAATAGAATTGTACTAAAGAAAAAATACAATTGTACTGAATTTATCATCCCTGCTTAGAATCAAAGCCTAACCGCAAATTTAAAGATCCATAACATTAAAAGCTGTCACAATTTGTAGGAATAACATTTTCTCTAATTGCATAATTGGATGAAAAATATGTATACTTCTTTAAGACCAAAGGGACTCACATGTAAAAAAAAAAAACAAATTTTCGCATTTTAATTTGAAAACTTGGTTTTAAGTTCTCATCCAAAATATTAAAAATTATTATTTTGACTTGCATAACCTATGATTCTGAAAAGGTTAAACTTTGTCTGATCTATTTTCCTATCAAGTTTCGTAGTAGTTGAGATGGAAAAAGGCGGATACGTGAGGAGGAATTAGTATCCACAGATTATCTTACAATGAAAGTCTTAGCACTGTCAAGAATATGATATTAGATTATTGCATATCAAGAGAACTATTTTAGTAATAGTCTTCTTTGGGAGGAATTACATCAAATGGCTTAGTTTAATTAAAAATTAGGCGAATATAATATAATTTAAGAATTATACTACAATAATGAAGTGATTTGCCTGTTGATCAGTCCCCAGTAAGCAGAGATAAGTTGTACTGATAACAATTCCAATCTTCAGCCCAGTACTTCAAATAGAGAACATCAAGGATATGAGATAAAATATGTCGCTAAGAATACACTTTTTATATTCACAATTGGATTTTCCCTAAAAATTGGAAGGCCTTTACCAACGATTTCCGTCAATACATATACAGAAAAAATGGTATTAAGGAAAGTGTCATACCAAAATTTATCTTTCTTCATTAGATTAAGTTTTTTGTCGTGGTTTTAACTAAATTTTTTTATCTGTCATATATTCAAATTGGAATTTTTTTTATTTTGCTCACATTTATCGTTCGTCAGATAAAAGATTTTAAACTCACTACCGTTTCTGAAAACGTAGTCTATTGGTTAATCCTAGATTTGAAATTTTATAACATATGAGATAAACTCAAAATTTTAAGAAATCACAAGGATTAAGCCTGGTTTCTATTAAAAAAATTAGACTTTATTTTTTCTTGATTTTCTTATCTCCGTAAACATATGAAATATTTATATTTTCTTAAAGAAGTTTTTATTAAATAGAGAATTAAGCTATTAAGTTTCTTTTTTAATAAAAATAGTGAAATCGGATGAGACACAGAAAATAAGCAAAGGTTTTAGAAACGTTTTTGTCAAATGTGAGAAACCATATATCGCTTTTTGAAGGGTCTGTGGAATACTGTTGTGAGAATTTTTATGTTAATAAGATTTATATTTAATGAATATATCGTCAACTAAAATGCAAAACGGTCAATCAATACTTTTTAAAATTTAGAGGAGAGATAAAAATCTCAATAAGTTAGTTTTCAGCATAATAAGTTTTTTAGGGTTCTAATAAACGATTTTGTTACAAAAGAAAGAATTAAGTCAAATAACTTGTTAGAAAATATGGACGTAAAAATAAATAAATCGTATAAGTTACAGTTCGTTCAGAACTGTACGTGTGCCAAATTTCATATAAAGCGATTGAGTGGTTGAGTCAAAAAAAAGGAGCAAATTAGGTAAAATAATTTGTTACGAAAAGTGAGCATAAATAGGGAAGTGGCATCTTAAAATAGGTCTTATTAGTCTGTTATTATTGAGCTATATGTGTGGCATATTCAGTGTGAATCGATTCAGCAGATGAGTCAAAAAATTAAGTAAAATATAAAAAAGGCAGTAAAAAGGGGCTTGGCGTCCGATCATGATCTGGTATAGACTAAAGTTTTTCTGAATGAAATATCTGTGTGCCAAACTTGATATAAATCGGTTCAGTAGAATAACAGCCAGAATATATATATATATATATATATATATATATATATATATATATATATATGTGTGTGTGTGTGTTAAAAATGTTGTTGCATGTCGCGGGTGTCTATTAAACGATTTATCAAAGACAAAAACTATTCCAGTTACTTTTTTAATTGCACCAATTATTCAAGTGATCAAAATTCAAATTTTGTAACATTTTTTACTAAAAATGAAACAATTTATCGGCATTCAATTATTTTTCTTATTACATCAATTAATAAATTAATCAAATATAAATAAAAATAAGTGATAATTTAAATAATTGAATATAGAATTCTTTTTAATAGTTGAATAATAAAGTAAGTGAATATTTATTATTAAAATATTTAAGAGTATATTTTAATAGTAATTAGTTAAAAAAATATTTATTTTTCTTTGGATTTAAGAACATATCAAAAACTGCTAGATTTTCTCTTAAGTGTAAAATATACAAAATTATGATTTTAAGTATAAAATATTGAAATGATACACAGAGGAAAAAGTAGTCGAAATTGACATAATCCGTTGATAATACCTCGTTTTTACGTCTTTTTTTTTATCAACGAATGGTATCTACTTGATTCATCACTGTCATAGAGATAACGAATGTTTTAATTTTGACAACGTTTTTCTTATTTTAAATTGTAAAGTAATCGTAATATAACAATTTCATTTTTATTTTTAACAAATAAAACATAATGGAGTAAGTCTTTAGTTACAATAAAATAGGTACAAAAATGTTTGAGGTATGATATGTATGTATGTAGGTATATATATATGAATCAGCAAAATCGGTCCATTAATGACCGAGATATCGCTTAAAAACGGAAAATGTCTCCAAAAACGTATATAAGCTAGCGACTTCGTTTTTGTACAGAAAATTCGGAATATTTTTATAGAATGTTTTTCGGAAGAAATGAACAAAATCGGACCATTAGTAACTGCGATATCGGTCAAAATACATTTTTGGACTTTGTGAAGCTTCTATATAAGCTTCAGAATTTGTTTATGTATAAATCTGTTGTAAATATATTGTTGAATTTTCAATTTATTTAATAAACCATATCGGTCCATAAACAACCGAGCTATAGGCAAGAATATGAAAAAATTATTAAAAATACACTCACACAAACTTATGTATATAAAAATCATTGCAATGCCTTTCATTTTTGTTGTTGTTCACTTTTTTATGTATTTTTGAACGTTTTTTAGTTGGAAATAGAAGCATTTCTGCATCTACATACAAACATATGTTTATAAATTTAGTAGTTATCACAAGCAACGCTTGCTATGATAGTTTAATTTTGTGTTTAAATTTTTGTAATTTGGAAAAAAATGTAGATTATTTTTTTAAATATACATAAATGTGAAAATATAAAAGCATACTTTAAGGCATACATTTTATTATTTGTCGGTAAGGTGTTGAAGATTCGGTACAGCCGAGTATAGTGCTCTAACTTGTTTAAATTAGTATTTTTGAAAATTTACAATTTTTTCTTCCAAAAAAAAGAAAACTAATAGAAATTTCTTTTTGTTGGAAATTGGTACTTTTTTGAAAATGTTTAAGTATTTTTATTTAAAATCTTGTGCTTTTTTCGAAAATTGGCAACTTTATTTTAAAAATCACACTTTTTTTAAAAAAGTTTAAATTAAAAAAGAGCATTTCTTAAAATTTTTGACCTCATTAAAAATTGGTCCTTTTTTTGGACATATTTTTTTTTTATCTTTTTTAGAGTGTTCTGGAAAGTTAATGCTTTTCTTTTAACGACGTGTTTTCACCTTATGCTGGGGTAGAGCTCGCGGTTCTCAGGGTACGTCACAAAAAGTAAAAAACACAATTTTTCTTTTCAAAACACATTATAAACCGTATTTATTATTTTACTAGCGAATACAGTGACAGACAACAATAAAACAAATGTGGCACAATCACAGTTCGTTGAATATTTAGATTGAGGGCATAACCACTCTCCACCTTCACTATTCAACAGCCAGACAAATATAATTTTATTTTATTTTCTTTATTCAAACATATAATTTTATATATTTCGAATATTTTTCAACATATATTGGGTTTTAATGCACCATTGGAATGACCTATCCTGATACTATTGAAAATTACACACCATTAACCCTTTAACAGCAAGTGGGTCAATTTTATGAATTTAGTCTCCGAAAGTCACATGGAAGTATTTATTGTACTTAATTATAGATGAATTTATGAAAAATATAATAAGTTCCTTTAATACCGTGATAATAATCGAATTAAAGATATTTTTGAAATTTAGTCACTTTTTTACACGAATTTATAGTTTTTATGAATGTTGGCTGTTTGGTGACATTTATAACCATTTATTTAACACAAAAATTTACCTACAATTATGAACCGGAAATCCCAAAATATTACTTGTGCAACTAATGGGTTAAATGAATACATATATAAATAGTATTGTATGAGACCTTTTCAATGATGTAAAGTACCCCAAATTATTCAAATTTTAATAAAATAATATTTAAAATAAAATCATAGAATATTTTACTGAAATTTTAATTTCGTGAGATGAAAACTATTTTTAAGCATTTTTTACTCATTATGTATTAAAATACATAAATATAAATAAAAATAAGTGATAATTTGAATAATTGAATATAGAATTCTTTTTAATAGGTTGAATTTCAATTAATAAAGTAAGTGAATATTTATTAGTCGTAATTGAAATTGGATTTCACATTTTTCTATCTAAAATTTGAATTTAATTTCTTAGAATTCTTCGATTTGAACAATGTCAAATATTTACCAAGTGTGAAAGGCCCTATTTTCTAAATTTATAAATCAAAATTTCTACAGCTTTTTTTTTTATACAACTTCTATAAATTACAAATGTTATTATGATTAAAGCTAGGTAAATGTTTTGTAAACTCTCAGAAATGAATGAAATTTCTCTATTCTCGGAAATAAAATTTCTCAGAATTAGAAAAGCTATAAGTATTCTTTAATCATGTTTTAACAAGTAATGTAAGATAATTCTTCAAAGTTTTGTTTATGCTACTCAAGTAAATTGTTTTCTTTGTTAAATTTCTATACGATACTAAAGAATTTTGTTGAATAGTAAAGGGTGTTATTTAATAATTAAAATAATTAAAAAAATAATAATAATAAAACAAAAATAAATTGTTATTTAAATTTGATTTCTAGACCAATGTAATTTTTTACACAATTTGTAGTAGCAAATCGGCGAATGCCAGCTTTAGCTATAAAATTTTTACCGGCATAATTTTTTGTGTTCCAGTAGTGTTGTCTCAATCAAGGCTTTGAGGATAAGAAATTTACATTTATGGATGATATAGAATACTTCTAAAATAAACATCCTTTAATATTACGAAGTTTATATTGTATATTGTATAACCATCACTATAGTGGCAAAAAAAGCAAATTCACTTGAATTAAGGCTTTGGAATGTTAAACAAATCTAGTTATTTCTGCAACATAGCATTTATTGTTCTTACAGCCTTCATTAGAGGTGACAAGGGTAAAAAACGACATATGTATAGAAAGGTATTTATAATATTGCAATTTCTTTAATATTAATTTCCTTAAAGCTTTTTAAACAATATTGTACTTCAGCCAATTGAAGAATAAAGGGTCCTGGTATACATTAAAGTGCATTGATTTGTATGGAGACAAAAAAAAAAAAAAAAATGTTGCAAATGTACCCCTCTGAAATTAAAGATTTATATGTTTTAAACTAATCACCAAAATATTTCGGTTTAATTATTTCGTTCACGTGAGCTAGTCCATAACAATAAATTTCAAATTCAAAGAGAGTTTGCTAAATAGTTTGAAGGGGATTTAGCTCATTTTAGCTAAATATGAGTTTACAAACAGCAATTTTTCTTTCTGAAAATTTTCTATTCTTTCCTTTAAATTTGCATTTACGTTCAGCAGTTCTTGCTTTAATTACCTTGATTTGTTTTTATTTTGAAGTACGAAAATTAAAAACAAAACGAATTTCGAAGCACAGACAAGCTCTCTCTCACACGAAATCAGAATTTCAGCAAGAAAATATTAAAGACAGAAAATGACAAAAAATTCCCACTGTGCGTTCCTTAAACGTACGTTTTAGGTCTCCTTTTATATGTTCTTCCTAATGAGTGTATTTGCGGGTACAAGTGTTTAATTGTAGTACTTGACGTTATCCTTTCGTTTGGTTTCATATTGTCTTAACAACTGGAAAAGTCTGGAGAGTAGTAGTAAGAAGAATTTTTTCAAGAAATATGTACTTACCCTTTTGTGTTAGACGGAGAAGTTTTGTATGCTATTCTTTCTTGATAAGGCCTTGTATTACTGTAATGAATGATTAAATATAACCTCAGTATGATTCATCAATATCTGGTGGTAAAAAAACGGTTGGTTTATGGTGATTCTGAATCAAACGTTATAACTTATAGTATACCGTTCGACTCAGAATCACTTTTTGAGTCGATTAATTGATGTCCGTCCGTTTGTCTGCTTGGCTGTCCGTGTGAACCTTATGCACAAAATACATGTCGCAATATTGAATATAATTCCATGAAATTTGACACAAGGACGAAGCTTATTGAAGTTGGTTATGATCGGTCCATTATTTTACCTAGCCCCCATACAAATGACCTTTCGGGATAGGGGCTTAACGATCATAAATATTTTAAATAAACAATATTTTAACAAAATTCGGCATAAATAAGTTTATACCAAATTTCATAAAAATCGGGTCCATAATTGACCATATCAACCATATAAACACCTCTTTCGAAAATCACTTTAACATGCATAAATCTCATTCTAAGGTTAGTATAAAGTTAATAAATAAATTTTATATAAATGGAAACTACAGTGCCAAATTTTATTAGAATAGCACTACCGAGAATTACCCTAAAGTGCATAAATCTCTTATAAATGTTATGGCGTTTTCTTTTCTGGCCAAAATTTTGCCTTTATTCTGCCCCTTACCCTCTTTTCTGTTCTATTATGAAAAAATGTAATAGTGTAAATGAGTCAGATGTTTTTCTCTATTAGTGTTGCCATTAAATTTAAAAATATGCTAAATTTTTTACCCTCAAATTAAATAGAGGGTGAAAATTTTTGCGAGAAAAATTTATGCTTAATATTTAGTGTTTAAATTTCACGTTCCACCAAATTGTCAAAATTTTATAAAAATTCCGAAAATTCACTAAAAAAAGTCAAAATTTTACAAAAAATTTGAAATAAAATTTAAATTTCATCATTATTCCGAAATTTTACCAAAAATTTTAAAATTTGACAAAAAAAAATCATAATTTCACTAATAATATTCCGAGAACAAAACGCAAAAAGACGAAAATTCCAAATTTCACCAAAAATTTTAAAACTACACCAAAAATTAGAAAATTCATGAATAATACGAAATTTCACCAAAAAAATTGGAAAATTCACAAAAAAAAAAATCACAATTTCACCAAAAATCCGAATTTCACCACAAAATTTTAAAGTTCAGCAAAGATTTTAAAATTTCACGAAAAATTATAAATTTTATCAATACTCCGAAATTTCACCAAAAAAATGTTTAAAAATAATAATCAATTCAAATTTCAGTAAAATATTCTATGATTTTATTTTAAATATTATTTTATTAAAGTTTGAATAATTTGGGGTGCTTCATATCATTGAAAAGGTCTCATACAATACTATTTCTATATGTATTCATTTAACCCTTTCGTTGCACAAGTAATATTTTGGGATTTCCGGTCCATAATTGGTTAGGTAAATTTTTGTGTTAAATAAATGGTTATAAATGTCACCAAACAGCCAACATTTATAAAAACTATAAATTCGTATAAAAAAGTGACTAAATTTCAAAAATATCTTTAATTCGATTATTATCACGGTATTAAAGGAACTTATTATATTTTTCATAAATTCATCTATAATTAAGTACAATAAATACTTCCATGTGACTTATTTGCAAAAATTACTAACTTAACCTTTCGGGGACTAAATGCATAAAATTGACCCACTTGCTGTTAAAGGGTTAATGATGTGTAATTTTCAGTAGTATCAGGATAGGTCATTCCAATTGTACATTAAAACCCAATATATGTTGAAAAATTACCGAAATTTATAAGATTATATGTTTGAATAAAGAAAATATGAAGGAAGTTATGCTTCCGCCAGCTTAATAAAATTATATTTGTCTGGCTGTTGAATAGTGAAGGTGGAGAGTGGTTATGCTCTCAATCTAAATATTCAACGAACTGTGATTGTGCCACATTTGTTTTATTGTTGTCTGTCACTGTATTCGCTAGTAAAATAATAAATACGGTTTATAATGTGTTTTGAAAAGAAAAATTGTGTTTTTTACTTTTTGTGACGAACCCTGAGAACCGCGAGTTCTATCCCAGCATAAGGTGAAAACACGTCGTTAAAAGAAAGCATTAACTTTCCAGAACACTCTAAAAAAGATAAAAAAAAAAATATGTCCAAAAAAAGGACCAATTTTTAATGAGGTCAAAAATTTTAAGAAATGCTCTTTTTTAATTTAAACTTTTTTAAAAAAAGTGTGATTTTTAAAATAAAGTTGCCAATTTTCGAAAAAGCACAAAATTTTAAATAAAAATACTTAAACATTTTCAAAAAAGTACCAATTTCCAACAAAAAGAAATTTCTTTTAGTTTTTTTTCTTTTTTTTTTTTTTTTGAAGAAAAAATTCAAAAATACTAATTTAAACAAGTTAGAGCACTATATTCGGCTGTGCCGAATCTTCAATACCTTACCGACAAATAATAAAATGTATGCCTTAAAGTATGCTTTTATATTTTCACATTTATGTATATTTAAAAAAATAATCTACATTTTTTTCCAAATTACAAAAATTTAAACACAAAATTAAACTATCATAGCAAGCGTTGCTTCTGATAAATTTATAAACATATGTTTGTATGTAGATACAGCAATGCTTCTATTTCCAACTAAAAGACGTCCAAACATACATAAAGAAGTGAACAACAACAAAAATGAAAGGCATTGCAATGATTTTTATATACATAAGTTTGTGTGAGTGTATTTTTAATAATTTTTTCATATTCTTGCCTATAGCTCGGTTGTTTATGGACCGATGTGGTTTATTAAATAAATTGAAAATTCAACAAAATATTTACAACAGATTTATACATAAACAAATTCTGAAGCTTATATAGAAGCTTCACAAAGTCCAAAAATGTATTTTGACCGATATCGCAGTTACTAATGGTCCGATTTTGTTCATTTCTTCCGAAAAACATTCCATAAAAATATTCCGAATTTTCTGTGCAAAAACGAAGTCGCTAGCTTATATAGGGGCTTAGAAAAGTCGAAAAAATACGTTTTTGGAGACATTTTTTAAGCGATATCTCGGTCATTGATGGACCGATTTTGATGATTTATATATATATATATACCTACATACATACATATCATACTTTAAACGTTTTTGTACCTATTTTATTGTAACTAAAGACTTACCCCATTATGTTTGTAACTATTTGTTAAAAATAAAAATGAAATTGTTATATTAGGATTACTTTACAATTTAAAATAAGAAAAACGTTGTCAAAATTATCTCTATGACAGTGATGACTCAAGTAGACACCATTCGTTGATAAAAAAGACGTAAAAACGAGCTATTATCAACGGATTATGTCAATTTCGACTGAATTTTCCTCTGTGTATCATTTTCAATATTTTATACTTAAAATCATAATTTTGCATATTTTACACTTAACAGAAAATCTAGCAGTTTTTGATATGTTCTTAAATCCGAAGAAAAATAAATATTTTTTTAACCAATTACTATTAAAATATACTCTTAAATATTTTCAATACAAAATTTTAATGTGCACAGAACGCTTTTTTATACATAGCATATTTTTGGTGGCTCTGTTAATTATGTTATCACATTTCTGGCTTTATGACAGAATAATGCATTTTTTCTTTAGTAACTTTATGAAAACAAATATATATATACTTTAAGGTACCATTGGTATGTAAGTCTATTTATTAAACAGTAGCTTTCAGTTAATTAAAGTCTATTTAAAAAAATATTAATGAACAGTGTCCAAGGATTAAATTTCAATTAAAAATAAATGTCAGAATTTTTTGATATATCTATTAGGGAAGTCCCGTTTGTTTGAAGGTAAGGAGGAAGGTAAGGTAGGGTTATTGTAAATAAATATAAAAAAAAAATTATAATACGAGGGCGGATCAATAAGTCCGTGACTTCGAACTTCCCTCATAGGTATATGAAGTACAACACTCTTCTCATCATCACTTCTACAAATTAAGACAAATTTGAAATGTTCGTAAAGAGTTTAACGAGTTTAAAAAAAACATGCTAAGATTTCTTTTAAGCTCAAAAATTTTAATTTTTTATTTATTTATTATTATTTATAATATATATATATATATATATATATATATATATATATATATATATATATATATATATTATATTATATATTTTATAAATAAATAACGAGACTTGCTCAAAATTTTATATAACTACGAGGGAAATTCGAAAAGTCACGGACTTATTGAATCGCCCTCATATATTCCATTAAAACTTAATTTTTTATCGAAGATAACTTGCATGTACAAAAATTTAATTCCCGGTTGACAATGAAGCCTATTAAAAAAAAAAAAAAAAAAATTGGTAATATATCTAAATCTCCAAAGTACATGTTAGATCGAATTGATATGTTTGAGAAAGTTGTAGAGGAGAACATAGCCTTTCAGAAGAATGATATTATGGTCATCCTGTTGTAATACGAAGTTACATGCTCTTAACAGCCCGTCTACACATAACATAATATGTAAGATTTTTGTGTCAGAGTGTGTCAAATTCGCTCTCTGAGAGAAATATTTCACGTGTAGATTCAAATATTAGTATTATAAGATGTATTATGAGAGTGTTGTGATGAGATTTCTCTACACAACCATCTTATAGGATGAACTGTCAAAGAAACACATATATACGAAAGTTTGTTTGTGTGTGTGCATGTGTATTTTGGAAATTAATGAAAAACAATGTTTTTTTGTAAAATTGTTTCCTTTTAGAATACGTGTACCCCTTATTTAAGATTTAACATAATATAAACAAAATGGTTACTCTCCTCTGCCGGCGTTATCTCACATATTATATCAGCGTTAATCTCAGTTGTAGACCTAAGGTAAAGCTTATTCATGACCGAGGTGGTCAGCTTTGACATCCTGCAGCTCATTACAATATAATTTTTCTGATATTTTCTGCTCTTCTGCTACATTCTCATACATCTGAATTCGAACCAACAACTTTGGTTTTGATAGGCTTCGCTGTGAGGTTATATTATTTTTGAATCTTATGACGGAAAACAAAATTCTTCAGCTAAATTGTTATAAAATATTTTTCGCCAAAAGTTTAAAATGCAAAAATAATGTCCTTTTAAATATTAAAAAGAATTTAATTTCAAATATTCTACATTTGGTCAGCATTTTGAGATGGTTATACTGGTTGTAATTTTGCATTATTTACACATTATATTCCACAATGTCTAAGATTCTCTACAAATTTAAAAATTTCTTTAAAATCAGCTCAAATGGATTATTGATAAAAAAATTAGGATTATGTTCAAATTTAAACAAAACTTTCTTTTTAGACATACCATGGTGGTAATAGGTGTTATCTTAAAAATAAAATACTTTTACTTTTACATAAAGTTTAATCGCTTTTTAGTTGAGTTCTTTTTAATGAGTTTTTTTGTACACACAATTCAAAAGTTCTTTAATGTGAAATATATATTCGCTTAAAAAGCCTAGACAACTTTTTTAAAACTTTTTTGTTTACTAACATCCTATAAATCTATAAATACTAATCACTACCTTTTTCCCAGCATTTAATCAAACAATTGATTTATGGCCACATTTTTCCTTTCCATTGAGGGCAGCAGTTTTTACATCCACGCACTCTATACATATGACAACATCTCTTTTAAATTAGCGTGAATTACATTTTTTCATTTTTTTTTGTCATCTCTGAAAAGTTTCTTATGTGGGAGGATTTTTCTGAAATTGAAATAAAGAACACAATTATTGTCATTTTCCAAACTACAGCAAAATCATTGTCATTAGATACATAAATGATTTATGGTTTCAATGCAATAATTATTTCTCCATATTGTGTTTTACGAAAATACATTTTATTCAAGTTTATTACAAAGAAATTCATTTCTGTTGAAGCATTGCAAAAACCTACTAATTATGTATTATGAAAAATTTCGTGCTATCCATGCTATGTGTTTTTACAAAAGTCTTCCGTTTTCAACTATTAACGGCTTTTGACTTAAATGTATGATACCGATTAATTACATTTATCGCCATTTTTATATCTATATATTCAAGATTTGTACAAATCGCAATTTGCTATATAAAAATACAATTTTTGCGTAAAAAAGTCCATAGTGTAGTCCAGTGTTTAGTGTAAACTGTGCAATATTGTTTAGCAAACGCAATAAACGCAGTAAAAAAGCTATACCATATTTAATATTGCATAAACGCAATAATATGATAATTGCAACTATGTATTGCACAGTGGGTCAGAATCGAAAATGTATGGAAATAAATCTGTAACTTCTAATTGACTAGTTGGATTTACATAAAATTTCACATAATAAGGCCTATAAAAAACTTACTTATGCTGTTTATCTCTTATAGTTTTCGAGTTATTTGCATTTGAAATTTTAACTACCTTAAGTTCTTGGTCCAGTTTTTTCCATATATATGCTAGTATTTCCGACCGATTTTATTAGTTTTTTTTCTAACTACGAGTAATTAAAGAATAAAATTATCTATTGAATAAAGAAAATTTTAAGTTGATATCTTAACCGAGTCCAAAAATAAACGATTTTGAAATTCAAAATTGCAAAAATTACGTTTTTTTTTGCCGAAAAATTATCTACACTCTTTTTTCTCTAAAATGTAACTTTATTTAACAACATTTAATAATTTTATACTTTTCTGAAAGGTATCTTCACAAGGATGATTTTTAAATAGAAAGCAGTCTCAATAGCCCAAGCTGTCTAAGTATACACCCTCCCAAATTTGACCTATTTTATATGAAAGTTTTGATTTTAGCCTACATAGTCTAAAATCTCAAAACATGAATCTGCAAACAGAATGCAGTTTCAAAATTTAGAATGTGTTCTTAAGAGTTTGCAATCTCTATCTCTGGGACATGGGGAAAATGTGGACTTTAGGGAATTGTGGGATTCCTTTTACAAAAATCTTAAAATCTTTTACACTTTATTATTTTACACGATAAAGTCTACTACAATCACCGAAAATTTCGTTGAGATATCTTAACTAATAAAAATTTTATTACGGATAAAACATTAGTAGTGTCTCCAAAAACAATTTTTTACAACAATTTTCTTTAATTCCAAAAATCGGAAAAACTAAAAATACGATTTTTTCAAATAAATTATGTTGCCTAGCTAATATAATTCTTCATTATATACAAAAAGATTGAAGTTAATATCTTTTAAAGAACCGAAATTACGCTACTTCAAAACTAATCCAATTCAAATTTTAATATCTCACGAAAAATTTAACTTTTTGTGTATTTTAGCACAAACAAACCTTCTATGGGAAAAAATATTTATTTACTTACCAATTTTTAGAATCCACAATAGTACAATGTTTTGGAATATTTCATGAGGTGTTAAAATATAACATTAAAAATTTTCTATCTCATAGGTACCCTACTGTGAGCCTCAATAGCTCCGCTCCTGAAGAGTCTGTAGGGCGGCCTTTCCAAACTTGAAATTGTACACTTCTGTAAAATTTCATGTAAATCCAACCAGATAATTAGAAGTTACAGATTTATTTCCAAAAATTTTCGATTCTGCCCTACTGTGCGATGGGACAAAATTTAAAGTTGGTACGCATATTACTTTAGACTTTTGACTAGCTTTTACATATCCTGATATTAAGAAAGAAAATTTCTTTTAAAATACTGGTCAGAACTTTACCGAAATTTGTGGTTGTAGTTAAATCTATATTTATGAATTTGCCAATTTTTATTTGAATCAGAACAAGAACACACACAAATTTGTGTGCCTTTGGAAACATATTATTTATGAGTCTGCTGATTTATTTTTTAATTAGACACGTCTAATTCCTATGTATCCTGAAATAAAAAAAAAAAAAACTGATTTACTACTAAAATACTGGTCAGAATTTTATCAAAATTTAGATAAAATTTCATTTATGATTGTAGTTAAATATAGACTATTTATTCGAATCCGAACAAGAACACACCTATCCCACATATATTCTGAAATTAAAAAAAAAAAACGATTTTCTGATAAAATACTGGTCTGAATTTTATAAATAATAGAAGGATGTGTGTGAAGCTTGTTATACATATTATCTTCGAACCAAACTGAATATACAAAAAATCGGAACAAGGACACGCCTACGTTCCATATTTTTTGAAATGAGAAAAAGAAACTTTCTTCTAAAATACTGTCAAAAGACTGTCAAAATTTTTGAAATACGTTTTTTATGGGTTAAACTATATTTGATTTAATTGAAGCAAAGGCACATCTACTTCCCCCAAACCCAGTCATCTTCTAAAATTATTTTAACTTTTGAGCCTATATTTTTTCTTCAGCAACTAATTAATTTGCCTAAATTTGGCCGATCTTCGGTGTAAACTTTGTATTTTTATTAGTTTTTCAATACTGTATTAAATTTGCAAGTAATATCGATTTAACATAACGAAATATTTTTTAGACTTTTGTGTAAGAAAAAAAAATTTTTTATTTTTTTTTTTATTTCAGAATATTAAAAAAAAAATCCCTCATAAACCTGTGGACTTAGTCCCGAAAAACGAAATAAAATTGAGGCAAAAAATCAGAAATTCAACTGCAAGAGATAATTTAGGAGAGCATGTTTTTTCTTTATCTCGCCAAAAACTTTAAAGAAATATAAAAATCTTTGTAATCAGAGTTGATATGTAGAAGTTACAATTTTTAAAATTTTTACTTTTAGCTTATCTCGTATTATTACAGGGCGATTAGAATATAATATTTTTGAAAGCTTAGGTCCTCTTCTACAACTTTTCCATATATTTCAAATCAATCAGATGTGTAGTCTAGGAGATACAGATTTATTACGAAAATTTTTGCGATTGGCCCCACTGTAATGTCAATTGACCGAAGAGTAAAAATATTAGCATTTTGTACAAAACTTATTTAAAGCAAAAATTATTAGAGAGCTATTTTTTAATATACATACATGTCTGCATGTCTACCCTTATTTAAATGTAATTTAGTATTCTTTTTGGTTTAAACCACAAGTGTATAGTCGATGGTAATATTTCATTCTGATGCGGATAGACCACTGCCCTTTGATGAACAGAATACAGAAAAAATATTAGAAAAATTTCTAAAATTTATCTTCAATTTCCTATCAGGGTTTGCAAAAAAATAGGCCTCAAACAATTTGTAGTTTTAAGCTATTTGTGGAAAAAATATTTATAAATTTTCCCCATGGGTTTTTGGTGTTCAAGAGGTCTTTTTCCCAAGATGTACTTAAATGAACGCTTTGGAAATTTTTGCGCAAAAATATTTGAATATTTTTTTATAAAGAGCTCAAAGTTACCAATTTTTTGACACCCATTTCGGAAGAAAACTCAAAACTTCTTTATCACCAAAATATACTAGGTCCGTAATTTTCAATTTCTGGTAGGGAACTGAAGATAAATTTTTAAAATTGCTTTTATTGTTTTTCTTGTATTCCTGTATTAGTGGTCTTTCTACTAATTTTTTTCAAAGGGATACTCTGATGTACATACATGCGTATATACATTAGACTTCCCCAAAAATTCCGCCTTTTTGTAACTCTCCCTAGGATTAAATGCGCCCTACAAACAAGATGCGGCACGTGTTGGCGAAATACTATAATATTTTGCACACTATGTTGTTACATAAAAAAAAACAATCCTAGGTGGAGTTAGATCGAAATTCGAAAGTAAGATTTTTGGGTGCAGCCTAATATACATATACATATATATGTGCATTTATTTACATGTGTCATCGTTATATTTGAATAAATTTGTGCAAACGAAAGATTTATTTTTATAATAATAAATAAATAAATAAATAAAATAATAAGAAAATAAACAATGCAGAGAAACTTTTTTTAACATTTACACTTGCATACAAACATACTTGCGTATAAATATGTAGAATTACTTAGTGGTACAAATCAATTCTAGAAAGCCTTGTTTTATTATTTTACATCTAATACATATTCTTGTCTGCTATCCTTTTGAAAGTCAGAAGTCTTAAAGGGTAGAACGAAGAGCCTTTTGTCATTTTTGAAATGCTATAAAATGACTTACATACTCGTATTATACTAGTTAAGTTGTGAATATGTAGATCGATTATTCGGTTTTCGAATATTTCGAATATTTGGCATTTAAACAATAAAACAAAAAACAGTGCAAATTTTTGAATTTTGAAGAAACCGATTAACCTTTTTTTTAAATTTTGAAATAGAAAACGACAACTTGTGGGGGACTTTGATTAAAATGTGTAGACCAAAAAAATATTTTTTTAATTTACTAAACAGCAAAAATGAATTAGTAATAAGGCAAAGAAATCATGATTTTTCGTTAATATTGAAACTTCGGATAATGTGGACTATCCATCTAATGTGAATCAATGACTTTTATTAGACAACTGCAATTTGATGTAGAATCAAATGTTAATGTTAAAAATAAGTTTTTATATCATACACCACCATAGTTGGTGGTTCGGTTTAAAGCCTTTCGTAAGATGATTTGAAAAGCAAATCCATTTGCTTTTTAAATGTATTATTCATAGCCAACATGTACAATAACAACAATAAATACTATTTGTTCTTTTTGCTGACCGAAGGAAGGCAAACGCATCGTGTGTATGAGCAATTGCAAATACAGGCGCTCAAGGCATTTGTCGCAAACAAGTGGTGCAAGTGATGTGGCAAAAAAAGCAAATCATACAAGACATTAAGATAGTATTTAAGATGCACTAGTATTTTTATTGATTTGCCTGTTTTTTTTTTTTTATAATATGTAGCTACTATGTGTGGCAAAAAACCTTCACAATGTGTGCAAAGGAGCTGTTTATAAACCTAGTAAACACGATATCAAACGTTTGAAATATTATGACGTTTTTCTCGAACTCAATGTAGGTAGAGGTTTGAATTTTAAGTTTGATTTCAAATTGAAAATCTTTTTAAAAAAAAAGTTTGTAAAACTGTACATTCTCAAATTGATATCAAATGTTGTCATTGAAACATTTTAAAATCTAAAGATAACTTTAACAATATTTGAAAAATAATACATTCTTAATTTGATATTTAATTTTATTATCAAAACATTCATACATCTAAAGAGATAAGTTAACAAATATTTGAAAAATGGTATTTTCTCAATTTCATATCAAATGTTATTATCAAATCATTCTTAAAAATATTTGAAATAATATATTAAGAAAATATTTCAAATATATACAAATAAATAAATTAATAAATAAAAGTATTTAATCAAATATTTTCCAATTAAAGAATATGTCTATACAAAAGAAAGCTTTACAAAAAATTAAAAAGGCAAATTACTTTTATTTATGTTCCACATGTGGTCACAATCCACATTTGAAAAAAATTCGAGAATTACATTTAACAATGATTTGATAATAATAGCATTTCTCAGTTTTACAATTAATTCTCATTTTTGTTGAGAAAATTACTATTTTTAAGTTATTTTCACATAATACTCTAACGTTTAACATTTAAGAAAAAACTTGATTTCAAATCACTCTCAATTTGTTATCAAAAATTTGTGTTTGCTGGGAATGTTCTTGCATACAGACATAGATATATGTGTGTGTCTCTATGTTGTTGTTGGTTTTTCTTTTTTAAATAAATGTAAAAGAGTTAATTCATATATGTTGTGATTAAAAAATTACTCTTAATTAAGAATTAAAAAAATAAGTGAAACCTAGAAATTAAAATTATTAAATTTTTTAAACTCTCAGTTACATAATTAAGATATATATGGCTAGAATGTTTACTTATATATTAGATTTTTTAATTGTAATATTTCTTTATATTTTAAATAATTTTAGTTTTGTAATTAATTCTATATTGTTTTAAATTCTCACTTATTTCTATTATGATATATTTTATGTCCTTATATTCATTTTTAGCTAATGCGTAAAGTAATAAAATATTAAAATAAAATATATTAAATTTTAAAGTCATGAATATTCAAAGACTTCCGAATTTCGGATTTTATTTTATTTTAGTCATTTATTTATTTCTTCATTTTAAAATAAAAAGCCCATAGAGGCAAACAAACTTATGACATAGTAATGCTCATTTTAATATATAAATCTACAATATAAAAAAATATCAAAAGCAAATCAATATAAAATTAATAATTCCTATTGGCTCCCAAGCCGCAATATTATAACAGTAAAATTAAATAATAACAGTCCTCGAAAGCAGCAAAAAAAAAATAATAATACGTAAATTAACTGGGAATTGATTAAAACTTCAAGCAACACGAACTCAAAATGATTTTTCAAAAACATGATTTGAGATTCTAGGAATAATTAATTGTGTAATCCTTATAGACCTTGAAAATATAAAGTGGCTGCAAAGCGATTCAGGATTACTACTCTTAATGATGCCATAGAAACGCATCATATTCCGCAACGTCAAACATTTTTCAAACGAACAACCGAGAAACTGTTTAATGTAACCCGAAACATGATGACGTAAACTTATATTATAAACAAAGCGTAGTATCATGTTGATAGTACGTTTAAGTTTATGCAAATAAACTGTAGATATTCCAGAAAAAACCTCAAGACCATACATGACAAGAGACATTAATAATGCGTGTGCTAACTTTTTCTTGTTGTGAAAAGGAAAAAATATATTAATGGATTACAATCTGCGTAAGATGCCTTAAATATTAGCATGTAAGCCATCTGAATGTGAACTAAAAGAAAGTCTGTCATCTACTATACTATAATTTACACAGTTATGAACGAATATGCACATAAATATGTTGTTCATATAAAAACATGCAAAGAAAACAGACAAATTCTTCTTGCCCTATTGAAGCAAACAAGTGGTCAAATGTCTTATATTATGTGAGCGATCGCACTCTAATGTCTTATTGGGTCGTTATCACAATACACACGGCATTTGCTCATAAAGTTGAATAGCACAGTATTTATAGCAGTATTTATAATATGGTTTTAAGTACCTGCAGAACAGTATTTATTTCTCCGCTCGCACACTGATTTAAAGTACTTGAAAAATAACAAGTGGTTTGCAATGTCTTATAAGACATAGTTTGCTAGGTTTTAGTTCGGTTATTATGCATTTGTGCTAATATTTGTAGCGAACAGAAAAAATCTTCGGACCCTACTTTAAAGTATCTCTTTCTACTTAGAATCACATCCTTAGTTGATTTAACGATGTTCGGACAAAGTATAGTTCTTAATTTTGAAGACCTTTATGAAATTTGTCACAAATAAATATTTTGGTGCAAGGACATATTTAAAGATCACTGTTATCTTTTGTATGTCTAAAAATAATATAATAATTTTTGGATTTTATTAAAATATATTTCTGTTTGATCATTGTTGTAGTTGATTTAACAATTTGTTTTCCATTATTGAAATCAGGGAATTTTTTTTTTATCTCATCTGCCTGTAATATTTTCCATTTTTGTTAGATAAAGACATAAATATTTTGAATTTTCTGTTCATATTTTACCGATGTCTTATTATAAATTATGTGAATATTTTATTTAATTTAAGTTATTATGTTGCAATTAAAAACTTATAAAAAATTTTTTAAATAAATTACTTTTTTAAGCGAAATTTCTGAAGATAATAAATACCGAATATTCCAACCAAAGAACCGTTTTATTCGATATTTAAAATGCATTTAAAAAAATTCTACCGAAATTGTTCAAATAAGCCGGCTAAAATCGATCGAATAAAACCGGTTCTATCTCCCTTGTTAAAAAAGAATTATGAAAACATATTTATTAGTTTCTTAAAGTTAGTTACTTAAAAATAATCTGATTAAGGTGTGCGTTCAAATAAAACATAACATGTCTTTTTTAACAAAAGATGATCGGAATAACTTGGGATTAAAACTAAATCAACTGATTGTAGCATTTCTACTCCAGATTTTTCTGATATATCATTCTGAAAAAATTAATTTTACAGTACATTTAGGCCTCGATTTGATTTCGATTTGCTTCGATATACAAGCAGTTTCATAAGTGTTAATAACAGGTGTAAAGGTATTGAAGAAAATTTTAAATGGAAAAAAAATTGATTCAATTCTCTGTTAGAAAATAAAAATAAAATTTCTATAAATATTTTAATTTCAGCTCTTTTTACAAAAAATACTCCTTTTTTTATCAAAAAATAATAACTTATTTTTCTGTTTAAATATTTTTATTTTGGAATCAATTATTAAGAAAACAGTGTAAATAGTGATCTGATTTGCCTCATTTCCGGTCCCCATTAACGATGTAGACCGGAGGCTCAGTGTACTTTTACGAATTTGTTCGCGGTATCTCTATAAGAACTTAAAATTGATAATCACAATTGAGCACTGCAGGGGCGTTCGTAAATTCGCTTTTAACTTGGATCCAATTCCTTTACAATTGCCAAAATTCTGAGTAGTTAAATAACAGTCCCAATTCTGGGTGCTTCTACTGTAACGACAAAATTTTAAGTTTTTTTTTAGCTTTGACTGTTTAGGCATAGCTTTAAGATGGCTGATATTTAATTTTGAAGAAATGAACACATGTTTGGCATACCTCTTAAGAGCTTCTCTACCTTTTGAGCTTTTAATTTATTCTTGTGACTTTTTCTTTTTCTGTTTCTGTTAAGCTTTTTTTATTGCCTCGAAATGTAACACTTTAGTCAAAATTTACTCAATCGATATTTTCTAGTGAGTTCAAGAAAAGTTAAAAAAATCAATTTTTATTTTGTACATTTTTTTTTTTACTGACACCTGATTTCAACGACCTGATTTCAAGAATTCGATCTGCTGTTAAATCTGACCTGTCTCTAGAAAATATTGCAATCAAGAAAGAGTAGGAGTTATTACTAAAATTTTGTGTTTTATTTAATTCGAATGCACACTTTAAATTAAAAAAAGTTAGATCGAAAAATACGGAAGAATTTCTGATATTTTTATGTACTGTACATATCCCTAAGTTATCATGGAATTTAAAAAACGGCGTTTCATGACAAAGGAACATAAATGTATTGGACAGAAGGAGTATAACGATATATGTAAATTTTCTTTTGCCCTAAAGACTTAAATATGTTGTCTTTTTGTTAATTTTTTAATGAATTTCTGAAGTGATAAAAACGGTATACTACCCCATACATGGGGTGAATTGACCATACATACATTTATCTATATACATACATAGCGACCCAGCAAATACTTGGTAATGAGATGTAGTTACCATTTGCATTACATAGAAGTAGATTATAAACCACATATTTATAGACTGGTATGTAATTACATATTTTTTAAATACTGCCTTTTATTGATTTTTTTTTTAAGTTTACCAATTGAAAGAAGGGAAAAATATACAAAAGTCATAATTTGCGTATGCATGTGAATCCTTATATTCACAATTGCAACTTAAAAATATTAATTTATACGCCAAATAATCTGTTGTTTTTGAAATCTTTAATTAAAATTTATAAAATATTTTTACGTTTAAAATAAAATAATAATAAAAAAACAATAACAGAAACAATAAAGAACAGCTTTTATATTTTGACATTTTATTAGCTATTTGTAATCTAAAATGTAACTAGTTCCTTTTGTTTTTACTAATAATGACTGCTGTAATACTTTAAAATCAATGAGTTCTTGAATAGCTTGGAAGTAATTAGTTCATATAATGACATCTCAGTAATGACTTTCTTAAATGCCTCTAGTTACCTCTAATGTCATCACCGTGTTAAAATAATGGATTATTCAGCTAATGTGTAAGTAGTGATGATCCATTATATTAGCTTCTTAACTTATTACATGGCAACCAAGGTTTTTGCTGGGTTGTATTTTTTATTTTAATTAAACTTCAGTAAAAATGCAAATTTAAATTCAAGCCAAATATTTATATATTTTAATTCATGTCGTATTCCAGCAAAAATTTCCAATACTTGAATTTTTGAAGCTTTTGTGCTCATTGGGCTACAGATGTAAAATCTGTGCAATGGAAAAATTATTAGGGCCTGTTAATTTATCAAACTTTTACCCCAAATTAAAGCTTAACTGTAGTCAAAATTATTATTTTGTATAAAAATAATGTAAATTTGTCTAAGGTTATGTTTTAACTTTGGATAAAAACCCTACGGGAAATTTGTTATAATATAAAATTTCGTTGTCGTACATGCTTTTCTTTAAGAGATATCAGCAGAAAAGTACGAACTGAAGTTGCGACGGACACTGTGCTTCTAGTATTTAGCCCATAAGCTTTTTGTTTATTAACCGATTTTTGGCCATTTTCAATACTAAACAAACCAATATTTGGGCTATATTTCATCCCTCTAGATGGCCACCCCCTAGTCTTATCCTACTTTCGATAGATAGACAGGCGGATTGACAAAGCTAGATTGACTCAGAATCTTACCAGGACCCAGAATATAAATACTTTATGGAGTCTTAAATTTCAGAATATACCCATCATAATTTTTTGATGGTGGATATAAAAGTCAGCCCCAAGGTATGCAAAAGAAACCAGTGTTTCACTAGAAAACTGATTTTTATTTTAGCAAAACAAAAATAAAACACCCCATTTTATGGATTTTGCATAAATAACGATTTAAAACCATAAATATAATAATTTGCCTAAGTTATTTATTTATTTATTTTTGGGCAATTTATAAATTGTGAAAAATGTATTTAAAAATATTTTTTTGCACCATCCTTATGTTCTTTGAACATGCACATAATGCATTATTACTACACACATATCCATATACATATACAGGACATAGATAGAGAACAGAAATAAATGGAAAGGACTTAAACACAGACAGAATCATATTTTAAACCAACTTGTTCAGAGGTATGCGGCATTCATGTACCAACCTGGATGTCGAAAAGACAACCGAGAGCGATTTAATCGCGGCTTGACTGTCTGTACAGATTCGGATATCCACTCCGAATACCCTATAGTACATTAACCAATTCACCACCCCCTTTATCTTTATGACCGAAATCTCTGCTTGAAAAATCACTGCAGCATTTCTGACGATTTGAAGCAGATATTTTTTCATACAAACAGGAATATAGACACCCCAACCGCTTCAGCAGATTTGGACCCGTCAGTATACGCCTGCACTGAACCAGCTCTTAATTACGGAGCAGTTGAGATTGATACTGAGAAGTCTCTGCCAATATAGAGTGTGGGAATACAATAATCAATATTGCAAGGAATGCTATTAAGGAACGGTCGCATAGCCGAATCCACTATCATTCCATGCACCTATAATTCTAAGCCTAGTCGCCGTCATAATGGCAATCTATTTGACCATAAGATCCATCGGTAGCCAGTTCATTAGAAAAAATAAGGCTTTCGATAGAGTTATAAGAAGCGCTCCTGTTGTAAGTAACGCTGAACTAAGCAGAATCCTATCAAAGATTCCGATATAGACAGATTTCTCTACAGCCATTCATCCTTTACTTTCCTTACTTACGATGGCTTTCCTATACATATATAGGGCAACACTGGAATGTGTATTTTGGAGCCAGGATAGTTTGGACTCCAGTATAATCCCTAGCTACTTTGCACTAACTGACACCTTTAGTTCAACACCGTTTAGGGGTGGAAGAGGGAAATTTCCGTTTTTCCTTGATTTACGGTAATTATACTCCATGTACTAATTAGACCCAGAGCAGTTTGCAGGCGGTTAGACATAGTATCCAAATATTTTCCAGATACAGCCACCGCAACATCGTCCGCGTAAGCGGCAGTCTTAAACTTCAGTGAATCAAGTTCCCTGAGTAATGAGTTCTAAAGAAGTGGAGATAAAACTCCACCTTGCGGAGTACCCCTGTACCAGTTGAGTACCAATTGGCACCAAACATATACCAAAGGCACAATTAGCAACTCGCGCACAATAACAATTTGTGGCTGAGTGGTTAGCGTGTAAGACTAAGCATAAAATGTGAGATAAGTAAGATGATAAATCAATTTCTTCCTCCTAGGCCAACGCCATGTTAAAGTGGCAGGTCCAGCTCATACAAAGTGTTGCAATTGGAATTGCCGTGTATCACTTAGGATCAATCCCATGGTATGTTTTGTGTTAGTTCTTTTCCCTCTCGGGAAGTTAACAGCACGAAATGTTTTTTTCTAATTTTATGAAGAGTAGGGATTTCCTACGAGCAAGTGACAAATATATATCAAGTAAGAACCTTGTAGCTGATTGAGAGGTTCCTGTAGGATAAGTTAGGTCCGAGCCACCAGGAGTCTTTAAATAAATTTTTTAATGAATTTATTAAAACAGCTGTTGTACATTCGTTTATTAAATCCAAATAAATGAAAAAGTTATCACAGAACATACTTACAGCAAAATATTTTCTCGGGTTTCGAAAAAAAAAAAACATTTAATTACGTCTGTTTCCAATCATATACAAACTGATAATATCAAAGTTTGATGGATGAGAGATCATAGATAAAAAAAAAATAGAAAAACGATTAGTTCCACAAAAATTGTCAATGGCAAATATACCTATAGGAATCCAGGGAGTCTTACAAACAAAAGCTAATGTTGAAGGTCTTAAACCGCAATAACATACCGTGTAAAAATTACATGAAAATAGAATATAGTGAGTAGTTTTTGCAATATCTAAATTAGGCATTCTCTCAGGCTTCTTTATTCCCGCTCTTCGTACCTCTGGAGTCTTATGTGTTTTTTTTTTTATACAAAATCACAAAGAGAATATAATTTATTCTATTTATTTACATATATAAAATGATAATGAATTTGCATAACTAATTTTAAGTCATCATAATCTATACTTAATTAAAAGTTTTTATTTGCAGATGATATTGATACTAAAATTAATATATATACTATAGTTCCAAAAAAAAAAATATTCGCATAAATTGCTAAGACAATACAGTGGTGCATATACCTATAAACGCATTTAAAATTTTTGTTTTTCTTTGAGGTATATTCGTTTCTCTTAACCAAAAAAAGTGTTGGGTTGTTACAATAATTCACGCAACTTTAACGGTAATTTTTTTATGTAAGAAATATTTGTTTCTTGCTTTTTTTAACAGTCTTAGTTGTTTGATTCACTTAAGGTAAGTTTTTGTAAATATTTTTGTTTTAATTAGGAAATTTCATCTGCTTAAAGGATGCTCAAAGGAACTTTTCTTACAGACCAGGTAAAAATTAAAATTCAATTTTTTCGTGATTAAGGCTGTTCTAACAGAGAAATTGGACGAAAAATGAACCGTTTAGGAGGAGTTATTCGAACCTTTCTTAGGAAAGGGCAGAAATACGGAGTGCTGAAACCAAGAAAAGGTAATCAAAAATTAACAAAAAGTTAAATTAATAAAATAAAAGAAGAAGCCACCCGCAATAAATTAAATGCTACACAAATAAAAAATAAACTTGAACTGTCACTTCCTAACATGTTGCTCACATTTTGCAACCAGGTGGTAACATAAAATGGAAGAAACCAAAATATAAGCCAATGTTAAAATAGCATCATAAGGAAAATCGTTTAAAATTTGTAATCTTTTCTGATTAAAAGAAATTCAATTTGGACGGTCCTGATTCATATTCTTGCTATTGGCATGATTTGAGGTCGAAACGCAATTTCAGTGCAGGCAATGTTATGGTTTGGGAAGTCTTTTCTGCTGCAGGAAAATCAAAAATATGTTTTGTTCCAACTAAAATGAATAGTGCAATTTATGATGAACTGTTGGAATATGCTCTTCTCTCATTAATGGATGAAAAAATTGATGAAGATTGCATATTCCAAAAGGATAACGCTTCAGTCCATGTCTCGAACCAATCTAAATTGTGGTTTAATGAACATAGTATTCCACTATAGGACTGACCGGATTTAAATCCAATGAAGAATCTGTGGCGGAACATGGCCCCTAAAATTTACGCAAGAAATGCACAGAATGAAATCATAATGACAATAACGGAGTTAAAACTAAAAATTAAGCAAGCTTAGGAAGAAGTTGACACTAATTTTCTTCAAAAATTAGTCGAATCAATGCCAAATCGAATTTTTGAAGTTATCTAAAACAAAGTTTCATCAACACATTATTAATAATGCTAAATTGTTTTATTAGTTTAAGTGCGTATATAGGAAAATGCCATAAAAATGGCACTAAACTACTAAAATTACATTTAAAAAACATTTATAGTACATTTTAAGTTTTTTTAAGTGAAGTCAATAAATAATTTAAAATATTAATTTGTAGCACCTTAATTATTTTTTAGCCCAATTTCTGGTAAGTTGATTAAAAAAAATTGTTGTGTGTTTATATGAATATGCACCAGTGTACATTTAATACGATTTTAATACATTTAATCGATTACTCGTTACACAAACAACACGCGCCAGTATAATTATGTGTTACGTATACGCTCATATGAAAATACACAATAAAATATTATAAAGTTGTGAGTTATTGTTTATTTTTGAAAAATTGATTTTTGAAGGAAAGAAAAATTGACATTTATTTTATACAATATGAAAAAAATTATGCAGAGATTAAGAGCAGTAGATGCTGGTGTGGGATTAATTTAAATAACTTTATTATAAAAGTTAATCGTTTGGTATGTTTACATACATATGTAGATTACATGTAAATGTAAAGTAGATAAAGGTAATTTTGGGTTTTAATTATAATTACTCCAATGTGATTATAATTTTAGGTTAAGGTTTCATGTAATGAAATAAAACAAATTTAAGTAAATTGATTATTGAAATCTGGGTTTATTGGGAAAAATTAAATGCTTAACGCTTGGTTGTTGAAAATAAAGTGCCTAAAAGTTTTATTATAAATTATTTGCAGCTAACTTTTTTCTTTTTGACAATAACTTGTTCTAAATCTATATATATATATATATAAATGGTGTAAAAAATGTATAGTAATTCATAAAATGAGAACGGCTGGGCCGATTTCTGTAACATTTTTTGTCAGTTGTTCGTATTTTCGAAGAGAAGGTTTTTACAGTAGAAAATTTTGGGAATCCCTTCAAAAAAGTCGGAAAATTGGAAAAATCGAAAATCGAAATTTTGTGTGAAATTTTTCCTTAATGGCTTTCCAAATCAAACAATAGAAAGTTCTTAGTGTAAATCATGGAAAATTGCGGAAAAGGCGAAATGCGGAAAATTGAAAAATCTCTCCGCAAAAGTCGGAAAATTGGAAAAATCGAAAATTGATTTTTTTTGTACAAAATTTGTGTGCAATTATTCCTTAATGCCTTTACAAATGAGAAAAATAGAAAGTTCTGAACCAAAATCCTATAGATGGCGTTATACGTTGTCTTGGACTTTGCTCAATCTGACAGGTGTCATTTTGGCATTGTAATTTTCTACAGTAAATGTGCTGTTTTTCTTGCTGCAATTTATACGAGTTTTGTGTATTGTTAAACTGATTCCGGATTGTTGTAAATCACGCATTATATCCATGTACGGTAAAAGCATTACAATCAATTGAAATTCAGTGCAATATTTATCAAAAAAAAAAAAAATCGAAAATAGATTTTTTGTATGGAATTTTGTGTGGAATTATTCCTTAATGGCTTTTCAAATGAAAAAATAGAAAATTCTTAGCCTAAATGAATAATTTTTATATATATTATATTACTCTAAAGTTTGTCTGAAGGCTTAAAATTGGGGCGAGGCGAAGTTCGCCGGGTTCGCTAGTTTATTTTAAATAAAGGGATACTTTTGACACTTTAACAAAAAATAATAATAGTATTTAAATTCAAGATACAATTTGTATATAACAAAAATACATTACATTTAGTACTAATTACTAAAATTCAATAATTATAAATTACGAATATATAATATTATACAATAAAAAAAAATAAATTTTCAATCAGAAATATTAGTCTTTGGACACAATACTTAAGAAATAATAGTAAAAATATAATGATGATATGTTGTTTTGTGCAAATTAAAAAATTTATTTTAAAAAGTTGACTTTTTTTATATAAAATCTACAATCCTGCATTCGTTTTTGGCCGGGCGGCTAGCAGTTTTGGGCAAAATTGATCTAAATATATTTTGTAATTTAATAAAAAAAAAACCTAGCGTGATATTTTTATTAATTGGTAAACTTGAAATCTTTTCCTAAAACACACCATTTTCAACCAATGCTGGATGTAGGGTGCAAATCTAAATCAATTTAAAATTTTTTTATTAATCATTTATGAAGTCTGGTCTTTTGAATTATGTATGTAAAGAAAAAAATTTTGTTAACAAAACTGTGACAAAAATAGTAAAAGAATATTTTTTGTAAAAAAATAGCCATTTTTCATTTGAAAATTTTTCACGGCTAGATGAATTGAGAAAATTTTTCAGCATATTATTTTTCAGAATATATTACAATTTATAGAATATTAAAAAAAATTCCTCATTTAACCTATTACCGAAAAACGAAAAAAAATCAAAAAGGTTTCCCTTATCTTGTGAAGCACTTTACAGAAATATAAGAATCTTTGAAATCAAACTTGATTTCTAGACGATTTTAAACTTTTACATACTCGAGGTGATCAATTTTGACATCTTGTAGCTTATCTCGTATTATTCAAGGGTGACTACAAGATGTAGTGTAGGATTTATGTACAGATTTATTACCAAAAATTTTACGATTGGCCCCACTGTGCGCTATTAATTTTTTTTTTTTACTTTTTTTGAACGATAAAATAAGTTAAAATAAAACTACTATTTTAATTGTTTTATAAACTCATTTATTCAATATTCATCAAAGCAGTGACATTGAGTCCATCCTTAAAATGAAACTGTTGTAAAAAATGTAAATGTAATAATAAAAATTCGTAGAAAAGTGAAATATTAAAAATTTTCAAATACAAAAGCATATTTTTTTAAACTGAAATATAAATTAAATTTGTACCATGAACATCGGTTGATTATGAAAGCAAGTTTTACAATAATTCACTGCAATTCAGTTTAAACAGATAGATGAAGAAAAAATTAATACATACTCAGAAAGAATTATTTATTACCTTATATTTTTCAATTAACACAGTTGTTTCATTTTGTATTAAAATTAAATAATATATTCAAGCAACACAAGTTAGTTTGTTTTTTAACATTTAAATTTTTAATTCATGCAATCATCTACTTAAGTGATTTAATAAATTTTTTAATTGAAAAAAAATTTCTTCGGTTTTTTATTTTTTACAGTTATTAGCAGGGACAGAAAGTTCATGCATTTAAAAAATGTGTTTTAGGCGCTTAAAAAATGCAATATATAGTAAACCCTTAGACATCTTTTGTATATAGAAAATGACCGTTTGACATCAACAGATGTGATGGATGCATTTTTAAATGATGTGGAAAGATTTTATTAATTTTTCGTTAGAATCTAAAATACAGTTGTTACGCATTGGCAACACTTCTTTCGATGGCTGTGGTCTTAATGATAAATCGATTTTTCTAAAATTATATTAAGGGCAGCTCTATACAGCTTATTGTACTCTCACACAGAATAATCTCATTGGCAGCTTCTTTAAAAAGAATTCAATTCAAAGAAATCAATTCTTTACAAAAACGTATGACAACCAAGACAACCAAAATGTACGTAAATCAATATTAAACGAATCTGTTATGCCTTCAGTTAAGTGACTGGAAATTTGACCCTGAAAATCTGTATTTACCTCTTTGTTTTAGACTATCCAAGGGCTGATATACCAAAAACTTTTTTCAGTAATATTGCTTTGTCGAATATTTGAAGATAATACCTCTCCGGAACGAAATTATTTATTCTGTGTAATTTCGCATCTTAAAACGAGATAAATAAGAAATCTTCTGATGACGCACCTTTTACACAAATCAGAGTCCTTCTGTGATTGTTAGTTTTGGAGAAATAGCTTACCACATTTAATTTGTCCATGGTATTTTTAATATTTTAAAACACTTTTTAGCTCTTCTGAAAATTTAAGTCGTTTTATCAAAAGTCCTCATAAGAATTTTTTTATTTTACACAAAAAATAATTTTAAATTGGAATATTGCATTAAATATGATACAAAAATATTTATTTAATGCAAAATATGCAAAAACATGCATTTCCAAAAAAATATGCAAAAATATTCATTTTCAACAAAATATGCATAAATATGCCCTAACAAATCGAGGCCATTTTAAAGCAAATTCTCTAATTCGCAAAGATATTTGGTTTACTCTATTCTAGGATTAAAGGTAAAAAACATGCATTTGCATGAACTTCCGTTCCTTGGTTGTTAGCAAATGATATAATCAGTTTGGTGAGAGGTGTAAATTTAAACAAGTTTTAATTGAATGAATTATTTTAGTGATTGGTGACTTTTTTCTGTGTACATATGTATATGTATAGAAATATGTAAAGCCACATAATGATTTATTATAATAATTTTAAAGAATTAATGGCTTAGTATGGACATAAAAAAAATAAGTAAAAAAAGCTTTTGTGAATTTTGCTATTTAAAATAAAAATTTTCATTAAAAAAAAATTAAAAAAAAAAACGTTTCAGATTTTCACCAGCAAATCAAGATTCTTCAAATACCATGAGATATTTTTTTATTTATTTAAAATAATAACGAACAAATCAAGAACTTTACTTATAATTTATTTTTTCACTTACTTTTTTTTTTATTGTGGTAACTAATTGTGGTGTTAAGTTAATAAATTATTAAAATTCAATAACAATAAATTGCTTTGCTGTTTTATACGATAGCAAAAAAGAAACACATACATTAAAGTATTCCTCTTTGTATGGTGGAAGAATTCAATCTCAATGTTCCGAAATAAAAGTTTAATTCATTTTAAGTCACAATATTTCAAAAACTTTGTTCTGGATAGTGATTATATTTTTTTAAAGGTTTTGCTTCATATTTCTCCCAAAGGTAAAATATAAAATTATGTTATCATATGAAATGTTTTTTGAGGGGACTATTAATTGGCCTAATAGAATTCTTCATACATTTCTGAAAATATTCACAATTTTGTTATTTTTTATAAAAGTAACATTTTCGTATTTTTATTCATATAAATATTTAAAGAAATAAACTTATCAATTATTCATTACACTTTTTTTACAGTTTTTCAAAAATTTCTTGCTAGTACCAATTTTGGATAGACATATTTGATTAACATATGTTCATGAGTTAAAAAAAAAACACATGTACCTTTAAACTGGGAAATCTTTAAAAAATATATATTTGAAAATTTGCTTTAGTTTTGCTGCAATAGGTCCTTTACAGAGAATAAATTATGAGAAAAGAAAATTTTTGTAAGGCTGAGTACACATTAAAAAAAAAAAATCAATACCCAGCAGTTTTCATATACCCTTCAGCATATGTCATACATTTGCTTTGTAATTTCTATAATATTTGTGGATGTAAATATAGTGAAATTTTTTTATAGATCAATAAAAATTCACCATTTTCAACCAATGCTGAACTTAGGGTGCAAATCTAAATCAATTTAAGATTCCTTTATTAACCATTTATAATATCTTGACTTTTGAAATATTCAAAGAAAACAAGTGGTAGTGTTATATTCGGCTGGACCGAATCTTTTATACCCTTTACAAAATCTATATTTCATAAATATATAAACATATTGGAATTATCTCTTATCAAAATTTTTGCTTTAATCTGGTAATATACTTTTGAAATGAGTGAGAGTATATTTTCAAATAGTATAAAACTTTCCAATACATCCTAAAAATGTTTAGGTTCCTATATAAATGTATCTTTAATTCTATTATTTCTTTGTTGATTTTTTCTTTTTAAACTTTTTTGGAAAGTAGAAGAATTAGACTTTTCAACCGTATACATTTCTTTATATTTTGGTAAAATTTTTAATAACATTTACAAAAAATTAAATTTTTCCAAAATTATAATTTTTTTTTTTTTTTTATAAAAGTCTATGGAGAGAAAGCCATTCATTTTTAAAGACATTTGCCTTTCCAATATAACACTATTTAAACTTTTTAAATTCGAAAACAATTGTAGATTCGATATTGTCTGGAACAACGTACTAAAACTTTCCACACATATCTTATTATTGCCCCAAAAAGTATGCACCAATAAAAAAATCCTATTACATATGAAGAATTTTTTTAGAAATAAAATTTGTTATCTGATTTAATTCTAAATTAAGTAACATTTAAAACTTTATATATTCGGAATATATTTCGGAATATATTGGAAATTAAGGAATATTTTTAAGGAATTTTTCACTCCCGAAATTTGGTCAACTTTGACACCTTGTTGCTTATCTTGATAATTTTTCTGAAAGCTTTGGTCCTCCTCTACAACTCTCTTGCGTTTAGCCCCACTGTATGGTGTAGGGTATAAAAAAGCAATTAAGATATATTTTATTTATGGCTGCCCCGATGGCCTAGTTGGTAGTGAGATAGTCTGTTTGGGGGTTGTGGGGTCGATTCCCATCAGAGACTCTGGTCTGTTTCACTACAACGAGCTATAAGGTCTTCGTTACTCCGCTCGATTAGAATAAATTTGTAATTGTATTGTAATTATAATATAGATAAATAATAAATATTTTATTTATAGATTTTCGTCAAATATTAGCCAAGTCTAACTATTATCTTTACTCCGATATCTTCTATGTCAAAGGTTCTCTTTTTTCATCAATAATTCAAAAAAATTTCATGTGAAAACTAATTAATTTAAAAAAAGCAATTTTAAGAAAAATGAAAAAAAATTATTATTTTGTAAAATATTTTCTAATATATATGTTGAAATAAATAAGTAGAAATGTGTCTATATTAAGGTTATCACTTTTTGCAAATATGCCATTTTGCATAGCATGATCTTGTAGAGTATGGAAAGAAAATTTATTGCGATCGCTAATTAATATATATATATATATATATATATATATATATATATATATATTAATTTTAATTTTAATACAAAATAAATTGATTTTGATCAAAACGTAATATCTAATTTCTACCATTTAAATACATACAACTTTATATGAAAATTTCTAAAATAAAAATTAAAAAAAAAATTAGAAATCGCGTTCGGTGCATAAATAAAAAAAAAAGTCGACTAAAAAGTTCAGTTTTTATTACCAGCACAATATTGGTTATAAGGTGGTGCCATGATATTTTGAGATCCAAAAAAAAAAGTTATGACCCTAATGTACATATTTATTTATTGTTTTAATTTTGAACTTTTATTTGCACTCAATTTATGTGTCGTATATTTATATATTGCTGTACATATTCGAATGTATGTATTTAAATAAATTGTTTTTCAACGTTTTATAATTTCATTTACATGTTTGTATATACATACATACATATATATCTTTTTAGTTTACTCGACGAAGGAAGTATGAAATGAATTGTAAATTAGTGCTGCTATTCGTTTTACCTTTGCAAAAATTTCGAATTAATTCTTGTGCTGCTGACGCTGCTCTTGTCGTCAAATGTCACATTTGTTGCTCTATCAATTACGTTTTATTGGATATATTAAATATATTAAATATTAGCAAATAAATATTAAATATATCAAATATTTTCTAATTTCTTTTTTAATTAGTAATATAGTTTTAATTACATACCACATATATATGTAACATACTCGTATTATTGAATTTTGTTTGTGTCTGTTTTCTCACAATTTGTTGTAAAACCAATGGTTATGCAATTTTGATCAAATATTTGTCAAATGTGAATATACATAGTTGTAGTCAATAGCAAAAATCATAGATACATAGATATACATTAAAGCAGGGGTTCTCAATAGCCTCAGCTTCACGACCCCTCTTGAGACATCTTAACTCGAGAACGACCCACCATTATTTATGTGAAATAAATAAAAACTAAGTTAACAGTTTGTTATCAAATATTATTTTCGAACAATGTTCAAACATAGACCAGATGTTTAAATTAAAAAAAAAAATAATAAT
The DNA here is from genome assembly GCA_932274085.1 of Protocalliphora azurea. Lineage (NCBI taxonomy): Eukaryota > Metazoa > Arthropoda > Insecta > Diptera > Calliphoridae > Protocalliphora > Protocalliphora azurea. The sequence goes on along the minus strand of OW026521.1, from coordinate 149,776,466 downwards.
AATTCTCAATAGGAAATATTAATGCATTTTTCAATTTTTGAATAAATTCCTGTTTTTATTGAGCAATTCATTATTATTATTATCAAACCATTGATATTTTAGAAAAATTGAATATCAAAAATATATAAAGTATATAAATTATATGATTAAATTACCGTTACTCTGGCAACGCTGTTTTCCATTATGAACTAGAAATAAATCACAATTATAAAGTGAAATGTTTCCACCAAAAAATATACATACCCCATACTACAGTGCTTTTTCTGAGTCCAGAAAGGTCCAATTAAGTCCAATTAAATCGACTAAAAAAAAATATATTTTTTGTTTCACACTAAGGTTTTCAAACATTGAGGAACTTTATATGCCTTTTTTGGTAATTGCGCACAATTTATTCCAAAAGTTTCTTTGTTTTCCTATTATCGCTCAAAATCTTCTAGAGCTGGATCTAATTAATTCGAAAGTCTTGCTAACTTTCAAATTGATCTATTCCCTGAAATTTTTACAAATTTTAATGAAAAAAAAAAAATCTTTAAATTTTTTGTTAAAGTAAATGGTCTTTGCGACTCCCCTAAAATGTTTATATGGACCCCTTGTAGATCGCGGACCATCATTTGAAAATCGTTGCAGTAGAGAGTCCCGAGGAAACGCTTTTTTGAGATTTCGATGTAGGTAGACCCCTCAAACGATGCATATTGATGAGCTGAATACGGGAAAAATTTTCTGGTCCGATACATTTTGATCAAAGAGTTTTTTTGCGAAATAGGTTTGAAAAATTTTTAATTTTAGCTTGTTATAGAAAAAATACTCTTAAATTTTTCTCCATGTGATTTTTTTTTTTCTACTAGAGAACTTTTTAGTACATTTTGGTGAAGAAACTTTTTGAAAATAAATTATTATGGGACTTACTTACTACAATGCAAGTTTTCAATATTTTGTATGGATAAAAGGAACAAAATTATAAAATTATTATCTATTTTGGAAATAAAAATATTGAATTTTTTTCGCATGATGTACCAAAACGTCAGTCTAGTACATCAAAATTAAGAATTTTTTGTTATCCATTTCGCAAAACTTAAAACTTTTATTTAGACAAAATATTCTAGACCCATGACTTTCAATCGCTGGTAGGGAACTGAAGTTCAATTTAAAAAAATTTTTTAATATTTTTTTCATATTCAGGTCATTTATTGCCATCGTTTGGGGGTCTTCAATTTTTTTTTCTACAGGGCCCTCTACTAAACATAAGAATGAGAACTATTCAGTACTTCATTGAATTTTTAATTTAATTTCCATTATTTTCATATGCTTCCTTTTACCATGCAAAAACTATACATTTATACATTGAGGAAATGTTTAATCATATATAAATTTACAAGAGTTTGAAATACTTTACTAAAAACGAATTTAGAAACAATATAAAAAAATATGCTTTGAGTTAGTTGAATGTTGGTAAATTTGAAAAATTTATTCATTGAATAATATAAAATAATTGTGAAAAGTTAACAGATTTTTTTTTTTAATTTTCTTTGAAATAAATAAATAAAATAAAAGTAATTATAAATATTGCAATACAAATTAAATTGTGGAGAAAACTGAACTTTTTTTTATTAAATATTTGTTAATAATTGTTCTTGAAGCATCAGCAAATATCAAATATAACAAACTTGCCAGAATATTTGATAAGCTAGATTCCATGAACAGCAATAACTTTTAAAAATTTATATACAAAATTTATTCAAATTATGTATGTGTGCCAAAATAAATTTGTTCGAAGCCAAATCTGAAAAGAGCCTTTCCAAATCTGAAATATAATACGTAAACTACAAATACATAGAGTACAACTTTTGTTACTTTTTTTTGTTATTTTACTCTACTTATTAACTTAAACCACTTATTATTTCCTAAACTATAATGAAATAATTGTAATATTAACAATATTTATAAAATATCACTACTTAATTATGTTCTAACTTAACTCTGAACCTATATTAAACATAAATTCATACTTACAATTAACATGATTATATAAAACACTTAACATCAATAATTTAAAATTTTTAACATAAAATATTTTTTTTCTTTATTATTATTATTATTGACTTTATTGAAACCTTTAATAAAAATAATTACATTGTTATGAGAATTTACTTAAACGTATTACAACAACTAAAATCTAAATAATTAAATAAGGAAACTACTAATATCACAGTGTTAAGGAAAAGTTGTCAAAAAAAGAAAAAACCTTGTACATACTTAAACGTTATAAGAAATTTTAAAAACAACCATCAATTATAACTCTTTAAGTAAAAAAGAGTCTTAGTGATTGCTTAGCAAATTTCTTATTATTTCATAAGTAGACGTTCTGCATTTTTCATTAAATGATAGAGTCAGTTCCCTTGCAAATGAATTAAACATTTTATGCTTAAAGTTTCTATGCAGTAGATCAGTAGAATATCTGGGGTGTAGGTTATGAATTATTTTCAGATTTTTATTTTGTATTATCTGTAATTTTCTTGTGTAAGTTTTAGTAGCTTTATTAAACCAGACTTGGCATCCGTAGGTCATAATTGGTCGAATACACATTTTGTAAATAAGGATCTTGTTTTTTAAATTAAGTTTAGATCTTCTGTTAAGTAAGGGGTAAAGTGCACGGCCACATTTGATTGCTTTATCACAAATATACTGTATGTGTTGTTTAAATGATAGTTTTTTATCTAAGACAATACCTAGATATTTGATACTATCCTGCAGAGGAATAAAAACTGACCTAGAATATAAATGTTTTGTAGAAATACGTTTCTGTGATCTATTATAAGGAAATATAATAGCTTGTGTTTTACTAACATTAACTTTTATCTTCCATTTATCAAAGTATTTATTGGTAGATTTTAAACTATCTTCCATTTTTTTGATTATTGCGTTTGACACCTTACCGCAGCAAATAAAAGCACTGTCGTCAACGTAAAAAGCTACTTCTTGATTCTTGCGAATAGTAAAATCGGAAATATATATTGAATAAAGAGTAGGTGATAATACCGATCCTTGCGGCAGACCCGCAGGGATTTGTCTATCAATAGATAGCGTGTTATCTGTAGATACAGCAAATGAGCGCTGATCTAAAAAAACTCTTTATTATCTTTTGCAAATACGTTGGATAATTGAAGGAATTTAATTTAAAAACCAGGCCTTCATGCCATATTGAATCGAAGGCTTTTTCAATGTCAAGAAAAATAACTCCAGTGCTTTTACGATTTCTTTTGTTTGATTCAATAAAATTAACGACTCTTTTTAGTTGATGTACTGTGGAGTGTTCCTTGCGGAATCCAAACTGTTGAGGGTTAATAATATTATTTTGGTTGGAAAAATCTAAAATTCTCTTATTAATTATTTTTTCAAATACTTTATCCAATAGGCTTAGGATGCTGATTGGTCTATAGCTAGACGGTAATTTAGGATCCTTTCCTGGCTTAGGAATTAGGATAACTTTTGCCTTCTTAAAAATAGTTGGAAAATAGCCTTCTATTAAACAAGTGTTGAAAAGTTTACATAGAGTTTCAAAAAAGTAATCGGACATCTTTTTAAGGATAATGCTATTAATGCCATCTAAACCAGGGGCTTTATTATTTTTCAATAAAAGTACAAACGATTTAACTTCATCTAAATTGGTAAGCTCTACGTTAGATCTGTCAAGAAGTGTATCGTCAAGATCATGAATGAATCTTGAGACGGCTGAGTCCATAGGTGAATAATTATTTAAAGTAATGGTGTGTGAATCACCAAATAGGTCTGCTATTGAATTAGCTTTTTCATTGCCAGTTTTTAAAACTTCACCGTTTACGTGAAGATCAGTAAAAGACATTTTGTTTCCTTTCAGTGCTTTTTTTTACTTTCCAAAACTTTTTAGAGCCCGAGGGCAAATTCGAAATAAATTTTGACCAGGATTCATTGCGGTCTTTATTAAGGTGAAAATCAATAAGTTTATTTAATAGCTTCAAAATGCTTTTCAATTGATTTTTATAATTAAAATCGCTACATCTTTGAAATTTACGTTTGTATTTATTTCTCTGACTAATTAACATTTTACTAATTTCAGAGATTTCTCGTTGCCACGGAATTTTATAACCGACAGGTATTTTATTAAGCGTTTCTTTAACTATAGATATTAATTATTAAAATAAAAATCTAGATTACCTGAATTATTAACGGGTTGGTCAATGTTCTGACACCTAATTTCATTTTCCACCCAGTTTCCGATTGCTGACCAGTCTGCTCGATAATACAAGGGAACTGAATATGTCATGTTTTGAACTTGTCCAGAAATAACACAAGATATAGGTACATGGTCCGACTGTAAAACATTTGGATGTGTCTCAAGGTTTGAAAAATGGAGGCACGAGTTAGATAAAAGAATGTCTACTGTGGACGGTTGAATGGGGTTGATATTTTGTCCAAAGCGAGTGTGTCCATTTAGGTAATAAATGTAGTAGCTGGATTGAAGACAGTGGCTGTAGAGATCATTACCAGCCGAATTATTTGACATACAATTCCAATGAGTATGTTGGGCATTCAGATCACCGAAAATAAAATAGTCTTTTGAAAATGAAGTTAATTTATCCAAATCAGCTTTAAAATTGGTAGTATGAACTGGATTATACGCTGAAGTGAATATAACTGACCTTCTATTAATCGTAACTTGTATTGAAACACTTTCAGCAGTACTTGTTTTTATTTTTGGTAACAACGTATGCTTAATGTTACCTTTAATTGCAATTAGAACTCCTCCGCCATGAGTAGATCGATCCTCTCTATAAATTTTATAACCACCAAGTTGAAATTTGTGGTACGGTTTCAAAAGAGTCTCATTTAAAAGGAGAATATCGATTTTCCTTGTGTGTAAAAAGTATTCCAGCTGGGCAGCTGCTGACTCAGTTGTTATGCCTTGGGCATTCCAATGCATAACATGAACATTGTGTCTACCGGTTGAATTATATGGCATGTTTAAGCATCATACCCAAAACTCGTAGCTTGTCGTGCTTATTTTGACATCTTTACTATAAATTTTAAATATATATAAAAAAAATGTTATAAATTTTACACTCTACACACTGCATTGTCATACATTTAATACGACATAAATTAGTTTATTTATTTTATTTTTTTTTTTCATATTGTTTTATGATTTTTAGGTAATCTTTAAAAATAATTGCCGTATTTAATGTTTGTTATATAAACTTGTTTATTGTAAATATGTACTTTTAAATCAAATCTAATCATTTCACGAAATTTTTAGGGGCCAAAAGTTATAGGTCATGGGTATAGTTCTTTTTTCGAAAACAACCCTTTAATATAATTTTGATTTTTATTTTTGTTTTATATTTATTTATTATTATTCTTTTGCTTCGGTATTCGTGACTATAGATTTATAGCCACCTAAGTTTAGATCTTATAGTAACGGGCTTGTCCCCGATTTCCGAAGAGCTTAGCTGGTGTTATAGGTAGCAAATATTTCTGACAAATATGGAATTGTTTACTACTTAAATATTTTTCGCAAAAAGGGTTTGGAATTCTTTTGATGTTTATGAATAAATATTTTTTTGTTAAGATATAAACTGTTCCACATAAAAGAAGGAAATATTTTTTATTTTGCTTAATCGATATAAAAATTGAGGTTCTAAAAATTTATACGAGGGATGCCTTTTATATTTTGTGAAAAAACTAAATATTTGTTTTTAAAAAATGACATTATTGTTTCCTAGAGTAGTCCTCATAACAGTCACACAGTGTTATTATTTTTTTTGGAAATAATTCTGTAGCTTGTGAACCGTTGGAGATATCTAAAAAAAATTTCACATGTTCAGAGCTGAGGTGTTTTCGAGTTAATTTGATGGAACATAGGTCCCAAGCCGATTACGGGTGTTATTATTTGTAGCTTATTTCTTTTAGTTTAAGATATATTTAGGTCGAAGTAAATTTTATTATCATTTTTGGCCTAGTTTTTTTAAAGATTTTAATTTGGCGGCCATAATTTGGGTCCTAAAATTTTTTTACAAATATTCACTGGACTTCTTCCAAAATTCTAAATAGTATTATTTCTGCAAGAATCATATAAATATATCTGTTCGATAAAAAATTATATTAATATGAATTTGAAACTTAAAAAAAATTAATATTTTTGGGGTTATTTCTCAAAAAATTTGGTAATATTCTTTCTCTTCCAAAATATTTTTTGTTCCGGACTACAGAATTTTTGTAATGGTTTCAAAATAAATCTTAACCTAAATGCGTGTAAAACAAAGTCGGAGATGCTTTGGACAACGGTTTCCTCCAAGCCCTATCCAAACTTTGTCAATTTTGAAAAAGTTTTTTTATATTTTGTTTGTAAAACTCTCATATGTCAAAGCCGAGATCAAAAAAATAAATAAAATAAAATAAGTAAAAAAATATATGTTAGATAAACACACAAAAAATATTTCCTGAGCTACGCCTTTTATAACGGCTGGGTGATCATTTTAATGAAAAAAGTAAATTTTTGAAATAAGTTTCCCGGGCTGCGATTTTGTTTATTTTGGTAAGAAAAAATTGAGAGTTTAATTCCCTAATTTTAAAATAAGCTTATCTATATTGTGTCAAAATTTCATTGGAATACCTCCACTCGTTTAAATTTTATTTAGATCCAAATATTAACATTATTTCTCAAAAATACACTTAAAATCTAAGTTTTAAAATTTTCAGGTCATAGTCTGAAAATATTTAATTGTATTTAATATATTTTCACTAATTATGATTTTCCATGTTCTCACGTTTCCCAAATACTTTCATAAAGTATCTATATTTTTGTTGAAAACTAACAAAAAATGTGTCTTCTTAGGAAATTTTTAGCACTTTTCCAATGTATTTTATGAAAAATGTAAACACAGTACGAGCAGCAAAGCAATGTTAAGTTCTTCTGTTACCTTTTACCTTTAAATTGCACAGTGGTGCACTATCGAAAATTTTTGTAAATAAATCAGTAGCTTCTAATCGGCTGGTTGGATTTACATAGAATTTCAATAGGTGTAGCAGAAGAGTGTACAATTCTAAGTTTGCTATAGGGACTTAAAGTAGGGTACCTACGACATTGAAAATTTTTAACCCTTTGCCAATTTTCTTCTTAAAGCCCTTAATAAGGCCTATAAAAACGTGATTACCTGTGCTATTTATCTATTATAGTTTTCGTGTTATTTGCATTTGAAATTTTAATTACCTGAATTTTGCAAGTTCTTGGTCCAGTTTCTTCATATATATATATCATGCTAGTACTTCCTACCGATTTTATTATTATTTTTTTAACTAAGTAAAGAACAAAATTATCTATTAAATAAGGATAATTTGGAGTTGATATCTTAACCGAATCCAAAAATAAAAGATTTATAATTCGAAAATTTCAAAAATTACGTTTTTTTTTTTAAATTATGTTTTTTCCCGAAAAGGTGTCTACACTCTTTCTTCTTTAAAATGTAATTTTCTTTAACAACATACTTTTTTATACTTTTCCGAAAGGTATCTTCACAAGGATGATTTTAAAATAGAAAACAAATTTGACCTATTTTATATAAAAGTTTTGACTTTAGTCTATATGATCTAAAATCCCAAAGCATGGATCTGCAAAGTGAATGCAGTTAGGGAATTTATAAAGTGGTCTTAAGAGTTTGCAATCCCTATCTCTGGGCCATCGGGAAAATGAGTACTTTATGGCCGAAGAAATGAGAAATCCCATTTTTGAGATTTTAAGATCTTAAAGTTTTTTCATAAAGTCTACAATCACCGTTCAAATATCTTAACCAACTACGATTTTATTACGGATAATACACCTATAGTTTCTCCAAAAACCAATTTTTTACAAAAATTTTGCTTTAATTCCAAATATTTTAAAAAATATGAGCTTGTATTAAATTGAAAATATAATTCTTCATTATACACGAAAATAATAATATCTTTTACAGAACCGAAATTATGCTACTTTAAAATTAAATTGCACTGAAATTTCCAAAAATATTGTACTATTGTACTATTGTAGCCAATGTTTGAAGGTGTGTTTGTGATGAAAATTGACAAATTTTGGACAGGGCTTTTGAGGAGACCTTTTGGATTTCTTTTTTGTATAGTTTCAATTTCAGACTACTATAACTTTTTATCAGATCTATATATTTATATGACTATTGCTGCAATATTATTTAGAAATTTATAAGGAAACTAGTGGATATTAAAAAATTTTAGAGCTTAAAGTTAAGTTTAAAAGTATATAAAAAAGCTAGGCAGAAAATGAAGGAAAATTTACTTCGATCTAAATAAATAATTTACTAAAATCTAAATATCTCTTAAAAAATCATAAATGAAATTTTAAAAATTAAAAAAAAATGGCATACCCGTGATTACAAACTTTGGTGGTCCACCTACTACCCCCCTAACACGCTAGGGTACTGTACTCCTTCAAATCAACTCGAAAATACCTCAGTTCTGGCTACGTCAAATTTTATTTAGATACCTTTAACAGATCACAAGTTATAGAATTCTTTCCAAAAAAGCGTTTTTGGAATCATTGTGCTAAAATATACCTCTTTCGGATTTTTATATAAAAACAATGCAATTTTATTTTTAAAGATCGAAAAGCAATGAAAATTGTTATGAATATGTTTTTACATTCTGATTTTTATTATAATATAAATTTTTATATATGTAAATAAATTTACACATTTTTGCCTAGAAAAATACCAAAATCTCCTCAATCTCAACTTTTTTCCTTTTTTTCCCTCATTTATTGCAATTTTTTTTTTTAATTTTTCTTTCTTTACAATTTTTGTGTAATCTATTGTTGTTGATCTCTAGAACTGTAAACATATTTTTAAATCCCTGGACGTCAAAAATAAGAATTTTTTATCTGTTATGCCTTATGTTAAAAACTTATTTCAAGAAAATAATAAATATTGAACAAAAGTTGAAAATTATTTTCAATGAAATAGTAAAAATAGTAGTAATTTATTTTACTTATATGACAATACTGCTATATGTGTCTGTTGTTAATTATTTTAAAAGATTTTGTTAATTATTAAGTAAAGAAAAATTTTATAAAATATTAATTACTTCAATTATGCGAACATTTTGGAAATTTATTTTCTCTTTATCCGAATAAATTTGAACAATTCTAAAAATCTGATTTAAGAATTGAAAATAGTGTACAAATTTAGATATAAATACAAATTTTCATGACTGTAGGACATATCCTTCTATCTTTTTGCAATTTTCTATGGGTTCGACTCACTGTGCAAGTTGTCGGTTTTGAAGCCATTATATAATCTTTTTTAAAACGACATATATAGACATGTTATATATCAATGTATTGGTAAATTAATCTATTTTCTTATATATATATATCATCAAGGAAAATTCTGTCTACTTTCAAAAACTGGATGAATTCTGCTTGAAAAAAATATTATTTCTTTTTTAGTTTTTAACTTTTTTTTCATATTATTTATATTTTTATTATTGACAAAAATTGGTTGTTGTAGCTATTTGAATTATTTTTTTAACGAATGAAAGACTGGTATTCATTTTACATAATACATAAAAAATAATAGTAATAATATAATGCTAATATGTGTTTTTGTGCAATTAAAAAAAAAAAGTATTTTTAAAAGTTGACTTTTTTCATAAAATCAGCACTCCTGCATTTGTTTTTGGCTGGGCGGGAATCAGTTTAGAGCCAAATCGATCTAAATACATGTTTTAATGAAACAGCGTCAATAAATTAAAAAAAAAAACTCGCATGATATTATTTTAATGAATCGATAAACATGAAATTTATTTCTAAAATTCACCATTTTCGAGCAATGCTGGATGTAGGGTGCAAATCAAAATTAATTTAAAATTTCTTTATTAACCATTTATGAAGCCTAGTCTTTTGAAATATATAAAGAAAAAAAATTTATTAACAAAACTTTGAGAAAAAAGTGAAAGACATTTTTCATATTAATTACAGAGTGTTGAGTTTGAATATTTTTCACGGTTAGACGAATTGAAATAATCCAAACATTTTTTGAGCATATTATTTCGGAATGAATTAGAAATTACAAAATATTTTTAAAATAAAATTTCCTACATATACCTGAGAACTAATTCCCGAAAAACTAAATAAATTCGAGACAAAAAATCAAAAACTCCAAATTCAATCGTAAATATCTTTTTTGTAAGAGATAACCCGCTAAGCACTTTACAGAAATATAAAAATCTTTAAAATCGGACTTGATTTTTAGAAGTTATGATTTTTTGAAACATTTGGTAACCCGAGATGGTTAATTTTGACACCCTGTAGCTGATTTCATATTTTTACAGGGTGACTACAAGATAATTTTTCTGAAAGCTTAGGTCCTCCTTTACAACTTTTTTGTACATTTTAATTCGGAGATATTTAGATTTATTACCAACCATTATGCGATTGTCCCCACTGTGCGGCAATGTTATCAGCGCAAATATTTGAATTTTCGTGTTATTCGTCATGCAATCCTACTTTGTAATCCAATTACTTTATTGAATTACTCTATATCAAAATAAACTACAAGCGTTTGATGTGTTTCAATTAAAGTTAAAAAACAGCCTTAATATTTTGTTCATTTTGTATCGTAAATAAATTTCAAAACTATTTGAAATGAACAAGCACATAAACCATATGAGTTTTATGAACAAAAAATTTTTCAAATTGCTCTTGATGTTTTCAGTAATTTTGAAATTAAAAACAAGTAAGAAACTTATAGTCAGTCAAGCCCGACAATAGGGTATTAACCCTACTATGCGGACCCCTAGGGGTCAGTAGTACTGTTTTAGTGGATCCGCGAAGAGTTCTAAAATAGTGTATAATTTCAATTGATTATTATTTTGTTTAGTACTCGTGATTATTTCCCGAAGAATAGAAGCTTGATTGAAAAGTTTGAAAAAGAAGAATTGGAGGCTTTGATCGATCATGACTCATGTCAAAGGCAAGAAATGCTTACATAATAATTGGGAGTGAATCAAACAACAATTTCCAGGTTTAAAAGTACTTGAATTTATCCAAAGGCATCGAATAGTTACGGGCGATAAAAAAGGGAACCACTATGAATCCAATACAAAGTGCTGAACACAATTGATCAGTATGAAGAGAGCTTTTAACGAAAAAGGTCCAGAATATATGATTTGACACGAGTCTATCTATGACTTTTTATCATGACCATGCTCGGTTTCATGTTGAGCGACCATTTTTTTTTATTACGAAACAATGGAAATTAATGTATATAACAATATGTTTTCTTAGCGACCCTCCAAAGATTTTTTTTACTCATTTTGCATTGCGTTACCTACAATGCAAAAGTCCGTATCCAGCAAAAACTTTGCTTTCCTGGTAAGCTAGCAGGTATAATTGGAAACAAAAATAAACTACTTATTTTTTGCCTGAATAACTAGTTATTTTTGTTCGACCTGTCCACAAATTCATGTAGTTATTTTTTGACTCTAGGGGTACTCAAAAATATGTACCTAAACGAAAACAAAAATAAAAAAAAAAAACAAAAAAATTTCGCCCTCAGTGAGACTCGAACTTGGATACACACTAACCATTCGTTTTTACTGACTAACGTCTTACTCAGTACACCATCTCATACATAGCATCCTAAGCGACAAGAACTCTATTTAGTTTAAAATATCTTTTAAGACATTTTGTTATAAAAAACTAACAGCTTCAGAATGGGGTTGAACCAACAACCTTCTGGTTGTTAATCCGGCGCTCTAGCCAACTCATCCACGTGATTGCAGTATTACTGTGCTATTATACTATTGAGTACTTATTAATGTAATACAGAGTAAGCAAATAATAATGACGCCTCATTACCAAGAAACTACTTTAATAAGTAGTGTTATTACCGAAAACCAAAAAGTTTTTGCTGGGATATTACTTGCTATTATACTATTGAATACTTATTTGTGTAATATCAAGTAGCCAAATAATAAACACGCTTTATTACTAAGAAACTGCTTTAATAAGTAGTTGCCATTTGTTAATTTGTGCCCGAGTTTAAATCTCACTGATTTCAACATTTTTTGGTTTTTTATTTTTGTTAATCCAGCACTCTAGCCAACTGATCCACGTGATTGCAATATTACTGTGCTATTATACTATTGAGTACTTATTTATATAATATAGAGCAGGTAAATTATAATGACGTCTCATTACCAAGAAACTACTTTAATAACTAGTTGCCATTACCGAGAAAAAAGTTTTTGCTGGGTGGTAATACCAAAAATCATTATAAACATCAAAGTTACTTCTTTGGGCGAAAAAAAAAAATAATACTTAAATAGCTTGGAAGATGTAATGATATTAAGCTTATGGGCTGTAAAATTCAAAAAGTTTTTTTAATCCATTTATTTACAATCTATTTAGTAACAATAATAAGCAAATTTAATAATATTTATTTTAAATTACATTTGTTTTAATCTCCAGTGATATTAAAGCGTATTCATATATTCCTATAATAGATTTATTAATAAATTAATTTTAATATTTATATATATATTTACTAAACTTAATATTAATTTTTAAAGGGGTAAGTCTAAAACATAATACCTTTTAAGGCTCACTATTTCTTCACTGTCGTCTAATATAACAATTGCTAGTGGGTTACTGTGGTTACCAAGTCTTTCAACATATTTTGAACTAAGTTTACTGATTTCTTGTTTAACTTTAGGTATTGATAAATCTTTATGTTCAAGATCATTTTTAGTTTTTTGGATTGATGGCGTTGTAAAATTTCAATATTTGAATTACTAGCGGTTCCCCACAGCTGTATTCCATAAGTCCATATGCAGTTTTAAAATGGTTTTATACAAAATTATTTTATTTTCAAGACTTAATTCCGAATTTCTGCCGAGTAACCAGTACATTCATTTTTAATGTTTAGATGTTCTTTTTTTTTTTTCTTTAATGTGTTTTTCTTTAATGTTGATCTTCTGTCTAAGTGCATTCCAAGATATTTGACATAATTTGAGTTTAGTATTTGCTTTCCATTTAAAAAGACCGGAGGACAATCACCTTTTCTTAAAGCAAAAGTTATATAAGATGATTTTTCTGTATTAACCCAGCAAAAACTTTTCGGTTTTCTGTAATAACAACTACTTATTAAAGTAGTTTCTTGGTAATGAGGCGTCATTGTTATTTACCTACTCTGTATTACATTAATAAGTACTCAAGAGTATAATAGCGCAGTAATACTGCAATCAGGCGGATGAGCTGGCTAGAGCGCCGGATTAACATCCAGAAGGTTGTTGGTTCAACCCTATTCTGAAGCTGTTAGTTTTTTATAAAAAAAATGTCTAAAAAGGTATTTTAAACTGAATAGAGTTTTTGTCACTTAGGGTGCTTTGTGCGAGATGGTGTACTGAGTAAGACGTTAGTCATTAAAAACGAATGGTTAGTGTGTGTCCAAGTTCGAGTCTCACTGAAGGCAAAATTTTTTTGTTTTTTTTTTATTTTTGTTTTCGTTTAGGTACATATTTTTGAGTATCCCTAGAGTTAAAAATAACTACATGAATTTATGGACAAGTCGAACAAAAATAACTAGTTATTCAGGCAAAGAATAAGTAGTTTATTTTTGTTTTCAATTATACCTGCTAGCTTACCAGGAAAGCAAAGCTTTTGCTAGGAATATATTATTCCACTTTTTCAATCAGTTATTTATGTCATTCAGGTGTGTTTGAATCGATGTTGGCGATTGTAACATTCTCTCCTAAAGGCATATCTGATGTATAAATAGTGTTAAGTACTGGACCAAGTTCACTGCCTTGAGGGATATCGGATTTTATATCACATATATCAGAGTTTTTATTATTTGTTTTTACATAAAATATACGTTCACTTATGTATGATTTAAGTACCAAATGTAAACGGGCAGGGAGATGTTATTTTAATAATAAATAAAGAAGACCAGAATGCCAAACCCTATAAAAAGCTTGCTTAACTGCTAAAAATACAGCAGAGCAATATTTTTTTTCTCAAGTGCATCTTGTGCTACATTGATTATCCGATGACATTTTTCAGGGGTTCCATGTTGAGTGCGAAAACCAAATGGTATTCAGGAATAATATTTAAATTATCCAATATTGGCTGTAACTTTTTAAGAAACAATTTTTAAAATATTTTTGAAAAAGGACTTAGTAAACTAATCGGTCTATATGAAATTATAGTATTTTCTGGTTTATTCGGTTTATTATTATTTCAGCACATTTCCATTGAGTTAGGTAATGACCCAGTCTCATAATATCATTATAAATAAATGTGATTAGCAGTATTGCTTTCTTTGGTAAAACTTTTATGTCTTTAGATCCTATTTTATCATATCCAGAAGATTTTTTAGTATTTAACAAAGATATTTCTCATTTCTCGTTCTACCTCTTTTGGCTTTATATGTCTAATAGGTAGATCCATTTAACAAGGGCTATCCAGATATGATGAAACTTTTTTTTTTTTTTTTGTTTTGATCGCCAGGACAATTAAAAGAAAACGGTTGAAATGTTGACTCTAGGTATTTTGCAAAAGCGTATGCTTTAGCTTTATTTGATTTACACCAAGTAACATTTTGATCTTTTACTGGTTGGTATATTTCTTTTACAAGGTCTTTTCAAATATTTTGTAGCATACTATAGTTTATATTCAGAGTCTTGATAACTGCTTACATTTCTGAGATAATTGGTGAGCTGTTTATTTTTCGCTTCATTTAGTCATCTTTTTAGTTCATTACTGGATCTGTTAAAATTTAATTTATTTACTGCACTTTTGTTATTCTTACACATTCTCCTCAATCTTCTCTTAACTCTTATTAAGTCTCTTATTTCTCTCGAAACTACTACTTCCCAGCAAAAACTTTGCTTTCCTGGTAAGCTAGCAGGTATAATAAACTACCTATTTTTTGCCTGTATAACTAGTTATTTTTGTTCGAGTTGTCCACAAATTCCTGTAGTTATTTTTTGACTCTAGGGATACTCAAAAATATGTACCTAAACGAAAACAAAAATAAAAAAAAAAACAAAAAAATTTTGCCCTCAATGAGACTCGAACTTGGACACAAACTAACCATTCGTTTTTACTGACTAACGTCTTACTCTATTTAGTTTAAAATATCTTTTTAGATATTTTATTATAAAAAACTTCAGAATGGGGTTGAACCAGCAACCTTCTGGTTGTTAATCCGGCGCTCTAGTCAACTCATCCATGTGATTGCATTATTACTGCGCTATTATACTGTTGAGTACTTGTTAATGTAATACAGAGTAGGCAAATAATAATGACGCCTCATTACCAAGAAACTACTTTAATAAGTAGTTGTTATTAGCGAAAACCAAAAAGTTTTTGCTGGGTTTATTTCATGTATTTCCATATATTTGATTTGGCGAAGATAAATAAGCTAATTCATGGATAATATTAGTTAAATGTTCAACAGCGTCATCTATATCAGTGGGTTCTTTTAATTTAATATTTAAATGTATGTTTTGCTCTAACCAGTATTTAAATGATTCTATATCAGTATTATACGTAATTATACTTTATAATTATTGTCTTCAAACAAGCATGTATCATAATTAATGTTTAGTGGAGAGTGATCTGAATTCAGATCATTTGTATCTAAAATATTTAATATATGACTAGAAATTCCATTGCACAGTGGGGCAGAATCGAAATTTTTTGGAAATAAATCTGTATTTATCATCTTCCTTAATAAATATTCTATTTCTAAAATTTCAATCAGGCGTAGGGTTTTCCTGAATTCCCAAAAAACTAATCAAAATTACCAAAAATGGGATTTTTTACATTT
Organism: Protocalliphora azurea; assembly: GCA_932274085.1. Classification (NCBI taxonomy): domain Eukaryota; kingdom Metazoa; phylum Arthropoda; class Insecta; order Diptera; family Calliphoridae; genus Protocalliphora; species Protocalliphora azurea. The sequence continues at coordinate 149,760,594 of OW026521.1, read as the reverse complement.
ATGGCTATAGAATCCCCATTTTTCCGAAGGCCCGTAGATTTTGATTTAAAACTTTTAACAACATATTGAGGATTCTTAAAATATATTCCGCTTGTCGATTCGTGCTTTGGGATTTGAGAAAAAATGGTCTAAAGTCAAAACTTTCATATAAAATGGGTTGACTTCGGGAGGGTGTGTACCATGACCAATTGAGTTATTGGGCTTGTTTTTTATCCTAAAGTCATCTCTATGAAGTTGCCTTTCAGAAAAGTGTAAAATTATTATATGTTGCTAAAGAAAATTTTATTTTAGATAAAAAAGAGTGTAGTTACTTTTTCGGCTAAAAAAAACACAAAAAGTCGTCTTTTTTGGAATTTTCAAATTCAAAATCGTTTATTTTTGGACTCGGTAAAGTTATCGACTTCAATTTTTTTGTATTCAATAGATAATTTTATTCTTTAACTAGATAGGAAAAAAACTAATAAAATCGGTCGGAAATACTAGGATATATATGAAAAAAACTGGGCCAAGAACATACAAAATTATGGTGCTTAAAAATTGAAACGCAAATAACTTGAAAACTATAAGAGATAAATAGGACATGTAAGCATGTTTTTTATAGGTATTATTATTGAAATCGGACGAGAAACAAAAATTTGGCAAGCGATTAAAAATTTTTTATGTCAGAGGTACCTAACTTTGAGCCCCCTTAGCTCCACCCCTGAGGGTTTTGTTGTGCCCTCCTTCCAAACTTAATATTGTAAACTCCTCCGCTGCGCCTATACCAAATTTCATAAAAATCAAACCAGCCGATCAGAAGTTACAGATTTATTTCCAAAAAATTTTTATTCTGCCCCATTGTGCATTGTAAATGACGAAATCGAGTAAATCTGGTATCTTTCTTGGGTCACTTGGCCAATAAGTTGGCCTTCCTGTTGGTTAATATAGAATATTTATTGTCTATAACATTTTTATAAAGTTCCTTGCAATTGAAATAGCCACCCACGAGAAATCTTTGGTCAAGTGTATTAAAAAAGTCTTGAGAATCATTATATTTAATATTATGCCTTGGAGGAAAATAAACAGAGTGTATTGACACATCACTATTATTGCATTTAATACTTATACCGGCAGCTTGTAGGTGAGATTTTTTATATTCATTTATCACAACATACTTTATAGAAGATTTAACTATATTACTGACCCCCCAATGGGCTCTATTATCTGGATGATTACAGGAGATAAGATCAAATCTATTTATCTTGAAATATGTTTTGTTTCTAAAATTTGTCTGTGATATTAAGAATATATTTATATGATTAAGTTTTATAAAAGTATCAATTAATTTAAAAAAAATGTGTTGGTGCAAAATATATTACCATAAAATAAAATATAAATTTAGAGCGTATTTTGAATTCCTTTTAAAATTAAAAATGATTTTATTAGATTTTGTATCTTTAATTATTTTTGTTTATTTTCAATAATTTTTTTTTTTTTTTTTTTTTAACGTCAAACAATTTTTATACTTAGGAAAAACTTAAGGGAGAATACTTAAGTTTCCAATCATAAAACAATTTTAAGTACTTAAGTACGTCATTAAGTGAGCAGTATAATACCGAGTCTATGTTTTATAAATTTGAAAAAGCGGGGATTATTTTTCAATAAAATTAAAAGAGATACAACTTAAAATCTTTATTAGAAACAAGAATTATTCTTTTTGCTAAAGTATTATAATATTGTGGATGTCAAAAAAAAAAAAAAAAAAAAAAAAATAAAAAAAAAATAAAAAACAAGTAAGAAAGATACAGTCGGTCAAGTCCGACCTTAAGATACCCCACACCATTGTGTATGTCCATCGAAATTCGTGGAAGGGTCTTATATTAGACATATGGACTATTGTGGATCAATATTTTTATTAAGTTTAAAATAAAATATACAAATACAGAATATTACGTTAATTAGGGTGACTCCTGAAAGTAGGCTTATATGGGAGCTATGTTAAATTATGGAGCGATCCTCATAAAATTTGTCACTGTGATTTCTACTTATATAAAACTTATTTGTGTCGAATATATACTTGATACTAACATGTGTATGTGATTTATGCACGTTAAAGTGATTTTCGGAAGAGGGTTTTATATGGGAGCTATGATCAATTATGGACCGATCTTCATGAAATTTGACACAAAGATTGATACTTATACAAAACTTCCTTACACCGAATTTCATTAAAATATTGCTATATTTAAGGCATTTATGGTCGTTAAATCCCTATTCCGGTAGGACATTTGTAGGGGGGCTAGGTGAAATAGGCTTCGTCCTACGTGCCAAATTTCATTGAATTTTCTTCAAAATTACTACCTGTACTTTGTGCACAAGGTTTACATGGACAGTCAGCCAGCCGTCAAGCCAGACGGACGTACGGACGGACATCGTTAGATCGATTAAAAAAGTGATTATGAGTCGATTGGTATACTTTAAGGTGGGGCATAATAAAAAATAAAAAAAATTGAATTAGTAAAGAATTATTTTTCATAAAGCTGTTTCTAAAAAAATGAAAAAATACTGTGTGATTGGTGGAGGGTATTTAAGATTCGGCATAGCCGAATTGTAGCATTCTCACTTTCTTGGATTATTGTTGTCTTCATTTGGTATTGTTGTTTCATTAACTTTAAAGTGAAGGGTATATAAGATGCGGCGTAGCCGAATATAACACTCTAACTTATTTTTTCTTATTTTATTACAAATTTAATTTCTTGTTTCTTTTAATTTTTTTTTTTGTCGCTCAGTAAAACTAAAGGGAAAAATAAATAAAATGAAATACATATGTATGTATGTATGTATGTATGTATGTATGTATGTATGTATGTAGAATTTAAATACAAAAATGATTGTGACAATGTTCGTCAACCCATCGATTTGCATAAACTCTCATAACAACAGTAAATAAGACTTTTGTTATTGTTATATTTGCTATAGAAAACGAACCAAAATACTAAGAAAGACCTATTTCGTTGACGAGCAATAAGAAATCCAATCAAAAGTAAAAGAAATGTTAAAGTGTTAACAGCCTTTAACTAGAATATGCAGTAAAATGTTAACGCACTAAAATAATGTGAACGCACTAAAATAAAGGATATAAGAAAAAAAAAACGACTAAAAGAAAACAAATAAAAATAATAAAAATTAAAAATTAATTAAAAGAAACTTTAAAGAAAAACAAAAATATTAATAAAAATAAATAATTTGTTAATTTAAAAAGAAAGTAGTAAAATAAATAAAATACTAAAATAAATAAAAAATAGCCAACTCAGTGCAACATAACAGATTCATAACTTTTTCGATGCTTAGACATCTATTTTGGAAGTAATAATTTCACAAACTGGAATATTTTTTCTTTAATAATTGTTTAAAAAAAACCAATATTTTATGGTCTTGGAAATAAAAAAAAAATAAATAAATAAAATATAGTAAATGATTAAATAAATACACTATAAAGTCTAAAGTAAATAAAATAACCTAAAAATAATATAATTAAATTTAAACAAAACACTGACGACTGCATTCAAAAAAAAAAAAAAGCAAACAATAGTATTATTAGTTTTAAATAATCAATGTCCAATTGTAAATAATTTAGTGCTAAAGTGCACGCTAAAGCTATGAAAATAACATTATAGCAGACATTTACGCAAAAAACAAAAAAAGAACTTTGTCTAATTAAATAGAATCAAAATACCACGCTGTCTAGTTTTAAAAGTTATTTAACGGTATTTTTTTTGTTTTTAGTGAAGAAACAACAGACTAAAAATAAAAATCTAATCACTTCATTATGTTGCTGTTATACTATACCCATTCAATATTATTTTACTTGGGTCTGCCAACTTACCAGCCGACCAAAGATTTTACAAAAAAATTACAAAGTTTTGATTATGAATATCTGCCGCAGGAAGTGTGTGTGGCTCAGTGTTTGGAACATCGTAGAAGGAATACAACAACCACTGATTTGCTGTTAAATCGCAACTACTGGAACATTGAAAATAATCGGGTGAGTTTAGATTTTAAATTAAGTTGAATTTTCTTTGTGTTTTTTAGACTTAAGCAAAATCAGAAGGGGGATCTCATTCGTTAAAGGAGCATATCTGCGATACCCAATTATCTTAAAAATGAAGTAATCATTTTTGTGGCATTTAAACGATTTTTTAATCATAATCATTTTTGTGCCACTAATTTTTAGATAATTTAAATTTACATACGTTCATAGGCAAACGTGATTAATTATTTTTTCAAAACTCGCATATTTTGCTGTTAGTATTATGATAACTTTCTTATTTTTTTTGGTATTTAAAAAATATATTGTTCATTCCCAGCAAAAACTTTTTGGTTATCGGTAATGGCAACTACTTATTAAAGTAGTTTCTTGGTAATGAGGCATCATTATTATTTGCCTACTCTGTATTATATTAATAAGTACTCAATAGTATAATAGCAGAGTAATACTGCAATCACGTGGATGAGTTGGGTAGAGCGCCGGATTAACAACCAGAAGGTTATTGGTTCAACCCCATTCTGAAGCTGTTAGTTTTTTATAACAAAATGTCTAAAAAGATATTTTAAACTAAATAGAGTTTTTGTCGCTTAGGATGCTATGTACGAGATGGTGTACTGAGTAAGACGTTAGTTAGTAAAAACGATTGGTTAGTTTGTGTCCAAGTTCGAGTCTCATTGACGGCGAAGTTTTTTTGTTTTTTTTTATTTTTGTTTTCGTTTAGGTACATATTTTTTAATACCCCTAGAGTCAAAAAATAGCTACATAAATTTGTGGACAAGTCGAACAAAAATAACTAGTTATTCAGGCAAAAAAATAAGTAGTTTATATTTGTTTCCAATTATACCTGCTAGCTTACCAGGAAAGCAAAGTTTTTGCTGGGTTGTTATAAACTTGAAAGTAATGAAAAATAATAGACAACATATTTATTTTAAGTGTAAACAAAATTATCTATTATTGCCACAGTGCACGGTGGTAAATTCCGGCCAAAAAAGCTGAAAACGAATTTTTGATAAAATTTTGATTGCATTATAAAGCCAACACTTCAGATAATACGATTCACAACTTTTTCGATGCTTAGACATCTAGTTTGGTAGTAATGTCACAAATGGAATATTTTTCTCTAATAATTGTTTAAAAAAAATACTGTTTAAATTCTTATGTACAAAATATGTTTTTTAAAATTTTTTAAATTTTTTGAGAATATTGGTTTATTGTCAATCTTCTGGTCCAAAGTACTGGTCATTAAATTATCTTTTTGGTACATTTATGGACTGCAGAAAAGTTGGTTACTTTTTTCATCACAGAAATTTTAAACCCAAACTTTAATGGACCAGACATCTTTTTTCAATAGGTTCCATAGGTTCAATCTAAACAAGATAGTATACTTCTAAGTGTCACAAGTTGGTATCAATAAAGTTTAGCTGCTATCCTTCTTACCACTACATTTCTAGTAACTACTTGAAATTAGGAATTTTTTTCATATATTTAAAGTTCAGCATATTTAGAAAAATAATTATATAACAATAATAATGATATAATTGGCATATGAGCGGTCAAAAAATATATTTTAAGTGTTTTAATACATAGAAAATTATTTTAAGAGTGGATTTTTGGAAATTTGTAGTAATTTTAATATAAAAATCATAAAATAAAATTTTGATACCTGTAATTAATTTTTTCTCAAATGTTGGCCATTCTAACTAAAAGTTGTAGAAATCATTTATCTATTTCGCGTAATTTTTGAAACAAAATTGTATTGTCAATTTACCACGTAATTAATTACATCCTTAAATTTTTAGGTTTTTTTTTTTTTTTTTTGATAAATATATTAAATATTATTATATTTTCGAAAATTCTTTCAATTAAATGTGTTAAATGTAAGGAAAATCGCCTATATCTCTACTTCTACTTAACCGATTTTTACAAAACATACATCATTGGAAAGCTGGTTAAATACTGGTTAAATTATTTTGATATTTATCAAGTATGAATTTATCGTAATTTTTCTTTGTTCTCATTTATCTGGCCACCCCCTTCTAGTGTCTATAAAAAATTTTGTTTGTGAGTGAAGCATTATATTTTTTATACGCGTACCAAATTTAAATTGTTTACATAGAGAAATAACGGAGTTATTTCTCTACCACCGTACAGTGAGGCAGAATCAAAATTTTTTTTAAATAAATCTGTAATTTCTAATCTGCAGTTTGAATTTATATAAAATTTCACATGTGCGTAGCAGAGAAGTGTACAATTTTGGAAGGTAGACCCACATATCCCTCAAGAGTGGAACTATTAGGGTTCAAAATAGGATACCTCTGATATAGAAAATTTTTAACCGCTTGTCAAAATTTTGTTTCTTATGTGCTATTATCTCTTATATATTGTGCTATTTATCTCTTATAGTTTTCAAGTTATTTGGAATTTCAGCTATCTTAATTTTGCCAAATCTCGGTCCAGAGTTTTTTATATAAAAACCAATATTTTTATTCGATTTTCTAAAATGTTTACCCAATTAATTCAAGAACAAAATTTTCTATCGAATAAAAAAACTTGAATTTAATATCTCTAACGAGTACAAAATAACCGATTTTAAAATTGAAAATTGATAAAATAATGATTTTTTGTGTTTTTCTTTTTTTTTTTTTTTTTTTTTTTGGCCGGAAAAGTTTCAATACTCTTTTTCCTCTCAAATAAAATTTTCTTTAAGAACATATAATAATATTATACTTTTCCGAAAGGTATTTTCACAGAAACGATTCAAAAATTGAAAAATTACTCAAACACCTAAACAGACGCTTCGGAATTTGATCTATTTTACATAAAAATTTTTAATTTAGCATATATCTTCCAAAATCCCAAAGGCTAGTTCTGCTTTTTGCAAATCTGCAACAAATTTTTGGGATTTTCTCCGCTTTTTGGGGAATTGTGGGAACTCTTTTACAAAAATCTGATTTTTTTTAACTACAATTTTACAAAGATTTTATTAGAGATAAAATATTTATAGGTTTTCCAAAAAACAATTTTTTACAAACAATTTAATTTAATTTCAAAAATTACAAAGTATGGACTCCATTTCTTTTTCAAATAAAAATAATTTTTGATTATATACAGAAAGTTTGAAATCAATATCTTTTGCAGAACCAAAACTACCATACTTTAAAGTTTAATAAAATTTTAAATCGGATAAAAATATTGGACTTTATATGGAAAAAAACTTTACCAAGATCTTGAAAAATTGAGATTTCAAATGCATATATATGTAAATCTTTGGCAATGTCAGAGGAGTCCTACTTTGAGCCCCCATAGCTTCGATGATGAGATATATGCGGGGTCTTCCTTCCAAATATAAAACTATACTCTCCTCTGCTACGCCTATATGAAATTCTATGTAAATTCAACCAGCCGATTAGAAGTTACAAATTGATTTCCAAAAATGTTTGTTTCTGCCCCAATGTGTAATGTTTGATAAAGCATTAAAGAAAAAAGTCTGCACTTTTTTGTACGAGAGCAACTGGAATTTTTTTTAATTTATAATTTCTAATATCGCGCAATATGAGCGCACGCTTTTTTTCAGAATAATTAATACACAACAAAAAATTATTGCCTTATATTTTTCAATTAACATAGTTGTTTCATTTTTCATCAAAATTTAGTTAATATATTCAAGTGAAAATAAAATAAAAGAAATAGTAACAATAAAATTCAAACGAATGCACAGATTGTAAAAAATATAAAATTGTTAATGAATTCGAACAATTTTAACTCTTAAAACAATAAGGTCAAAATCAAGTTTTAGGATATTTGAGATTTTTAAAGAAAATATAACGATAGAATTTTTTGGAAGCCTTACCGATCTTTTCATGTATATCTAAGTTATCCGAGAGCTTCATAAACGACATAAAAATCAACACACAACAACTCTATACATAAAAAATATAAAGCAAAGCTTTCTCTTTCTTTCCATCTTATATAAATTTAGTGTAAACATATGTGATTTAATTTGCAACAATGGCAACACCGACAGAGAGAGAGAGATAGAGAGTAAAGAAAATGAGAGCTTTTGAGAAACCGTTGTGAAAATAAAATAAATTATAATTTTGTTTTAGTTGTCAAATATTCATATAAAAAAAAAAATTATCCGCTAGCTTGTGTTTCAGCAGTTATATGAGAGCTATGGCCAATTATGTACTGATCTTTATAAAATTTTTCACTTTGTTTGAGTCAAATATAATCCTAATACTAACATTTATATACGGTTTTTGCATGTTAAAGTGATTTTCGGCGTTTATATGGGAGCTATGGTTTATTATGGACCGATTTTCACGAAATTATGTACAAAAATTAATTTTTGTATAAAACTTATTTGTGATAAGATATTTATGAGCGTTATTTATACCCCTTTTCCGGAACTACATTTGTATAGAGGCTAGGTGAAATAATGGGCCGATTATACTTTTGAGACTCCATAGCTCTGCTCCTAAGGGGTATATTAGATTCATCTTCTACTCTGGTATAAAAGAAATTACAGATTTATTTCCAAAATATTTTGAAGAGAAAAGTGATGACCAATTTTGATGTTTTTTAATATTATTTTAAGCTTAGTTTAGACGTTATGTTGAAACTTGTGAGATTAAAAGTACGAACAAATACCTGTGTCAGCATATTTTATATTATATATATATATATATATATATATATATATATATATATATATATATATATATATATATATATATAATAAACAACTTAGTACCTTAATAAAAATAAATTAATTTTTATCTTCAAACAAATAAAAAAGTAGTTGGCCGGCAAGACCACTTAATACATTTAGCATTATGCACATATTTATGTAATTAAGGCGATTTTCAAGATTTTTAGGGAGGGTCTTATATGGCACATATGGTCGTTTACATACTTTACTTGTTTGTGTCAATTATTAATTATCTTGATACTAACATTTATATGGGATTACATTTATATGGGATATGGGTGATTAACACATTTATTTGAATGGCCCTAACTTTTGTTATATGAAAGATATCAAAATAATTTTTTTACAGTGGTTTTTTGAGGGCTTGTATTTTAAGATGTCATATAAAAATTGTGAAAATATTTTTTTTTTTTGGAAAATTTTCTTTAGTGACATGTATCTAAAAAAGTCCATTTTTAATTTTTTTTTATATTTTTTTTGGTAGGAAGCCTTGTTACAGAGAATATTTCAGAGAGGTCAAAATTTTTAAATTTAAAATGGAATCACTCATATTTTATTAAAATATTGATATGATTGAGACATTTATGTGTGGAATAGGATTTTATTCCGAGAGGATATTTGTAAGAGTACTAGGTGAAATAATGGACTGGCCCTTATGACAAATTTCACCAAAATAACTTTAAAATTGTGAAGTGCACTTTGTTCACAATATTTAAATGGACAGCCAGCCAGAAAGACGGACATAGTTAAAACGATTTAGAAAGTATATATATATATCAGGACAAAATCATAAAATACCTTTTTAAATGTGGGCTATAAAAATTAAGAACATTTTCATATTATGTTCGCTTAAAAACACAATATTTTGCTTCTGGTAACGGAAATACTATTGAAATATTAATTCTATATGTCAACAAATTTTTCATATGCCGAAAAGCTTGAAAATACTTTTTAACAAATACAAAAGAAATAATTTTACTTTATTTACAATAAACCGCAGTTTAGGAAACTAGAATATTTTCGTTATGTTTTACTGCTATACAATTGTCAGTATTCTAAACAACGCAAATATGTAAAACAAATGTATGTATTTCATATTGCTTTTAGTCAAAGAAAACTATTTTGCCAAAATTTTACTATTTGTTTGAAAATTTTCAAAGTACCCAATAAAACCATGATTATGAACTTAATCACTTATATGGGTGAAAATTTACTAGTTTCCATGATAACTACTCATAGTCATATACAAAATGAAAATTTCATTTAGAAGCAGTGTTAATAGATGAGAAAAAAGGAGACTAAATTAAACTTTAAAAAAGGCAAAAAAAAGTTATTTTTTTTTTTTAGTTTAGAAACTTTTTTTTTCTGTTCTCATTAGTTTTTGATAATTTTTAAAGAAATTTTAAAGATACAGCAAAATGAACCAATGAAAAATCGCCAAGAAATGCCCATACAAATTTGGGTTATATTTCATATGAAAAATCATTTGAAGTGATTTTTCGTAATTTTATAATTATTATAATTCCTTTTTGATAACGAATTTAAAATTTTTATAAGAATATTTTCAAATTTATATTCATAAATAATTTTCTTTGTTAATAAATTTTATTAAAAAATAATTATAATAATCTATTTAGTACGTCGATAAAATTAGTTGTTATATTTGATTTGGAGAATGAAGCGTCGCAGGCGAAAGTTTTTTTTTTTTAATTATAAATAATCTCAATTTTTTGTGAGAATAAATGGATGATAAAATTAATAATAGCAAATAAGAAATTATTTTCTTTGTTGTTGAAATAACATTTTAGCTTTTTTAAGGCAGTTTTAAGAATCAAAAAAGGCTAGAAGCTAAAACGAAAATATTGAGGCTAAAAGCAAGATAAAAAGGCTAGATTTAACCTTAAAAAGGCTAAACTGGTAACACTGTTTAGGAGAATTAAGGCAGTGAAATTTTAGCTGTATGTAATATTTCATAAAATATAATAACAATTAATAAAGTACCTTTATGATAACTAAATTAAATCTTTTTAAAAATTTAATTTTCAACATAGCACATAACTAATTTCTTTTAATATTTTGCAAATATCTTTTACAGTTTCTTAAAATTTGTCTAGAACAGTGTACATCAACAAATGCCACTAGAGAATTAGAAGAAAATAATCGTCCAGCTCCTCAACAAATTCATGAAAACTACAGTCTAAACTTGATTTGTCGAGATGATAGTACTCTAAATTTTAATATAGAGCTGCACACCTCTAATAAAAAGCTTAATTTAAATAAAAATCAATCAAAAGATATGAATGCAACATCATCATCATCATCATTTTCAACACAAGCTTCATTTGCTGCAACCTTTGATGGTAACGATGATAGAGAGATAAACGAAATTAAAAGAAGAGAATATGAAACATTGTTTGTGATTAAGATTCACTTGGCAAATGATGCAGATAAATTTTTTTCTTATTTGGTAAGTTTAAAATGCATACTTAAGAAGTATATAATAATGTAATAAGCAGGGTAACCAAATATATGCAAAATCATATTTTTTCCTGTGCTTTAAATGAACCGAACTCTTCATAATTTATACGTTTTTGAATAATTTTAAGAATTTTTTTCATCGTTTTGTTACAGTATACTTTTGAAAAAACTTTATTTTTGCATATATTACACTAAGGAGCATAATTAAGCATATTTTATACTAAAGATAATATTTTAGCATATATTACACTAAAGAGCATAATTTTGCATTTTTTCACTCAAGAAAATTTTTTACATAATTTGCCATTGGAGCATTTTTCTCTTCTTTCTGGCAAATTTTTTTTTTCAAATCCACTTCCCCAATTAGTTTTCCTTATAAATTGATCATTTTTTTAATGCAAAGAAAGAAAATATTTCTTTTTTTTATCTAAATCAAGTAATTTTTTTGCTAGGAAAAGTACAAAATTTCAAATTTAAACAGAAATATATATATATATATATATATATATATATATATATATGAACATTTTTAATGCGCACAATATTTTTTAGAGCATATTTCTGGTTACCCTCGTTATAAGCAAATAAAGGATTTTATAATAAGGGCAAGTCGATATTGTTTTTTCGTCTATTAAATCTGTTGTTTATTACACTATGCGAAAAATTTTGGGTTATCAAATATTGCCTCAATGATTCCAACGCGAAATGAAAGTACACCATCAGATTAATGAATTAGTTTGCATTTCGATTTTATGGACTCTTAAACTTCGGATATTTTGGAGCACTTTTTTCATTATATGTGCAAATAAGAATATTTAAATCAATAAATTTCAATGTATTAATTTTTTATAGTGTACAAAGCTTCTCTTAGTTATTATGTAAGATTTTTATTAAATGACTCTCCCTTTATAAGCCCAATTTTCATAACAAGATTGTTTGCAATATATGAGTACTCACATTATTCAACCGATTTAACTGATATTTTGCACATATATCGTGCATCCTCCCAAAGAATATATAGGATATAATAATAAAAATGCCACGCCCACTTTTTTTAAATAATTCTTTTTTTTCTGAAAGTTTAAATAAAATATAGCACATATATGTATATATAAAGCATTCCGTGGAGAAACTATAAAAGCATAAGTTGAATGCCACGCCCAGTTTTTAACCCACTTTCAGTAAAAATAAATTTTGCTACTTTTTTGACATACACAAGGTATAGAAAATATTGTATATTATGAAAATTAATCTGTCTGGGTGCCACATCTCATTTTCGCACACTTTTATTAAACTGTAATATCTTCTTTAACAACTTTCCCTTCTTGTCCATATATTTGTTAATATACTTTTTATAGTGAATATTGCCAAATGCACCCTTGTTTTATCAAAGTACATGTCGCTTTTTTTTTTTATCTATATCTTGATGGAATTGTCCAGGAATAATTATTTTGATACATGGACGAAGCATACTGAAATTGGTTATGATCGGTTTATTATTTCATCTAGCCCCCATACAAATGTCTTCCCGAAATAGAGGTTTAACACTCATAAATGCTAATAATATTTCAAAGAAATAAGTTTCATTTAATTATAAATACGTGTGCCAAATTTAATGAAGATCGGTCCATAATTGATCATAGTTCTGATATAAACCCCCCAGCCGAAAATCACTTTAACGTGTATAAATCCCATATAAAGGTTAGTATTATGATTAAACATGTCTGACACGAACAACTTTTACATAAGTAGGAAGCAAAGTGATAAATTTGAGTATCGACCCATAAATAGCTATAGCTATTAGCTATAGCATAATATTATGACTCAAATATATTAAGAGGAGCATGAAATATGGGTGGCAAACAAAAAGTCTGGAATATCTGCTTACTAAAACAATAATGTGTACTACCTACGTCCTAAATATTTTATCGTAAATTTTCTATAAAAATGAAATTTATCGAAAATATTCTATAAAAAGAAAATTTATTTAAAATTTCGTATAAAAAGGTAATTTATCGTAAATTTTCTATAGAAGCAAAATGTATCGTAAATTTTCAAATTTATGTAAATTTTCTATAAAAATTAAATTTATCGTAAATTTTCCATAAAAATAAAATTTATCGTAAATGTTCTATAAAAATTAAATTTATCGTAAATTTTCCATAAAAATAAAATTTATCGTAAATTTTTTATAAAAATAAAATTTATCGTAAATTTTCTATAAAAATAAAATTTAACGTAAAATTTCTATAAAAATAGAATTTATCGTAAATTTTCTATAAAAATAAAATTTATCGTAAATTTTCCATAAAAATAAAATTTATCGTAAATTTTTTATAAAAATAAAATTTATCGTAAATATTCTAAAAAAATAAAATTTATCGTAAATTTTCTATAAAAATAAAATTATCGTAAATGTTCTATAAAAATAAAATTTATCGTAAATGTTCTATAAAAATAAAATTTATCGTAAATTTTCCATAAAAATTTAATTTATCGTAAATTTTCTATGAAAGCAAAATTTATTAAAAAATTTTAATTTTTAATAATTATTCGGAAATTTCATAAAAAAAGAAATTTTATTGAAAATTTGTACAATTTTATTTGTACAAAATATAATTTATCTTAGTCTGAGTTCACACACAGCAATTTTTCTTTCTGAAATTTTTATATTTTTTCTTTTAAACTTGCGTTTACGTTCACACACAAAATTTTACTTTAGCAATTTTTACTTTAATTGCCTTGATTTGTTTTTGTTTTGAAGTACGAAAATGAAAAACAAAACGAATTTCAAAGTACAGGAAAGTATGTTCCCTTTCGTATTCCCTATCGCAAGAAAAATAGCCTTTTGTGAACTGAGACTTAAACTTTTTATAAAAATTAAATTAATTGTAATTTTATCTATAAAAAGAAAATTTATGGTAAATTTTCTACAAACAAAAATTTTATCAAATTATTAAAAAAATGCTATTTATAGAAAATTTTCTATAAAAATATAATTTTTCTACTAAAATAAAATTTATCGAAATTTTTGTTTAAATATGGTCGAAAATTTATTTTTATATATGTATTTGTTTTAGTTCAACTTATCATTTTATTTAAGTTTGTCACGTTTTGAAAACATTGTTTTCTTTTTACGAGTTCTGACAAAAAACTATAATTTATTCAACAAGTAACAATACACAACATGGAACAAAATTCAATTAAAACATTTCAATCCATAAGGCAGGCAGTCAATCATATAGAGTTGTAACTCTTGCAAAAAAAGAATTCAAACAGAAAAAAAAGTCATGTCATTTTCATACTCTTCACCTACACTATTAGTGAAAAAGAGTAAATATAAGATGGTCATTCCATATGTAACACAAGTTGTGTCCATTAGGGGAATAACTTTTTCCAATTTTGGCGAATATCCAAATTCACAAACGCGTTGAGGTTTTGAATTTAAGATTTATTAAAATTGTTTATATAATGCATTATTTTTATCAAAAGCAACAATAAATTGTCTCAATAAAATATTTTTTTTTTTTAATAAAAAGCCATAAGGCAATAATTTAGAAGAATTAAGGCTAATATTCTCAAATCTGGTCTACTAACAAGAATTAATTAGAATTCTCAAAGATTATTTATTGTTTTCCTTAGCAGTTATTTGGTTAAATCAGATAAATCAACTCGGTAGCAATAAAGTTATAGCACAAAAGCTGGACCCACCTCTGAAATATTGTGATTGTAAACTACATAGCGGAACTAAATGAAATTATAGTTCTAAAATATTTAATTGTATATGTATATGTATATGTATATGTATATGTATATGTATATGTATATGTATATGTATATGTATATGTATATGTATATGTATATGTATATGTATATGTATATGTATATGTATATGTATATGTATATGTATATGTATATGTATATGTATATGTATATGTATATGTATATGTATATGTATATGTATATGTATATGTATATGTATATGTATATGTATATGTATATGTATATGTATATGTATATGTATATGTATATGTATATGTATATGTATATGTATATGTATATGTATATGTATATGTATATGTATATGTATATGTATATGTATATGTATATGTATATGTATATGTATATGTATATGTATATGTATATGTATATGTATATGTATATGTATATGTATATGTATATGTATATGTATATGTATATGTATATGTATATGTATATGTATATGTATATGTATATGTATATGTATATGTATATGTATATGTATATGTATATGTATATGTATATGTATATGTATATGTATATGTATATGTATATGTATATGTATATGTATATGTATATGTATATGTATATGTATATGTATATGTATATGTATATGTATATGTATATGTATATGTATATGTATATGTATATGTATATGTATATGTATATGTATATGTATATGTATATGTATATGTATATGTATATGTATATGTATATGTATATGTATATGTATATGTATATGTATATGTATATGTATATGTATATGTATATGTATATGTATATGTATATGTATATGTATATGTATATGTATATGTATATGTATATGTATATGTATATGTATATGTATATGTATATGTATATGTATATGTATATGTATATGTATATGTATATGTATATGTATATGTATATGTATATGTATATGTATATGTATATGTATATGTATATGTATATGTATATGTATATGTATATGTATATGTATATGTATATGTATATGTATATGTATATGTATATGTATATGTATATGTATATGTATATGTATATGTATATGTATATGTATATGTATATGTATATGTATATGTATATGTATATGTATATGTATATGTATATGTATATGTATATGTATATGTATATGTATATGTATATGTATATGTATATGTATATGTATATGTATATGTATATGTATATGTATATGTATATGTATATGTATATGTATATGTATATGTATATGTATATGTATATGTATATGTATATGTATATGTATATGTATATGTATATGTATATGTATATGTATATGTATATGTATATGTATATGTATATGTATATGTATATGTATATGTATATGTATATGTATATGTATATGTATATGTATATGTATATGTATATGTATATGTATATGTATATGTATATGTATATGTATATGTATATGTATATGTATATGTATATATATATGTATATGTATATGTATATGTATATGTATATGTATATGTATATGTATATGTATATGTATATGTATATGTATATGTATATGTATATGTATATGTATATGTATATGTATATGTATATGTATATGTATATGTATATGTATATGTATATGTATATGTATATGTATATGTATATGTATATGTATATGTATATGTATATGTATATGTATATCAACATGTGCCCTGTAAACATTTTCTATTGCGGAAGTCACTAAGAAGAATCTTCCTGAAGTTTAATTTAATCGCCAAAACTATTGCCAAAGTATCATAATACTCATCTTCCGTCGGGAAGAACTGTTCCTCGTAGAAGAGTTCTAGAAGTCTGGAAGAGATCAGTTCTAGAAGTTGATTTTGCACTTCTACTATTTCTGTATTTATAATTAAATAAAAGTAGCGTTTTTTTACATTTCATAATTATTAAAAGTTAATTTTTTGTTTAGGAAACTCCAAATAACATCCTCATGAGAAACTTCTGCTGAATTTCGATACCTTTAATAGAAGGAAATAAGATTAGTAATAGTTTTTATAATTAAATTATGTTTAGATTACCTTTTTTTGCAAAGAATGCGACAAGAAAGTTTTAAAAGAAGAATTTTGGACTTCTTTAAATATTTACATACTTGTCTATTTGCTGTTGTAGATTTAATAATGTGTGATGGAAAGTGTATTTTAGATTCGGAACGATCTAACGAATATAGTATTCTCAATTGTTTTATTTTAAAAAGTTTCTTTTAATATTTGTGTAATTTAGTTTTACATATAATAATAGTTATTTTTATCATTATAATTTCAGTCAGATGATAATTTCTTTACTATTGATAAACTTATGGCCAATACCACCTACAATATTTCTGTGTTAGCAGTTCATTCAAACAACAAATACTCTGTCATAGCACAACAGCAACAATTCAAAACACTGCGTCGTAGTTATACCCCTGGAAATGTGACTGAAATAAAAATAACACATTTCACTGAGGATAAAGTTAATAAGATGCATTTAACCGCGACTATAACATGGAAACCGGCAGCTGGTAAATTATGTCTTTTTATTTAGATACGAATTTCTTTTTTTTTTTTTTTGTGTAATTCTTCTGTAATTTTGTAAATATTTTGTTTTGAATGCACAAATATGTATGTATATTTGTATGTATGTATGTATGTATGTATGTATGAATGTATGTATATATGTTAATGTTTATTG
This sequence comes from Protocalliphora azurea, assembly GCA_932274085.1. Lineage (NCBI taxonomy): Eukaryota > Metazoa > Arthropoda > Insecta > Diptera > Calliphoridae > Protocalliphora > Protocalliphora azurea. Next base: position 149,742,937 of record OW026521.1, on the reverse strand, counting down.
TAATTATGTACTTTCATTTTCATGAATGAAAAATTTTTTTCATTACAGATATGACATGCCATTACGATATTATATGTTTTTCACCGGAAAGTGAGGATTATGATTTACAACCTTTAGAAATTCGCAATGTAAGTACAAAGTTAACAATAATACAAAAACAAAAATAATATTAAGTGTAATTCTATGTTATACTATTTATAATGTTATATGTATGTATATACTATACGTATATATGTATTTATGTATGAATAAAATACATAACAACCATGGGCATCTGCGGCCCCAGAAGAAATTTTATTTTATTTTAAAAATTCATATACCAAAAATTAATACAACATTTAAAATTTCAAAAAATTTATTTAGAAAACAATTATATACAAAAGAGTTGAATATTCCAATTGCTATCAATTGGAATATTCAAGTCTGTCCATAACATTTCAAAAAGCGACATACAATTTCCAAATTTAAATTTAAAATCTAAATTTTTAAGAAAAATTAAAAAGAAGAAAATTTTAAATTTTCCTCCATCGATTAATTTTTTATTGGGAAAATTATTTTTTGTTTTGATGATAAACACGAACAACTTTTGATGCAAAATATTAGATTCTTTAATATTTTTAACAAATTCTTTCATTTTTTACGTACTTCTTTTGAATTGGACTTATAAAATCGAGTTACTAATATTCAACATTATCTACCCATATGTACGTTGCACAGTATCACATTTATCCAAATTAGAACGACAAAAATACAAAAATAAACATTTATTAATTCAAGTAATTTCTTCCGCATTTACTAGTAAACATATCTGTCTATAGCGCTAATTATGACTTTTCAAAGTTGCAACTTTTAAAAATATTAAAGCGTGATGCATTAAAAAAAAAACACAGAAAATTCAAATTTAATGGGGAATGTTTATTATCATTTGAAAGAACATTCTTTGGCATTTATTTTTTGAAGATTATGTCTATCAAATGTTGGCCGTTGCTACGTCGCAGATGGTCCATCCGATGAGTCCAATTTTCGATGACTCGTTCAAGCATTTCGACTGGTAACTGGCGAATGACACACGTGATGTTTTCCTTCAAGGCCTGGATCGAAGCGGGTTTGACCGCATAATCTTTAGACTTTACATATCCCCACGGGAAAAAGTCTAACGGTGTGATATCACACGATCTTGGTGGCCAATCGACCGGCCCAATATGTGAAATTATGTGATCACCGAAGTGTTCTCTTAATAAATCCATTGATTGATGCGATGTGTGGGAAGAGGCGTCGTCTTGCTGAAACCAAATGTCGCCGAGATCACGAGTTTCAATTTCAGGCATCTAATAGTCGGTTATCATGGCACGATAACTGTCGCCATTGACAGTTACGTTCGCAACGGCAACATTTTTAAAGAAATATGGACCGATGATTACATCGGCCCACAAACCACACCAAACCATTGTTTTTTCTGGATGAAGTGGCAGTTCTTGTATCTCTTCAGGTTGCTCTTCGTCCCAAATGCGGCAATTTTGTTTGTTTACGTACCCATTGAGCCAGAAATGGGTCTCATTGCTGAACAAAATTTGCTCGAAAACGTCGGATCTTCTTGCAACTTTTCAAGAGCCCATAGAGTGAAGCGATGTCGCTTAGGAAGGTCGAGCGGCTTCAGTTGTTGCACAAGCTGTATTTTGTACGCTTTCAATTTAAGATCTCGACGTAAAATACGCCAAGTCGTTCCATACGTCAGTCCGAGTTGCTGCGAACGGCGCCGAATCGACTCTCCACGGTCTTCGTGTACACTCTCAGCTACGGCCGCTATATTTTCTTCACAGCGTGCTGGACGCGGTCTATTCGGTCGAATATTATCCAATAATGAATGCTGGGTCTCAAAATGGGTGATGGTGTTGCGAATAGTACGCTCAGTAGGCCGATTATGTTGACCATAAGTTGAGCGAAGTGCACGAAACACATTCCTCACAGAACGTGAATTTTCATACGTTGTTCAGGCGTACGTCTTTCCATTATGAAGTGCCAAACAATACTAAACAAAAATAACATGACAGCATGACAAGACTCACACGTGATCTGTCAAAAAAAGGCTATTGAAAAAAGTATCTCTACTTGAATCACCCTTTATAATTTGATTTGATATGATTGATATGATTTTTTTGGGTATGTAATAACAAGTGTATCCAAATTATTTCATTATAAGTTTTAGTTTTTTTTTACGTAAAAGTAATCAAATACATATATATTCAACATATAGTGTTTTTTATTTTTATACTATTCATATGTATGAATACATATAATTCACACAATTACAGTTAAATGATAATATTTTAAGAAAAAGCATCTCACATACTCATATTTACTTGTCAAACTTATTTCTTCACAAAAAATATGCCCATATTAAAACAAAATTCAAATGGATTATACGAGGATATGAACCATGGCTTGAACGTTTTTAAACTAGAACATTTCCACTATCTATCTATTATGCCCATAGAAATTTTGTTGAAAAACAATTATATGTATTCATACATATGAACAGTATAAAAAACAAAAACACTATATGTTGAATATATTTAAAATTCTACTATGTTGAAAAATATTTTTTTTTTTTTTTACACTAATTAAAGCAAAAATATTTTTTGAATTCAGAATTTCAAAATTTCATGTGACCAAAAGATAAGAATTTAGAGCTAGGAGTTTTAAAGTGTTCATATGGGTTCGAATCTTGCCGAATGGAAAAGTATTTTTATTTAATAAATTTCAAAGAAACATTTTTAATTAATTAAAAATATATTTAACAGTTTCTTAATCTGACATTTCAAAATTTAAATTTTTGTTTGAAGACAAATTATAAAACAATTTTTCAAAGTCTTGGCCAAGGATCGAACTCAGGACCTAAAGTCTTTCAGTCACAAACCTGAAGCGGTATACCACATCGATATGTCGAAATTTGCTATCTTTATTTCTTATATAAAAAACTTAAAACGCAACTTAAATCTAAATAATACTTTTTAATATAAAAAACACATCAAAACGTGCCTAGAAATTCTTGTCATATTAATTTTTTTTTTTTATGAAAATTTGTATATTTTTTTTAGGAAAACATAAATTTATAAGAAGTCCTAGGTATGCTTAACGGTTTGTAGTCTAGAACAATTCCCTAAACTATTCAATTTCACAACTTTCCAATAGAATAAAATTTATATACATACATATGTAATAATATTATCTATTAAATTTGGGCAAATAAAATTGGAAAAATATTTGGAGCTGTTCTAGAAAATCGTTTATAATTCCGCCTTTCCTATACGAATTTCGCTGAATAGAAATACCAATAATTTAGAGACTATATGCCACATATGTGCTGAAAGAGAAATGTATTCGTTGGGCTATGGGCTTCAAAAAATCCATTTCAACATACAGACGGACGGACAGACAGACATACATATATTTCCAAAACTTATTTTTAATCATAACAAGCACGAATATTTTCCAATTTGAGGCCCTGCATATATATTTAAAGACTTTCGTATAAGATGACAAACGTATATATACCCTTCATTTTATGTGAAGGGTATAAAAAAAAATTGAAAATCCTTTACGGTATCAAAAGTTATATGCATTTGAATTTAAATTTTGAAAAAAGTCTATTTTTCGTCGTTTTTTTTTTATTTTGGCAAAAAATTTTTCTTAAGTAACATATATAGTATTTATACTTTTCTGAAAGATAACTGTAGAAAATTGAAGAATATACAAATCTTTTTAAATTGGTTAAGATATAACGAATCAGGATCATTTTTAATATCTTTAATACCCGAAGTGTCCAACTTTGGGACCTTATGGACCCGTTCCCTTTATGTCTATACCGTTCAAACTCAAATATTGTGCTCTACTCTACTCTTTATTTTTGTTTTAAGAATTTCAGTTTTTCCATTAATGAACTGTCAACATTGTTTTTGAGAAAATTTGTTCATGTCTTAACAATTGTTTCTTTATTGTTTCTTACTATACCCACCAAATACTGGCAAATACCAATAAGAACTTCCATAGCCAAATAATGTGTTAAAATGCTAATATTTTACACTAAATCTTACACTTTAGCAGCATAACTCATTATTTTAACACGGTGATATCATTGGAAGCAACTATTTAGTTACCATATACATATGCTTTGAAATATGCTATTAAATAATTACTCTAATTAATCTAATATAAATGCCCATATATATCAGCTCAGTAATAACATAACTAGTTACAAGTAATACAGACAGAAGTTAACCGTTACCAAAAACAACTTATATTGAAAAGCATGTTAGTCTTTAACTATATGTCATTACCAAATGTTTGCTGGGTACCTAGATTGTTTTTTTTTTTTTTTTTTTTTTTTTCTTATACATGTTTCTCTTCTATCTATGGCTGATATCAACTTTTTATTAGGAAATTCTTTCTTTTCACATATTAATTGATTGTTACTTTGTATTACATTTTAGATGCAATTATTTCTTTATATTAAGGAAAACTAGAAAAGAAGGAAGAATCTTAAAGATTCTTTTGTTTTTAGCAAGCTCATCTTGTTATTTATTTTTAATACCTAAATGTCTGAATGCTATTTTTTTAAGGTAAATAATTACGATTGTTTTTTTTTTTTTTTGGTCCTACACAATTAAACAAATCCTTTTGACTACTTTGTAATAATACAAATCAATATTTTGTATTATTTAAATTGACTATATAAATGAATTTATCTTATATTAAGTTTAAATTATGTACGTGTATTAGCAATATATTATTTCTGGAAATTCCGAATGAAATATTAAGTTAAATATTAAAATTATAAGAAGTGAAAACAATTAGTTTTTTTTTTTTTTTTTTTTTGCTGATAAACAGGGACAGGAAGTTCATGCACTTAAAATGTGTGTTTTAGGCGCTTAAAACATGCACTAAAAATGTTCAAATATGCTCCAAAAAAACAAGTAAAATAAAACATAAATTTTCAATTCAGTGTCATATTAAATTAAATATATATATATATATAGTTTTAAAGTATTTTGGCTAACACTTTAGCTACTTTTAATTTTTGTTGCCTTCCTCTTTAATTCATTATAATATTTATTTATACACTGCCTGCCACTTGAATAAGGATTTTTTTTTTAATTAATTAAGTATATCTCCTAAGCTAAAGTTCAGAAAAAAATAATTTTTTGCGCAACCAAATTTCAAAGTGTTGGCTTTAGTTTCCTGAAGAAGTAAAAAATATACATATGTATTTTGTTATACTAAAATTATGCATTTATTTAAATGGTTCTAAGTAATTTAGCGAAATTGAACTCCATGCTTCCGTTATTGCATACTTTAATGATTCTATCATCTCAAATTGTTTTCCTCCTTCATAAACTTTTCTTGCAAGCCAACACCAGACATTTTCCATTGGATTCAGGTCTGGTGAATATGGGTGCCAATCCAAAAGTTGAATACCTTGTTGATTAATCCATTGTTTTACTGCTCTGGCGGTATGAATCGGAGCGTTGTTGTGTTGGTACGTCCAAGGCATGGGTCCAAAGAAATCATTAAATTTTGAAAATGCTTCCTCCAGAATGTTTTTGTAAGTCGTTGCAGTCATTTTGTTGGATACCAAAATCAATTCTATGGTACCATAATACGAAATGGCACCCCATACCATTATTCCGCCCTCTCGGCTGTGTCTGCGGCTCAAAAATAATTCCTCCTTATTTAGGTCATGGAAGTAATAGTTATTCCCGTCGGGACCATCAATATTAAACTTTTTTTCTTCGGAAAATATAACTTTAAACCATTTGTCGGACCATGTCATTGTATTTTTGGCAAACTGTAGACGTTGTGATTTGCGTTTTTCATTAAGAAAATACGGTGCACTGTTCTTAGACTGGCACTGACTCCACTTTTTTCACATATTTTTGATACCGACATGGCAGAATTTGATGCAATTCTAAGAATTTTTCGTCTTTCTTTTGGAGTTGTTGCCATTTTATGCCGCCCTTTCATGTTTTTTCCATATTTTTCCACGTTATTTAAATAATTGTACGCAACTGTCTTTCCTCTATTAATGTTTTTGGCTATTTAGACCAGATTCTGACCCTGAGCTTTCAAAATCGGAATTTTTTCTTTTTCAGAGTTATTAAGAGCAAAAAATGATTTTTTTCTGAACTTTAGTTTAGGAGATATACTTAATTAAAGTTTAAAAAAGTGATTTCCTATTCAAGTGGCAGGCAGTGTATGCTAAGTAACTATTTACAATATTTACGCATTGAAAAACATTAAAATAACACAATTATCTATTAGAAGTTAAATATTCACTTCTATAAACTTTAAGACACTCGATGATCCTCTGTCCGTAACTTCGGTCTTTTATATCCCAGTCCCGATTCCGTCATACATCGTTCGTCCGAAACCCAACATACTAAATTAAATTAATAATTACTTCCAAGTGAAAAAACAATATATTTTTAGCAAGAAAAAAGCTTAATAATTTCCAAGAAAATTAAAATGAAAACCATGGGTTAAAAAAAGAACTTCTGCAGCACTAAGTACTTCCCTCCAATGACAACACAATGTTAAAATCATAACTTTTTCAGCTCTCTTTCAGTTCATTTTTTGCTGGCTATTAATAGTTATTTTTATTTACATACATGGATAGAGAGAGTTTGCTCTGTATTTTGACATGTAAAAATTTAAATCTTTAAGTGATTTTGATTATATTGTGGAAAGAATTTATTTTGTCTTCATCTGAATCTAAAATTGCAACAACTTATTTAATAATATTAAGTTCTATACAGCTCATTCTTCTCTCAGACAGAATATTTTCATTGGTAGCTTCTTTAAAAAATTAATCAAGACCTGGTTGTTTTATAAAAAACAGACGACCTAGGAAACAAATATTTCATATGCATTTTCATTAAATATAAATTTTCATTAAAAATAAATATGTTCTTAAATGACAATTATTGTGTATGTAACCTTTAATGTTAAAATTGCAATAAATTTATACCAAAAGTTTTAATAAATAAGATAAAACGTAATTATTTATTTTGTGGAATTTTGACATCTTAACTTTTCTGTAATTGTTAGTTTTCGATATACAGCTTACCAAAAATTAACTCTTCTATAGTATTTTTCAATATTTCAAAATGTCGAAAAATAGATTTAAAACGCTTTATCAGAAGTTCAAAGAATTATTTTGTTTTTTCTACACAAAATTTATTTTACACTGCAATTTTTCACAAAATTATTACACAAAAATGTGCTTTTATGGCAAAATATGCAAAAACATGCACTTTCAATAAAATATGCATTAACAAATCGATGCTATTTTAAATCAAGTTCTCTGATTCGAAAAGATTTTTAGTTTTCACTGTTCTAGGAGTAAAGTCAAAAAACATGCATTTGCATGAACTTCCGGTCCTTGCTGTTAAAGAATAGAATTTCCTGCCCCTTTTAATTAAACGGAAAAATTAAAAAAAAAAATGTATTTTAATTGCTTAAAACATTTATATTTATTTATTTTGAGAAAGTATTTAATATTTTTACATATTGTATGTATGTAGAGGAATACGCACTTGTTGTGCTTATACATTTAAAGTATTATACGAAGAAAAATATTATTGTTGAAAAAGTAATATACACTCTGTGAATAAGTGTGTTATTTTCAGATGAATTAAAATATAATTTTTGAAAAAATGTCGATTTTTTTATTATTTTGCTTTTTAAAATAATTAAATAAAAATGTTGGAGGAAATATTTTTTTGAAGACTCGGATTTTTATATATTGAAATATACCAATCGACTCAGAATCACTTTATGAGTCGATTTAACGATATCCGTCTGGCATTCTGCCTGACTGGACGGTTTGTTGATTGTCTGTCCATTTTAAACTTGTGCAAAACAAAAATCACAATTTTAAAGATAATTTGATGAAATTTGGAACATATGACTATTTTGGTATAACGATGAAGGCTATTGAAATCGGTTATGATCGGTCCATTATTTCACCTAGACCCCATGCAATTGTTACCCCGGAATAGGGTTTTAATACTCATAAATGCCACATAGATGATAAATAATATTTGGAACAAATACTTTTTATATAAGCAAAAATCATAGTACCAATGATTCATAAGGATAGGTCAATTATTGGCCAGACCCCATATAAGGCTATTTCCGAATAATTCGAAAATCATTTTGAGGCTCAAAAGCAATGCTGTAGGAGATATTATATTGTCGGAGTTAACCGACTATAAGTTTTGCACTTGTTTTTAATTTTTGGTGAAAAAACAGATTTCAAGTGAAGAATCGGATTTTTAGTGAAAAATCGAATTTTTAGTGAAAATTATTTTTTTTTTTCTGTGAAAATTTTCAGTTAAAATTCTAATTTTTAGATAAAACTCTAAATTTTAGTGAGAAATCAAATTGTTAGTGAACTAATTTTTTTTTAATTATGATTTATTCTTACTTCCATTATTTTATTCTATTCTTAGAAAACAGGACAGCCAGACCGAGTATACTTTAATTACAATTTTTATATTTTCTGTTTTTAATACGAAACTTTGATATCAAATTGAGGATGATATAAAATTAAACTTCTTCTCGAATATCAAAGGATTAAAAATAAATAAAAACTTCATAAACAAAAAGAGAGTTTTATTAATAAATTAAGGCTTGTATTTATTATCAAAATTCTTAAATAATATACATATATTTCAAATGTAACTCTCATACTAGTCCGATTTGTAAGTTTCACGCAGAATTAGTAAAACATTAAGAAAACAAAATACAAAGAAATTCTGAAAACACTTTCTGACAATAAAATGTATATCTAACTAATACTGGAACAGAGCTTATATTAATTATTTTTAAGTTTATATATTTTTATGAGTAATGTCATTAAATACTAGTAATTTATAGTATTTTAAAAATTAACACCGAATCTTATATTTTGAATATTTTTTATATGTCATCAATAAGTTTATATTTTCCAAAATTTTGTTTTGTCTAAGTTTAAAATTGATTTATGAATAATATGAGATATCAAGCACCATTTTTTAAATATTTTCTCTTTAAAATCATTTTTTAGGTTTAAGAATGATTGTAAAAAAAAATTATATCAAAATGAGAATATTTTCCTTTGCATAAAAATTAATGCATTTATTTTTAGATTTTAGAATAATTCGTTATTTCGATATTTACGCTATGTTGACATATAGAGGTTTTTTGAAAAACTAGTCGTTTTCTCAAAAAAAAAAAAAAAAAAAAAAAAAAAAACAAACAAATTAATTTGTTTTTCAATATATATGAAAGCCAAAACACATTATATGTGAACATAATATTAAATTGATATTAAAATAAGAAATCATCATTTATTTTTCTCAAATGAGCATCAATTAGTTAGATTTCAAACTGAAAATTAAAAATAATAAATATTTAAAATTTTTGACTTGGTATTTAATTATTACACAAAAGTTGAGGTGGGCCGCTCTCGAGTTATAATATCTCCAGTGGCTCGGTTAAACCTTTGGAAATTTTTGTCCAATGTTCATTTAGGAAGAGCACATTGTTTATTAATTTTGTTTAAAATCTTCTTAGCTCGTTGTAGTGAAACAGACCAGAGTCTCTGATGGGAATCGAACCCACACAACTCCCACACTGACAGACTAGCTCACTACCGACTAGGCCATCGGGGCACCCTCTTAGAAAATTGTAATTATGTTTGAGTGCATAAATGGCTTCTCCTGTAAAAGGGGATGTGATGCGAATCCATAAAAATATTCGAACTCGTTTGATTTATACATTTGAATTCGAAACAGTTTTCTTTAGAATCGATGTACACTTGTAAACTTACAGTTGTTCCCTTTAGTAGTGAGTATTTAATCATGTGCTGGAACATATCAGAATCACTCACTAGATAAATGAGTTAACATTTGAATAAAATAATAAATTTGATGATTTTTACAGCTAAGTTATGATTTTTCTTCGTTCAAATGATTATTTTTTGTCAAAATTTTCTGACAATTACCTTAGCGGCATCAAGAAAGTTACTAAATGTAATACGCGGCTATTTGAAAATAACCAAAAAGAAACATTTTCCTTTTTTCTTTGAAATCAAATTGTTTAAAAACAATTTAAATCGTAATTCAGGTCTGAATAATAAAAAAGACTGCGAGAGCCATTTTAGCTAGCTTCAATCTGGTTGGGGAGGTTCGTGTCTTTTTTAAATTCAGCCCAGTTCCACATAAAAATATTTATTAAAGAATCCCTTTTTAAAGGTAAAAGGCAACCACATTATCAAAAGAAATGTGGCCCCAATATGGTTAAAAAAAAAAAATAATACCCAGCAAAAACTTTGCTTTCCTGGTAAGCCAGCAGGTATAATTGAAAACAAAAATAAACTGCTTATTTTTTGCCTGAATAACTAGTTATTTTTGTTCGACTTGTCCACAAATTCATGTAATTATTTTTTGACTCTAGGGGTACTCAAAAATATGTACCTAAACGAAAACAAAAAAAATTTTGCCGTCAGTGAGACTCGAACTTGAACACACACTAACCATTTGTTTTTACTGACTAACGTCTTACTCAGTACACCATCTCGCACATAGCATCCTAAGCGACAAAAACTTTATTTAGTTTAAAATATCTTTTTAGACATTTTGTTATAAGAAACTAACAACTTCAGAATGGGGTTGAACCATCAACCTTCTGGATGTTAATCCGGCGCTCTAGCCAACTCATCCACGTGATTGCAGTATTGCTGTGCTATTATACTATTGAGTACTTATTAATGTAATACAGAGTAGGCAAATAATAATGACGCCTTATTACCAAGAAACTACTTTAATAAGTAGTTGTTATTACCGAAAACCAAAAAGTTTTTGCTGGGTAATAGTAATAATAAAACAATAAGTAAGCTAAAGCATTGATTATATCCCAATAAAATAAGATTTCAGATGTTGCATGAAATCTGTGCCTCTAAACCCACCCATTCCACATGATTTTGACGGCACATAAATAGTTCACAAAATCCCATAAAAAAAGGTCAGTCAAACCCATTATACCATGGAAGAAAACTTTGTAAGATTTAGCAATTCATTATGAATAATTTTAATATTTATTCAAGCCATGTGATAATGTAACAGAAAAAAAAAGATAATAAAAAAAATAATTTAAAAGTATAATACTAAAAAAAAAGTGTTAATGATTAATATTTGAATTCACTTATAATAAATTTAGTTTTAAGTGGATAAGATTTACTTTTAGATAGTTAAATTGTAGATTTACATATATTTTTAAACTTTACCATATTCATATATTTGTTATGTTCAGACTAGGCAACTATTTGACGAAAATTACGTAATTTCTAAATAAGCATATCTTAAATTCTCTATTTCTCTTAATTAAGAAAACATCTTTTGCTTACACTTAATTGTAATGTTATTTATAAAATACTTACAAGATCAAACAAAGTCCAATAAAATACTTATACACTTTTGAACAAATATGCCAAGTGTGACCATTATCTCTAGTTTTATTAAATCTATTTTAATACTCTCTCTATTAGGAACTTTAGAACTTATTCATGTTTATTATTTGTCTTTGCTACTATTTTGTTTCTTTTTTTTTTTTAAGATTTTCAGTTTACTCCGTAATTGCCTTAACAAATTGTTTATTGTTTCTTATTGTATCTAGATTATTTTCTATTTTTATTAATTTTTTTATATATGTTTCTCTATCTATGCCTGTTATCTACTTTTTATTAGGAAATTATTATTTTTTACACAAATTTATTGATTGTTATGTTGTATTGCATTTTAGATTCAATTTTCTATATTATTCGTTAGTATAAAGCAAAAATTGTTTAGCTTTAAGATTGTTATTTTTTTTAAAGAAAACTATTTGTTCAAAATGTTGATATTGTTGAAGTTTGGCATATCTTTTATCTGCTTTAGTGTTCCATTGAATTAATTTTGTTTTCAGTAAAGGTATTTGAAAATAAAACTTTTGAAACTACTTTAAGCGAGGTAAAACTGTTGGATTTGTAATAGTTTTTCTTCTTTTTTTATATTTTTGTACATGCAAGAAAAATAGTAGGGACTGGCTATCATTTAGTCTAAACGGTGATAGAACATAAAAATAGGACTTTAGTATGTGTGGAATATTACATGAATAAAATAAAGATCTTACCAGCCCTTTTTTTACATGAATTTCCTATGTAAATTGAAAATTTAATTTCCACTCTTGTAAAGCTGTCGCACAAGTAAGATTTTTTTACTATTCTTGGACCAATAGTGGTTATGTATCTTTACTCCAAAATATCAAACTGGATAATGCAACCGGTTGTTATACTTTTTGTATTTTCCTAAATGCATGAATTAATAAAAAAAAAAATAATAATAATTCTGAAGAACTACCTGATTTGTATTCCAATTCAAAGCCGTGTGGATAATTGGTTATAGTTATCTTACACCGTATGTTTCTTACACGTGTTTTAATTTTATATGATTATACCTTTAACTCTAATAATTCGTCTTAATCGTAGCACAGATCAAAAAGAAAAGAACGATTAAAAAACTTCATGTATTAAAGGAAATGATCCGAAGTTAGTATTGTTATTCTTTTTCTCCACGGTGTAATAGCTACCGATTATTTTAACCTACCCGTTATCATTCATTAGTAACTACTAACTAAACATAGCTTTCTTAACCCTTTTGTTTTGCTGAACTTTTATGAATGATTATTCATCACATTAATCCTCCTTAAATTATTTAATATTTTCTTCTCTTCTGGAATATATCATAAATAAATGTTACTTTAAGTAATGTTTAAGAGAACTTAAGTACATGTTTATAAACATTTATAGGTAGCTTCTCAAAAGGAATGACTAAACATGTTGATATACAAATGTTTATGTTATATGTGAATTATGACAAATATATATATATATATATATATATATATATATATATATATATATATATATATATATACATATAATGTATTTAGGGTTGCTAATGTTTACGAAGTCAAAGTTATCACGGTTTTTATAATTTTATCAAAACAAAAATGTTTAATTAAATGACCCATATTATTTTGAGAAACAATTTTTAGAATCTTTTAACAACTTTTACATTAAAGGTTGGTGAAAGAAATACGTAATTCAATTAATTTCTGTTTCTTAAAATTATTTAATAATGAAAATTTAATTAATAATGAAGATTTATTTAATAATGAAGATGAAAAATAAAACATATATATATATGTTTTCATAAAGTTAATTATTTAATATATTAATTATTACATAAAGTGGACTTAAAACTGAACTTGGCATCCAACTTAAATTTTAGTCCATAGTTTTCTCCAAAAGATACTTAAAATATGTGCTAAATTTCATTTGACCTTTCAAAAAAAGAATTACTTAAAAATTGTTTATTAATATTATATTCTATATTTACTTTTAAAGGATGCACGATATATATGTGCAAAATATCAGTTAAAGCGTTTGAATAATGTGACTGCTCAGATATTGCAAACTATCTAATTATGAAAATATCTAAATATCTAAGAGACACTTTACATTCTATAAATGATGATTTTGATGTTTTTTTATTTTCACACAATTCGAACTAACTTTGCGAAACCCTTTAAATACGAGAGCGGATCAATATTCCGTGTCCTTTCGAACTTCCCTCGTAGTTATATGAAATGCAACACTATTTTCATCAAGTGAACCTGCTCTGAAGAAGGCCAAGGTAAGTTTATCGGCCAATAAGCATGATAGCAACAATTTTTTGGAATGCACGCGGGATAATCCACATCGATTACCTTCAAAAGGGAAAAACAATAAACGGTGAATATTATGCCAACTTATTAGACCGCTTTAATGAGGATTTAAAAAGAAAACGACCCCATATGGCCAAGAAAAAAGTTCTTTTTCATCAAGATAATGCACGGGTATACACGTGTGCAGTCACAATGGCAAAACTCTATGAATTGGGCTACGAATTGGTACCTCATCCGCCATATACTCCGGATTTAGCCCCTAGTGACTACTTCCTATTTCCAAACCTAAAGAAATGGCTCGGTGGAAAGAGATTCAGCTCCAACGTTAAAATTATTGACCAAACAAATGCCTATTTTAAGGACCTCGAAAAATCCTATTTTTTGGAAGGGATACAAAAATTATAAAAATTCTGGACTAAGCAACAAAACTGTGTTACATTCAAAAAGTGATGGACTTATTAATCCGCCCTCGTATTTTTATTTTTCGTTGGAATCATTGAGGCAATATTTGATGGCCCAAAATTTTTAAAAACATTTGAAAAATACAATTGTTATATTAAAATCTTTCTGCTGGAAATAGGCATAATTTAAAACTGAAAAATAATGGAAACTCATGACTATTCTCACAGCTTAAACTTAAAATTTGAAATAGTTTTCAAATGAATAAATAATATTCAAAGATTTTCATACCCACCCTCAAAAAAGATTCGGGATTTATGATTCCGTGTGTAACATGTCGAAAAAATCATTAAGACCCCATAAAGTATATATTTTCTGCGTCTCCATAAGATTCTGAGTCGATCAAACAATGTACGTCCGTCTGTTTGTCTGTTGAGAGAAGAATAGGTATCGGGGCGGACCACCTAGGGTAATAAAATTTTGCTGAAATATTTGTTTGTTTGCTATTGAAAATGGGCAAAATCGGTTAATAAACAAAAAAGTTATAGACCAAATACTAGAAACACAGAGTATTTGCTGTAACTCCAAAAAAAAAAAAAAAAAAAAAAACGCCAACGCAATTTTGTACAAATAGCTAATAATACAAAAATAGAAACATGATGGCACAAAAAGTTGCAGATGTTGATAGATTTGGTCAAGCTGAACATAACATTCTTACTTCTTGTTATTGGATTTATTTTTAATTTTGTCCATTTGAACAAAAGGTGCAGGAAATTATATTCCTTTTTCTTCTTATAATTTTAGTACTTAATATTTCATTTCGTACACAATTCAAACTTAATTTAAGATAAAGTCATTTGTACAGTCAATGCAAACAAAACAGTTTATTGATTTACATTATTACGAAATATATATTCAAAAGATTTTGTTTAATTGTGTAGGACAAAAAAGAAAATATATTTACCTCAAAAAAGTAATCTTCAGACAAATAGGTATTTAAAAGAAATAACCAGAATAGTTTCCTTTAAAAAATATTAAAGCTAAATAATTTTTGCTTTATACTAACGAATAGTATAGAAAATTGAATCTAAAATGCAATACAACATAACAATCAATAAATTTGTGTAAAAAATAATAATTTCCTAATAAAAAGTAGATAACAGGCATAGATAGAGAAACATATATAAAAAAATTAATAAAAATAGAAAATAATCTAGATACAATAAGAAACAATAAACAATTTGTTGAGGCAATTACGGAGTAAACTGAAATTCTTAAAAAAAAAGAAACAAAACAGTAGCAAAGACAAATAGTAAACATGAATAAATTCTAAAGTTCCTAATAGAGAGAGTATTAAAATAGATTTAATAAAACTAGAGAAAATGGTCACTTTTGGTATATTTGTTCAAAAGTGTATAACTATTTTATTGGACTTTGTTTGATCTTGTAAGTATTTTATAAATAACATTACAATTAAGTGTAAGCAAAAGATGTTTTCTTAATTAAGAGAAATAGAGAATTTAAGATATGCTTTATTTAGTTATTATGTAATTTTCGTCAAATAGTTGCTTAGTCTGAATATAACATATAGTCAGGCAGCACTTCTGACAAGGACGAGTTACTGTGTCAGATCCAGGTTAGTGCTGGAGTGTAGGAATTAATTTAGGAGGCTAATGGATGCCTATAGAATAAGACTTTGTTGGGTTCCTGCTTGACAATGGAATAGCCGATGAGCTAGCTCGTAAGGGCTCGGAGTTGGACAAGTCTTTTGTGGAGGTATCGGTTAGGATTACGATTGGGTCATATTTCATGGCCATAAGGGAATGGACCATAGGTAGAACGAATGATGCTTGGGGGAGTAGATCGGACTGCAGGGTATATAGAGCGTTATGGCCTAGTCTTAAACCAGTAGATTCGAAGCTTCTTCTAGGCATGAATCGTGAGAACCTAAGAATCATTGTTGTCATAATTACTGGTCACCTCGCAATAGGGAATATGATCGGTAAGTGAGGCACTGGCAGGAGCTACGATGATGTGGAGTAGCTAGAGACAGTGGAACATATACTCTGTCACTGTGTAGAGCTTCAGCGAAGTAGACTGAGGTGGTTTGGGAGCCATATTTTGCACGAACTAGAGGAGGTTGCGAGTGAAGAAATCGGCAACCTTATTGGGTTTGTAATGGGAATAGAGTGGCTTAGAGATAGTCAGGGTTGATTTGGTAGGTCTTAGGTGCCACACCTTTCTTATTTTTTTTCTTATATTTAGCTATCTTTCTTTTCTTTTTTATCTGTCAGCTTTCCCTATTATCTATAAAGGGATCAGAATGAACCGAATGGTCTCTGAGTGAAGGCGTGAAGATGCCGCCCTTTTTAATTTAACCTAACCCAAAACATATTTAGAGTAAAAAAAAAAAATCAAAATAGCGTTGAAGATAGAAATATAAACCAGTTGTTTAAAATTGCATATACAGTTACGGAAAATAAAATAGGGTTAAGTATATTTATTTTAAACAAATCATTGAATACTATATAAAAATAATATCCTTTACCATTATCCCACAAACGATACATCATCTCAACCGCAAATTGTCCTTTTTCAGTGCAGAAAATTATTCAAATTGTTTTAAAATTTTTGCAGTTTTTTCAAAACCTTTACTTTTTTTAAATCTTGATGATGATGTTAACAATTATAAACTAAAAAAAAGATAAGAACCGTTAATAATCTTTAATTCTGAGAACAAGTTTTATCAAAAAGGTCTATAGAAAAAATATGGGGATAATTTAAGATCCGAACAAATGTTAAGTATCGACACCGATTTTTATAGTAAAAATAATTTTAGTTTCAAATAAAATTCAGTATTTAAGGGCAATTTAGAAAGGTTTAAGGTAAATAAAGTTCCTCTTGAACAAAAAATCTTCAAAAAATTTTATCATATCGGAAACTTTTAATCCTATTAAGTCTTTTTTATTACTTACTAACACCGTTATCCTTAATAGTAAAGGGGGTATAAAATGTTCCCAATTCTGTATTTTTTTTTTGGATCCTTATGAAAGTTTTGTGATACAATTTAATATTTATAGTTCATTTATAAAAAAAAATTGTTGTTATTGACTTAATTTTATGTAATTTTTTACTTTGGGTACTTGAGGATACTATTTGTGGCTTTTCCTGGTCCATAGTATAAAACTAGGACTTTCCAAAATAGTTCTTTGAATAAATTTAGTTTTTACCAAGTGTTTAGAAGAAATTTATGTTCTTAGCGAATTTAGAATCAACTTAATGGTATTAGAGCTCCACGACTTGATAAATTTTGTTGGTGATTTTTTTCCCCCGTAGTAAATTTAATAACCCGAACCTTTTCAAAATGTTTCTGAATGCCATCTATTAATTGGAAATAAAATTATCTAACTACACCGATAAACTTTAGTACACAAAATTTGCTTGATCTTAGATTTTTCCTATATTTTTGACATTCCTTTTTTATGGATCCTTTTTTGATACAAATAGTGTTCGAAATTAAAGATCTCCAATAATTCTTAACCTTTTTCAGTTTTCAATTGTTAATATCGTTATCGAGATTTAAAATAAGTAATTTTTCGAAAAAAAATTTACAAAATTAAAAAAAATATGTGACGAATTTACTTCTGACCCTATTTTTTTTTTTGTCCGTACTGAAAAAGGACAATTTTCGCTTGAGATCATGTACCGTTATAGAAATAATATTAAAGGATATTATTTTTTTTATAGGTTTACAATTTAACATATTCGCAAAGATTTGGCACTAAAATGTATTTTGTTTTGCATAAAACTTCGCCGAAAACTCAAAATTTTTAAAGTAATTTTACTTGACCCCATTTTTTTGTCCGTAATTGTATGTACCTAGTCATTCGGGAAAACTTATTGGATATATACAATTACTAAACGAACGCCTAAAATCATATTTAACAATCTAATATGAGGTGTTTATTGACAAATGTTATAACAATTAAAAATAATACTAAAGGTTGCATAAGTTGTGATAACCTAAGTAAAATGTGATAAGACGTGAAATAATATTTAGACGCATATGTATTGTTAAAATGTTTAAAATAGAATTTCAAATTAAAATTTAAGAGTTACTTATTTGTTTGGGAGAATTTTAAATATTTTAGCATTGATTTGTTACAGCTTATTTTTGCATATTTTGAGCTTATTTGCATATTTTTGCATAATTTACTTTTAAATGCACAATTTTGTCATATTTTCATGGAAAATTGTTATTTTAAATGTATAAATGTAAAAAAAAAAAAAAATGTAAAAATGTAATGTAAAATAAAATCATTTGTTAGTTTTTGAAGGGTTGATATTTAATTATAGTTTCTTGATGAAAAGTGCTACTAATTTGCGGTAAGCTGAAGTAATCCTGTTATATGACTTTGTGCTCTTCAGGAGGATGGGTGTATTTTGATTTTTCATAATGTCTCTAATGGTCCTGGCTTATGCTTAGTTTTTATAATAGATTTCTGATTTGTTCTACTTGATTTTGTCTGATTTCATGTCATTTGTATACATCCACTGTGGTTGGAAAATTTGTCTTTTGTGTGATGTGAGTTGATAATGCCCTGCAAACATTTTCTATCGAAAGCGTAACTATATCGACACGCATGGAAGTTGATATGCGTCGCTTTTACTATCGAATTCTGATCTACTTAGTAACACCGTTCGGGAAGAACTGTGCCACTAAGCGATAGTTCCTTTTGAGTAACGCTTAATGTGCTCTTAGTGGCACATTTCTTCCCGAACGGTGTTACTAAGTAGATCAGAATACGTAACGCTTTAGTAAATTTTGTACGTCACGTATTAAGATCTACTATTCCGCAGTAAAAAGTGTCTAATAAAAAATCCTAATTCGAATCTTCCAATCCCCAATAGAGCGTTACTCAAAAGATGCTATCTCTAACTATATGAGAATTCGACAGTAAAAACGAAACTTATCAACTTCCCCGTGTGCCGATGTAGTTACACTTTCGACAGAAAATATTTAAAGAATTTTAAAACTATTTTGCATAAAATTTTTTAAATAATAATCCTAGTAATACTTACAATTTAAAATAAAGGATTAGGAATGAACAAAATTATCAAAAGTAAAAATATTAAAATTTTTTAAAGCACAAAATTAACTCTTTCTGATATTTATTATGGAAAGCAATAAAATTAATTACACAACAATATTTTCAATTCAAATTAATATTAAAAAAATAAATAAATTAAAAAAGAATACTAAGAAATATTTTAAGTACAAAATTAGAAAAGAATATTTGTTTCTTTAAAATTTAATAAAGTAGGTATATATAATTAAATAAGAATAATTATTAATATTCTAATTTATTTTTTAATTGTGTTTACTACAGAAAACAATTAATATAAATGCACAGAAAGATTTTGAATTCAAATGAAAATTTAACATCTATTAGAATATTAGCAAAATTTCCTGCAGTTTTTAGTATGTTCGGCGACAATGTACGATTTTTAGAAAGGTTATGATGTTCGCATTATAAAATGTGTAACTCAATATTTCCAAAATGTCTAGTAATATAATATATGATTTTTAAATATTACAAAACTACATTATTATTTATTTTAATTTTGTATTGAATTTTCTATGTAATTAAAATAAATAAAAATTTTTTGGTTAATTTTTTTCTAAAATCGCCAGTTTTTCTAAAATAATTAAGGAACAAATGTATTACACTTTTTACAAGGCGAACACTATATACTTTTCTAAAATCATACTTTCTCGCTGAACAAATAGCTGACTATTAAGAATTTTGGAAATATTTTAAAAAATATTTATAATAAATTTTCTCTAATTTCTCTTTCAAATGTTTCCATTTTTATAAAGGGGATTCCCTTTAATAAAAACTATATGATCTTTTAATCATTTCCATACTTTATTACCAATTTTAATGATGATGTACCATTTTAAATTATTATTTAAATTTTATCTTGGTCCTGAAAGTTTTTTCAATCATTTTTGTCAATATTTAAGATTTTTGAAACTTAGAAATAAATACCGCTACTTAACCAAAAATTACCACAATCTACTCTACACATTTCAAGCATTGCAACAACAAAACAATTTCTTCAAAATATTTAATAACAAGAACAATGTTTGAATTCTTTTCAAACTTTTAAAATAATTTAATTTAAAATTTTGAAAATTCAAATTTAAAGTGTAAAAATTCAGCTCTGCTAAAATATTTCTTGGATACTCTAATGCAATACATTCTCAAAATTTTGTTTGCTATATATACATATTTTAATCTTTCACAGAATAGTCTTGTAAAATTGAATCTTTAATATATTCGTAATTTTTTGTTCTATAGAAAATTATTCTGAAAATTAGCGACTTTTGCTGCGAGCATGTCATACATAAGTCAAACTCTCACACTTTTCAAAAATGTTGTTTAAGTTATTAAGAATTTTATATAAAACAGAATTTTCTGTCAAGTTCTGGCCCTCAAATTGTTAATAACATATTTTAATTTTATAGAAAATGTTTTGATAAATTTATTCGCTTGCCCAGAACTAGTTGAAATATTAATAATTTCTTTTTAATTATGATAAACGCTTACCTTATTTTCTTAATTTTCCTTTTATGAGTAAACTTTTGACTTTTTTGTTTCACTATCATCTTACATAAGTAATATTAGTTAATATCAATATTTTTTCACTCTTATCATTTCAAAACTTATATTTTTACTAAGCAAAATTATATTGTTTCTGCTTGTTCTTTTCACCATTATGAAATGTAAATAATCGTCAAAATAATGATTTTATGATAAAATTTCGAACCTAATGTGTGTTGTTTTTATAAAGTTTTGCACATTCTACTATTAATCATCTTAGAGTGCCGAATTCGACAGATTATGTGGATTGGTAAACAACAATCTTCCAAATGCTAGAAAAAGTGTTGAAAAATAGTGTTTTCGTTTTTGGATAACTGTAACTGTTATCCAAACAACTTCTAATAGTGATTAAAGAAGTTACGTGTAGAAGATTCAATTCGTATACTAATATATTTTGTTGTTGGAAAATTGAGAGAAATCTTCTATTGCACTTCTAAGAGTAGCGAAGAAGTGAGCTATTTCGAAAAAGAATTCACTAAATGTTTGCAGGGTAGATATGTATATATGTATATGTATATGTATATGGTATATATACATAACTCTTAACCTCAAAAATCAGTCCCACATATTTCGCATTTTAGTTCGAATTTTAAAATAAAAATATAAATATTTTACATAAAGATACATATTTAAAATTTTGCAAAAATTCATTAAAAAAAAAAAAAAACTTAAATCGCGCTTTTTGTAAGGAATATTATCTGAGTAGTAAGGTTTAAACGACTATATTTTTACTACTCATATTTATCTGATTTTTTCAACAAAATATCCTATAACAAAATATCCTAATAACAATTTGTTGCTGTTTACAAAATTGTGCAAAAAATACAATTAAAAATTTTTCTTTTCAGTGTACTTCGATAAATATTAAAGTAATAGTTTTGACACTATGAAATTGCGTTATTTTATTTGCAATAAAATAATACCTCTATTTTCAAGATTTTTTAGAGTTTAAACTTTAAACCTATACAACCTTTGCACGTATTAATAAAAATAATTGACGCAAACATACATTGCAAGCATAAATTTTGCTTAATAAAAACACAAATAAATGTTCGTGTCAGAAGAAAAAAATTTTGAAAATATTTTTACTAAAATTTTTCAACAATTTTTTTATTCCTCATATATAGATTGATTAGTGCTAAACTGGTTCTTTTTATTTTTTTTAATATATTTATTATTTTTCCTTCCATTTGGAAAATATGAACAGAAAATACCGATCCACTGATCCACTCTTTTAAAAGTTATTAATCTTTTCTTCCAAAAAAGTGAAAATAAATATATTTTTAGCAGGAAAAACGGTTTATAATTTCTAAAAAAAAAATTACAATTTCACAAATTTTAAAATATTTTTTTTTTTTTATTAACAAATTGTATAAACATAGTTTTAAGAGAAGAACTGCAAAAGCAATGAACAAAAATCATAAAAAATAACATACTACCAATGACAGCCATGCAGCTCTTTTTCAGCATTAAATATTTCTTTCCAATGACAACAAAATCATAACTTTTTTAGTTCTTTTTATGTTGTTAAACGAAGCAAATGTAGTGCAAACCAGACATCTTGGGTAAAATTGCTAAAAAAAATTCACTATATTTTTTAGGAATTGCTAGTCAAAATCAATTCACATTGTGCAAGAGAAAGTATACAACGGAAGAACTAACTTTTACAAAGACATTTTTCAAAATTATTTATTAGAAAAGAAATCCTTTTTATTTAAAATTGTATTTTATTGTATAAATTCCTATATAAATTTTTAATTTATAAATATTTACATAAACACAAGCACAAGAAATATCATCACAGAGTATAAAATAGGTAAATTGTTTTAGTAGCCATGTTTTTTGTAACCACCATAACCACCACCCCCACCGTAGCCACCGCCACCACCTCCTCCGTAACCGCCGCCACCACTTAAACCGTGACCACCACCACCGCCACCTCCGCTGCCACCACCACCCCCAAATCCACTACCACCACCACCACCACCGCCAAAACCGCTGCCACTACCACCGCCTTGTCCTAAACCACTGCCACCACCAGGACCAAAACCACCGGAACCGCCAGGTCCTCCAGAACCGCCGCCAGGACCAAAACCACTGGAGCCACCATGTCCTCCAGAATTTCCGCCAGGACCATGTCCTCCAGAACTGCCGCCACCAGGACCAAAGCCTCCACCACCACCACCAGAGCCTAAACCAGATCCAAATCCACCACCACCTCCACTGCCACCACCACCACCCTTACCGCCACCTAAACCACTGCCAGAACCACCGCCGGGACCAAATCCACCACCCCCGCCTCCTAGACCATTTCCGGCACCACCACCAAGACCACTTCCAGCACCACCTCCATTACCACCTCCATTACCACCACCGAGACCACTACCTTGAGAAAGCGCATTACCACCATGGCCACCACCAGGACCACCTCCTCCGCCTCCACCACCAGGTCCAAAGCCACCACCACCACCTCCTAAACCAGAGCCTGAACCAGAACCAAAGCCACCTCCGCCACCGCCTCCTTTACCACCACCAAATCCTCCACCTGAGCCACCACCTGGACCAAAACCTCCACCAGCTCCACCATGTCCACCGCCAGGGCCAATTCCTCCACCCCCACCACCAATTGGACCTCCACCACCGCCACCACCTGGACCAAAACCTCCTCCTCCTCCTCCACCACCACCACCTCCTCCTCCACCACTACCACCACCATAGGTGGCTACTTTACTGCCATAAGGCACACCATTGACAGTCCAACTTATAACTGCCACGGCAACAAAAGTTACCTAAAAACAATCATTCAATCATCAATTAATCAATTCTAAAATAAATTCTCTTAAAGTTTATCTTCTTCTATTTACATACCAATAATTTGTTCATTGTATCAATCACACAACTATTCCCGTATGTATCTGTATGCCTCAACAACTGTTCTTCACTTGTTCAGTGTTCTATAATTACTGTTAATGATTGTAAACAAACATAGAGCTTTTATAGCAGAGCATCCCTCGAACAATTTAAGTACATACATATTTGTTTAGTGCTTTTGCGGTTGCAGTTGTATTACTGATGTCACAGGTTATTGATGCAACACGTGTTAAACGAAAAACCCGGCAAACTTAATGAATAAATAAATCAATAAGCATATCATTCATTCCACGAAAGCACGTTCAACATTTTTAATAAGGTTTTCGGATTTTGTTAATATTCGGCATACACATATCCCATGGAATCATTTGAAAAGTTCTATTTTTATTTTTTAAAATTTGAAAAAAAAACTTTAAAATTAAAAAAAAAAAATTGTAAAAATTATGCAACTTTAAACACCAATTTCTCTTTAAGCTGTAAATATATTTTAATGATTTAAAGTACATATAAAAGATAATTATGTCCTCTTTAAGCATATTAATTTAAAAATAAACTTTCATAATGCAAATGCAATTATAGGATACATATTTGAAAAAAATTTTTAATCTTTAAATTTTTTCTGATTTTTTTCTGATATAAAAATTATAATTTTTATTAAAAATTTTAATAAAAATTGTTCTGGGATAAGATGGTCCGCTATTTTACTTTACGTTCTATTTTGTATGTGTATTTGTTAGATACGAGAATAGATCGTAAAGTATATTTCATATCGCTAGAGGGTATAGGCCACAAGGAGTAAAAGCTCCCCCTCCCTATATCTTCTTAACTAATAAACCGATTTTATTGAAATTTGGCAGGCAAATAGTGTAACAGCTGGAAGGAACTATAGCCTATAACTTTTATTATTTAGGACGGGAAATAGGGCAAGAGGGTAAAAGCCCTCTCCCTATATTTTCTTAACTAATCAATCGGTTTTCTTAAAATTTGGCATGCAGACACTGTAACATGCGAAAGGAACTTAAAGGTATAAATTTTTTCGAAATTCCAACATTTAGGGCATAAAATAGGGCAAAACGGGTAAAAGCTCCCTCTACCCATGTCTTCTTAATTAATTATCCGATAATAGTTTCAAGTCTTGAAGGTACTAAATGCTATACATTTTTTACATTTAGAGTGTAAAATAAAATAAAAAGGGTAAAAGCGGGCCAACCCATTTCCACACAGTTACAATACATTCGTTATTTTTTAATTAAAAACCAAAATATTCACTGGAAAAAAATTAATTTTAGTCATAAAATTTCATAATTTGTTTTTTGTGCTGTAATATATTTAAAATAAAAGGGAAAGGAGAATAACCAAAAAAATTAAAGATAAAAATATTATGAAAAAATTTAATTTTTATGTGATAAAACCGGTGGTCTTTTTTCTAAAAAGAAAAATAATAAAAATAATAGATCACCTTTTCCCAGAACAATTATTATTGCATTTTTTTTTATTAAAAATATTGCTTTTAAATATATTAAAAGGAAACTAAAATCGATGGAGTAGAAATTTGTCAAAAATGCATTGTAAAAAGAAAACAATTTACCTTTGATCTCAGTTAGCCTCCATTAGAATCTTGATCTTTAAAATCCGTCTACATTGTAAAGAGATATTAACATTTAAAGTTATATGCGCACTTTGTCGGATTTTTTTTTTAATAAAAATCGTGAATAAATTCGTGATAACTGGCGCCATAGGTATATGCCAAAATCTAATAACTCTCCGTCAAAAAATTGTCATTTTTATAAATCTCTCGTGGAATGAACGATACACATATACTTATTAGGAACTCTTTATATTATATGTAAATACTGTTTAAAATTACAGTACAATTGAAATTATAGCATTATTAATAAAAGCGTACTCAAAAAAAATTTTAATTTATATTTAAAGCACAAACTAACGAATACACAATTTAGCCCTGTTTGCATTCTACATTAACTAATAAACTGTCTTTATGTAGGTAACACTTCTCAATTTTTCTCTCATTTATATTGTCAGTGTTGTGAATTGTTAGAATAAATTATTCGTTAACTGTTTTTTCCATTATTATTTTTGATGTTCTAGTACGTCTTCAATGATAAATAGGTTTTTTAATTTGGAAAAAATCATTACTCAGCTTATGTATGTATATATAATTATGTGTAAATGAACTACTTTTACATAATTTTTGTTGGTTGTAATTATAAGTATCCGAATAACGTTATAAAAATTCCGTTATAAAATCAACATCACTATTTTATATTTGGTTTTGTTGACATTATTTTTGTTAAAATTTTACTATTTTAATCATTTTTTTTCTGTTAAAATATGTAATTTTTAACCCGAAGTTGATACATTAATGATTAATGACACCTTAATCTAAGACTTGTACAAACTAATGTACTATTTGGAATTTTATAGAAACAGCAAACAACGAAATAGTCTAACGTATGTGCTTGCGGCGAACATTTGGTCGACATGTGGGCAGCCGGAATGTTGGTATTTTAATCCATAAGAACCCAAAATAGACTTTTTCCTGTTTATGTTTATAATTTCATTACAAAATAGTTTAAATTGAACATATGTGCAGAAAATATTATCCTGTCTTGGAATTCAGTTTATACATTTTTAAATAGCTACATATGTATATTGGCAAATTTTTTTAATTTCGGAACGAATCTTAACATCCGAAAATTAAAAAATGTGACCTTTTTGTCAAAAATTTACGCTTGAATACAAAAAAGATTTTTTCTTGATATGTGTATGTAACGGAAATAATCTTAAAGTAGCATCGAACCTACTTTAAAATAGTTAAAGTTAACAACGATTTACTAAAGGTATTTTAAGTGAATCATCGTTTTTGAATGCAACTTTAAGGAATTTTGCTTAACAATGGTTAGTAGAACTGTATTAAGTTTTTTTGAATACGGCTGATGGTGTACAAGGGGCACCATTGGTCATAGAGCACATCTGCCTTTGTCAATTATCTTAAAAACAAAGTAATCATTGATTAGTAATCATAATACTTTTATCTCTCATCCATCCATCCAACATATGGTGAATTTATACCATGAGGCGGTATCGCCGTTTTTTATCACTTTAGAAATTAATAAAAAAAAATTAATAAAAAAGTTATACTGCCCAGGCTAAAAGGACTTAAATTAAAGTCAACTTATCTAAGTTACTTTAAAACAAAAAATGGCGGGTTATTTAATAACAAACGTTCTAAACTATTCCTAGCGAGATATTCTTAATAAAAGTCGAATTATTAAAATAAATGGTCTATAATTTTGAGCAACACTGTATGTACTTCATCTACTAAGTAAATCTTTATATTTTAATAGAAAGGGTGTTGTAAACAAAGATGTTCTAATGTGAACACGATCTACCCCAATGTATAATAGAGCAAAAAAAAAAAATGGATTGGTAAAATATATTTTGTGTTTGGCTAATTTGTAAATTTTGAGTTATTTTATTTAAAACTGTTTTCGGGTAGATTTCCCTATTAATGTATCCCTAAATCTGTTAATGTTTTGTTGATTTTTAAACTATTTTCGGAAGTGGTCATATGGGGCTTTTTAACTGTAAAAATTGAATTGTTTTTTTTTTTTTTTTTTTGATAAATATTAAAAACAAATTTTTAAACAACGTAAACAAAATAACATTTTTTCCACAATTTTACGAGTTTAACTACGATCCACTATAAATTTTTCTATAAAATCGCCTATACAACGATGTAATAATTTTTAATGACATTTTTGCTGTAAATATAACAACATAGTTATTTTTCGAATTAGATAAAAACTGTTGAACTTATTTGATTTTATCTCCAATAACTTAAATACTTAAAATGTCCATATATTTCTAATTATTGCTCCCGAAAATATGCTTCTAATAAAACTTAAAATAAAAAACTTTATCTTAAAATATATGAATACTTTTTTGGTAAACTTTAGAAAATATTTAATAACGTTTTGAGTTTTTAACAATTTTGAAAATAACTTCTAAAATAAAATTTAAAAAAAAAAGATCAATTGTTTCGAATACATATAAAATATTGAAACTTAAAATTGTTATGTGGTGTCCTCAAAAAGATATACGATCCAAATTAATACCTTTTTTAGAGTGAATATAAAAAGTGTAATTTTGCAGTATAAAAAAAAACTCATGTTGATATCTAACTTGAAATGTCATCGCCAGGGCAACCAAAAATATGCTCTTAAAACGTGTTTTAGGCTCTTAAAATTTAAAAACATGCTTTTCAAATATATTTATTTTTAGTTAAATTTTAATTTATCTGCTTCTCCATGTCAATAATGACCTGATTTTGTTTCGCAATTGCTAAAAAATATATTTCTTTGCGCTTAAAAATATTCATTATATCGAGAAATTAGAAATTTTATAGTCATTTATAAGAAAATAATTGGACAGTTGGATTAAAAAAAAAAAAACAAAATTTGACAGTAAAAATAAAAATAGTTTAATTTCAAATTATTTAAAAAATTCTCTTGATTGCAAAATATGCAAAATTTTTCTCTTAAGTGTAAAAAATTATGGTCTTAAGTATAAAATATGAAAAATATGCCATTTAAATTGCTAAAATATGCTTTACAATAAGGATTTTCCATGAAAATATACTGTTAAGACCAAAATATACTAATATATGATATTAAGATCAAAATATGCAAAAATATGCTGCAACAAATCGATGCCAAAATGCTTATTGTATTAAAAAAATGCTTATTGTCTTAAACAAATGCCTATTGTCTTAAATCAATTAATAACTAATAGTTAATTACATTTGATGCTGAGGAAGAAAGTATGATGTTGCATATTCTTGGTTGACACCAAGGTAAGATAATTTTCTATGAAAACATATAAAAATTTTAAATTTTTTCTGAAAGATACTAACAGGGATAATTTTAAAGAATAAAACAAATCCAGTTAACAAATAGCGCTTAGTATAGACCAGTGCTCGGCGCTCTGAGAACATATTTCATTCACAATTTGTATTTGTATATGTTCGGTATTACTCTCCCGCTCTTTTATTGTACACAGAAAAAATATTCAACTTTATAATTTAATATTTTGAATTTAAAAAAGATCTATTGTTCTTGAACAATTTATTTTCTATAAAGAAAGTTATAAATGAATATATAAACCATTAAAAAAAGTAAAAATAATACATAAAATTTATTAAATAAACATTCTCCCATATCTTCTCGAAAATTTTTTTCAGTGCTTTTTGAAAATCATGCTATAGCACAACCTTACTTTGCTTTCCTGGTAAGCTAGCAGGTATAATTGGAAACAAAAATAAACTACTTATTTTTTGGCTGAATAACTAGTTATTTTTGTTCGACTTGTCCACAAATTCATGTAGTTATTTTTTGACTCTAGGGGTACTCAAAAATATGTACCTAAACGAAAACAAAAATAAAAAAAAAACAAAAAAATTTTGCGGTCAGTGAGACTCGAACTTGAACTAACCAATCGTTTTTACTAACTAACGTCTTACTCAGTACACCATCTCGCACATAGCAGCCTAAGCGACATAAACTCTATTTAGTTCAAAATATCTTTTTAGACATTTTGTTATAAAAAACTAACAGCTTCAGAATGGGGTTGAACCAACAACCTTCTGGTTGTTAATCCGGCGCTCTAGCCAACTCATCCTCGTGATTGCAGTATTACTGTGCTATTATACTATTGAGTACTTATTAATGTAATACAGAGTAGGCAAATAATAATGACGTCACATTACCAAGAAACTACTTTAATAAGTAGTTGTTATTACCAAAAAGTTTTTGCTGGGTAGGTGTGAAAAACTAAGAGTGCAAATGCACATGTGCACCAATTTGCGTGGCACTGGTATAGACCTTTCTGAATTTGATTTATTTTATATCAAAATTTTCGTTACTACTGTTGTAAAATCCAAAAGATAGGCTTAACTAAATTTAAAAAAACAAAATATTAAAATTTATTCAAACTAATAAAACATGATTTGCAGTTTTTTTGCAATACCCTTTAATAATTTACATTGAATATAGACATTCAATCATCTATACTTATACTATAATATTTTAATCTTTAGATTTTTGTATCAATTGATCAAACAAAAACTAAACTAAACAGTTTAGAATTTTTTTTTAATTTTTGTATTGCTTTTAATTACGTTTTGCGATTTCCTTGAAATCTGTACAAGTTAATTAATAAATAATATAAGGTGAATGTTTGTTTTCAAAATAAATTATATTATTTTAATTTAATCCAGCTGTGTTATGCTGAGGCTAGAGATAAGAGCAAATTTCTAAGATTAGAGTAACATACCTTAATTACTTTGGTGTATTACTTTCAGCATTACTTGGTATTAGTATGGTAATAACTTTCTTATAATATAGTTTTAAAGGTAATTTATATTGCTAAACTATCTAGTTAAAAAAATAATAATAGCACAGGTCAACACTAAAATATCGTGGAAAATGTTTTGTGGTTTCTTAGAAATCACATCGCCAGAAAATTTTTATTTTCATGCCATCACTTCTCTAATTTAACCCAAAGAAATATACTTCCCCAAAGAGGCTTTAGTATATATAATTGTCTGGGTAAGAGCTAGAGCAAATATGTTAATTACGTTTTATAGAGGAGAAATGTTGCTAGAAAAATGTAGTACCAATTAGGTCTCTAAATTGAACCATTTGTCCCCTAAAAGGTTTTAATGTTAAAAAGTTTAAAAATTTATTGAGAGGCAAATTAAACTCAGCTACGTGGGCTGACCATTGCCAATCGAAAAAAGAAAGAAAAAGAAAAGTAATACCCAGCAAAAACTTTGCTTTCCTGGTAAGCTAGCAGGTATAAATAACTAATTATTTTTTGCCTGAATAACTAGTTATTTTTGTTCGAGTTGTCCACAAATTCATGTAGTTATTTTTTTGACTCTAGGGGTACTAAAAAATATGTACCCAAACGAAAACAAAAATAAAAAAACAAAAAAATTTTGCCGTCAGTGAGACTCGAACTTGGACACAAACTAACCATTTGTTTTTATTGACTAACGTCTTACTCAGTACACCATCTCGCACATAGCATCCTAAGCGACAAAAACTCTATTTAGTTTAAAATATTTTTTTAGACATTTTGTTATAAAAAGCTAACAGCTTCAGAATGGGGTTGAACCAACAACCTTCTGGTTGTTAATCCGGCGCTTGTTATATTTTTCGGTAGAAATTAAATATATATATATACAAATATATATATATATATATATATATATATATATATATATATATATATATATATATTAATTTCTAACGAAAAATATAACAAGTTTTCTAGCTAAAAGTTTGTACCACAATTCGTATGAAAAAGAAAAATGTTACATATTTTTATTTTTATTGCCATGAATAACAACATTAAGAAAATATTAAAGCTTGAAAGCTGTAAAGTAATTGAAGTTCATATGTGTTTATATAAAAGGAAAACTTTTTAAGTTGTTTTCTACTGCTAAACTCTCTTCGTTTAAACATATTTTTTTTTACATCTGCAAAAAATATTAGTTTTAAAAGAAATTTCTTTTACACTTAGTTGATTAGTATGACAAATTAGGGCAGAATCAAAATATTTAGTAAATAAATCTAGTCTGATTTTCATAAAAGTTAATGGCTCCCAGTGACCGCTTAGAAATGGAGCTATATGTGATCTCATGTAGAACATTTGTGTCATATACTTTTTTAAAAAAAGAAACCAATTGCCAATTTTCCAATTTCAAATAATTTTATGTTTTCTTAATCTATATTTTTATCTTTGGCCATTGGTGATTTCTCCAAACATTTTTGTCGGCTTTAACTTGCTCTAACAACATCAATTGCAACTTGATTTGTATTGTATCCAGAAAAAAATAGTCAACTTTTTGCTTAAAGTACGAACAATTTTAGTTGAATTTCGAAACAGCCCTACAATTGCTAAGAAATAACTTTAAAGTAACTGTGAACAAACATAACGCCCAAATCAAAGATTAATAAGATAGGAAAGCTGCCAAAAGAAAAGAATAACGAATTATGAAAATGTTTTAGAAAAAGTTTATGTATAAGTATTAGTATAGAATGCAATTTAGTACCCATTATTGCAAAAACTCGTAATAAACAAGTGAAAGTGTTATATTCGACTGAGTCGAATCTTTTATAACCCTCACAAGATCAATATTTCATAAATATATAAACATATTGCTATTACATCTTATCAGAATTTTTGCGTTGATCTGGAAATATATGTAATATTTGTAAACTGATGTTAACCATGACATCGGAAATTTGTAACAAAAAACTCCTTGGGCATATGACTAAGAAAGATCGCTCAGGTCACCTGTGTTGAACAGGTGAATAAAAAAGAGATATGCAAACTTGTAAATTCCTTTTCCATTTTCCACCAAAAGTTTTTTTTTAAAGATACCTTAGAAATAGATATTTTAAACTTGAATTATCTATTTTAAAATTTTCAGAATTTTTTACTTTGAGGCTATAAGACACAATTCAACCAAACATGATATGTCATCTTATTATCTACATTTAAAAACCTAAAACACAATTACAGTTAAGTTATAATATTTTAAGAAAAAACATTTCACGTTGTTAACTACATGAAGTATCGATTTAGTTCAATTTTGGATAGAAAATGTTGGCAGGATAGATGTTGTTGTTGTTGTTTTTGTTGTGCGTATGTTTTTTTTAAGCAAACGTTGGAACAAATGTATGTATTATTTTTTAATTATAAATATGAGAATATTATGGCACATTATTTCTTTTTATTTGTTTGTTAGTAAAGTGGTGAAGGGAATAAATGGTTCGGAAAAGCGGAATATAGCGCTTTAACTTGTTTTTACTCAAATTAAATATATTAATACAATTTTTTTTTTTAAATTCAGAACTTCAAAATGCCATGTGGCCTAGTAGGTAAGAATGTAAAGCTAGGAGTTTTAAAGTGTTCCTATGGGTCCTAAAGAATAGAAATGTATTTTTTATTTAATAAATTTCAAAAAACATTTTTAATTAATTAAGAAAATATATTTAATATTTCAAAATGTTAATTTTTGTTTGAAGATTATAAAACAATTTTTCGAAGCCTTGACCAAGGATCGAACTCAGGATCTAAAATCTTTCAGTTACAAATCCAAGAGGTATACCACATTGATATGTTATAATTTACTATTTTTATTGCTTATATAAAAAGCTTAAAATGCTACTCAAATATAAAAATACTTTTTTATAAAAAAACTCATCAAAACGAGCCGAGAAATTCTTGCCATTTTTTTTAATAATGAAAATTTTGATGTTGTTTTAGGAAAATCAAAAATCTACAAGGAGTTCCAGGGATATGAACTCAGACTTAACGGTTTGTATCCTAGAACACTTCCTCTAGACTATTCAATCTCACAACTTTTCAATAGAAAAACATTTATATATTATTATATGTGAAATAGAAAATATTATTAAATTCGGGTGAAGAAAATTGGAAAAATGTTTGAGGCTGTTCTAGAAAATTGTTTATAACTCCGCCATTCCTAAACGAATTTCGCTAAATTTCAATACCAAGATTTTCGAGACTATATGCTATATATGTGTTCAAAGAGAAATGTATTTATTGAACAATGGACTTCAAAAAATCCATTTCAACATACAGACGGACCGACAAACATATATTCTCAAAAGTTATTTCTAATCATAATAATCACGAATATTTTTCAATTTGAGGCCCACGATATATATTTAAAGACTTTCGTATAAGATGACAAACTTATATATGTATACCCTTCATTTTATGTAAAGGTTATAAAAAGTACGTGTTTTTATAATATTTTTTGCTTCTGCTGTAAAGAATTAAAAAAGCGTGGTTACGGACTTTTGCATTTTAGGTGACGATATGTACATTAGAGTTTTCCGAGAAACTGCTTGATGTAGGAAACCCACATGTAAGAATACTACAAGAAAATTAAAATTGGTCTTTAATTCCGTACCAGCTTTAAAAAAAACACATGGATCCATATATATATATATATATATATATATATATATATAGTTCAAAAAAAAGTTAGATTTTTTCTTAAAATGGGTCTCAAAAAATTCGTAATAGTTTATATTTTTTTTCACATGGTATTTTGGCTCTTCAGAAAACTTTTTAGTGCATTTTTTTATGAGATAATTTTTTACCCATGATCTAATAAAATGACTACCCAGCAAAAATTTTGCTTTCCTGGTAAGCTAACAGGTATAATTGGAAACAAAAATAAACTACTTATTTTTTGCCTGAATAACTAGTTATTTTTGTTCGAGTTGTCCACAAATTCATTTAGTTATTTTTTGACTCTAGGGGTACACAAAAATATGTACTTAAACGAAAACAAAAATAAAAAAAAATAAAAAAATTTTGCCGTCAGTGAGACTCGAACTTGGACACACACTAACCATTCGTTTTTAATGACTAACTTCTTACTCAGTACACCATCTCACGCATAGCTTCCTAAGCGACAAAAAATCTTTTTATTTTAAAATATCTTTAGTCATTTTGTTATAAAAAACTGACAGCTTCAGAATGGGGTTGAACCAACAACCTTCTGGTTGTTAATCCAGCGCTCTAGCCAACTAATCCACGTGATTGCAGTATTACTGCGCTATTATACTATTGAGTACTTATTAATGTAATACAGAGTAGGCAAATAATAATGACGCCTCATTACCAAGAAACCACTTTAATAAGTAGTTGTCATTACCGAAAACCAAAAAGTTTTTGCTGGGTACTTATGAACCGTAATTTTTGATATTTTTTCATAACAAGCTCAAAATAATGAATTTTTTACACCGAAGAAGAAAACTTGAAACTAGGGAACTGAAGATGATTTTTTTTTTTTTTTTTTTTGCTTTTTGTGAATATGACAGTGGGAAGAACGAAGAATTTTTCTTTATTACTTTCAAAGTATAATTTAATGCAGCGAAATTAACTTTAATTTTTAAAACGACTTCTATTATTTTTTCTTAACTTTATCTGTTACGCAGGCGAAGAGAATACAAAATAAAAATATGGAAAATAATTTTGTTTTTTTAATGAATTATTCAAAGCGAATTATTCGAATTTAATTCGTCTGCAGCGGTATATTGCTGTTAAAGAAAGGTTTTGGATAAAATAAAGATGTGTGATTGTTTATAATATTTGTGTGGATATACGTATTTACATGTGTGTGTTTTTAAGTTTTGTTTTTACCTTTGAGTTGATAGAATTGAAACAACAACAGTATAATGGTTGATACAGTAAGAAATTTATTCGTGAGTTATATCAAGTGTAATTATGTATTGTCTTGAAATAAATGAGATGTTACCCTGACAACATTTTCTATCGAAATTTAAACTAAAGCGAGACCTCATGTATTTAATAACAGTCGAATATGATATAATTTTCCTATCGAAGAAGAGTTACCATTCGGTTAGAAATGTGCCGCAGTTTTAACACTTTTTTGATGACACTATTTAGTGCATTCCTTGTTTGCCGAAATGCTATCATTTAGAAGTGTAAAAAAGTACATCAGCAAAGTATCAAAATATGATCGCTTTTGCATAATAAACATGTTTTAAATGCAATTGGAATATTTCTATTAAATATTTTTTATTATAATGGAGCTTAACTTTTATGTAAGCACACTATAATAAATTAATAAATCACTATAACTTTAAATGAAATATGAAATATTTAAAAACAAAAATCACTAATTTAAAATTAACAATTTTTTATTCAGCACTATATTACTGAGCCAAATTATGTCGTGTTTGTTCTTTTTCTTTGCTCTGGAATGTAAACAATCGCCCAAGTCATTATTTAAATCAATACTAACATTTTTGTTATTGCAAATTTGTGTACTTTCTACTTTTGAAAAACCAAGAGTGTCAAAAAAGACACTTTTTAGTAGATGAATAAAAAAAAACTCTCTTCCAAATCCTGGCAGGGTATCGGAAAATAATTTATTAAAGAATACTATACACTGCCTGCCACTTGAATAAGGAATCACATTTTTTTTAATTAATTAAGTATATCTCCTAAAATAAAGTTCAGAAAAAAATAATTTTTTGCGCAACCAAATTTCAAAGTGTTGGCTTTAGTTTCCTGAAGAAATGAAAGATATACATATTTTGTTATACTAAAATTATACATTTATTTAAAGGCTAGAGAATTTTTAATTTGATAGTTTTTAAATAGTTTTTATTCAAAATGGGACGTGGTAAGGCTCTTAATAACTCTGAAAAAGAAAAAATTCTGATTTTGAAATCTGACGATGAGAATCCGGTCCAAATAGCCAAAAACATTAATAGAAGAAAGACAGTTGTGTACAAATATTTAAATAACGTGGAAAGATATGGAAAAAACATGAAAGACCGGAATAAAATGGCAACAACTCCAAAAGAAAGACGAAAAATTCTTAAAATTGCATCAAATTCTGCCATGTCGGTATCAAAAATACGTGAAAAAAGTGAAATCAGTGCCAGTCTAATAACAGTGCACCGTATTTTAAAGTCGTGCCCATACATAGTCCGACGAAAACTGCAAAAAAAAAACTCCACTTAATGAAAAACTCAAATCACAACATCTACAGT
This sequence comes from Protocalliphora azurea, assembly GCA_932274085.1. Lineage (NCBI taxonomy): Eukaryota > Metazoa > Arthropoda > Insecta > Diptera > Calliphoridae > Protocalliphora > Protocalliphora azurea. The sequence continues at coordinate 149,706,537 of OW026521.1, read as the reverse complement.
TTGCCAAAAATACAATGACATGGTCTGACAAATGGTTTAAAGTTGCATTTTCCGATGAAAAAAAGTTTAATATTGATGGTCCCGACGGGTATAATTATTACTTCCATGACCTAAATAAGGAGGAATTATTTTTGAGCCGAGACGGCGGAATAATGGTATGGGGTGCCATTTCGTATTATGGTACCATATACTTGGTTTTTGTATCCAACAAAATGACTGCAAGGACTTACAAAAACATTCTGGAGGAAGCATTTCCAAAATTTAATGATTTCTTTGGACCCATACATTGGATGTACCAACACGACAACGCTCCGATTCATACCGCCAGAGCAGTAAAACAATGGATTAATCAAGAAGGTGTTCAACTTTTGGATTGGCCTCCATATTCACCAGACTTGAATCCAATGGAAAATGTGTGGTGTTGGCTTGCAAGAAAAGTTTATGAAGGAGGAAAACAATTTGAGACGATAGAATCCTTAAAGGGTGCAATAAATTTCGCTAAATTACTTAGAGTCAGGAAACTAAAGCCAATACTTTGAAATTTGGTTGCGCAAAAAATTATTTTTTTTTCTGAACTTTAGTTTAGGAGATATACTTAATTAAAGTTAAACAAATATGATTCCTTATTCAAGTGGCAGGCAGTGTATGTAAGTACATATAAATATGTAAGTACATGTAAATGCAGTAAGACCCCGCTTAACGTGTAGGATACGTTCCATCAAAATAGAGCGTAATGCGAAGCAGCGCTAAACGAGGCTATCTTAACATGTAAATAATGGGGTTAGGGGAGGATGGATAGAAAATTGGTTAGGCATTAAATTTAATAATTATGTTTTCGTTTTTTAATAAAAATACAACCAAACATTTATTTCTTACAAAAATAGAAACAATATAAACGAATATACTTATAAAAACAAATAAAATTCTAAGTCAGTCAGATCATTCAGTCCATTTTGTGTTTCCAATTTTCTGTCTTTTTGTCAAGATGACATCTAATGTTGTTTGCATTTTCCTTTTGCGTTCTGTTAGAAGTTGTTGATAAGTGGATAAAGCATCTATAACATCCCGTCTTGCTTTTGAATTCCTGTCAAAAAATGGATAATTTTCAACAAATTGGTCCATAATTTCAGTTATAGTGATCAAACTCCTTTTTACAAACGCCATCGAAAGTTCTTTTTGCTGTTCTTCGAAATCACTACTATCAATATTTTTCAAGGTTGGAAACCGATACCATTATAAATACCGATACCGATTAAATACCGTTTAAAATGAGTTACCGTAACCGATACCGTTACCGAAATTATTATTTTCTAAAAATACCAGTATTGAAATACCGTTTCTCTCAATACCGGTATATACCGGTATTTTAGTTTCGGTATTTTAAAATATACTATTTTCTATGTAATATGTTTTGTAAAATTATTTCTCATATAAATTTTAATAATAAGAGATTATTTAAAGTAATATTTTTTGAAGAATATTAAAAATATATATCTTCAGTTCTTTACTTTATTTCGTCTAAAATATGTTAAGGTTTTTTTTTTTTTTTTTTTGTATATAGATTTCTAAAAATTCTTAACACAAGCCAATAAAGTGGTAGAGTGGCAAAAGTGGCAAATAATTTTACGTAATTCATATCCTTTGTGCTAGATATGGTAAGTGAGTTCAACGAACTTGCCTAAGTTACACAAAGTTATCCAAATGCGCTCAAAGCAAGACCTCATTTTGGAATGTTTTTGGGTAACAATTTATTTATTTATTCACTTTTTTTGCGTTCCCTAGCTTTTGAGAACTTTCTACGATTTGGGAGCGTAAATTTGTAAATAATCTCGAGTATATAGAGAAATAAAAATTTTCCATGACGTCTCCGTTTTTTGAGACAACGACCCTTAATTTTGATCTATTTTTTAACAACTTTTACGCATAAAATTTAACTACTTATATTAGGCTTAAAAACTATTACGTTATTCTGGATTCTTTTCCTATATCGTTTAGATTTAGTTCTTTTCTTAGAATTCTCTAAGAGAATGAAACGTTTTGTTCGGAAAGTTACAGCCAGGACAATGTATTTAAATATCCTTTAAATGTGGGCGGTAATTTTCTGTAATTTTCCCTGGACGTGGGGTCTCTAAAATGTTAACAAAAAATTCTGCCCATTCTTATCCCTCTTTTATAAATTTAAATTTATTTATATTTTAATCTACTAATCTAATCTACACGTTCTTTTATAGTGTAATTCTTATATGTTCATAATATGAGTCGTAAAGTCGCTATGGGTTGGGGAACAAGTCAATTATATCTTAAATACAGCTGCGTTACAGTTTGTCGAGGCTTTTACATTTGTCACATGCAATCGATTTTAACATTACTCGGGGAACTTAATTCGGAAACGTTAGCCTTCTATACAAAGATATTGATCGAGTGGATGATTTGCGAAGGAATCTTCTTCTGGAATGAACGACCTGGCAATATGTCAGCAGATAGCTACGCCATTTAAAGTATTAGGCGAAAATTATAAAATTTTATTGAGTTTATTTGAATTGAAACTAGGTCCGAAGATAAATGGTGTTAAATTTCATGTATTTAAAAAATCAGAAAAATGTATACTTTGAACCGCCACAAAAATCAAACTGCAAAGAATATTCATGTCTTAAAGTTATATATAATATAAAAATATTCAATTCAAAGTTTTATTTAATGAAATTTAATTGAAAATAAATAGAAGATTTAACTCTTTAATGTCTTTGCTCTGTCTTTAATAATAACGGTATATACCGGTATTTTAGTTTCGGTACCGGTATACCGATACCGGTATAATTTAAAATACCGTTACCGATACCGTTACCGAAATAAAAATAAATTGAATACCGATACCGTTATCGATACCGATATTCGTTTCGGTTTCCAACCTTGATATTTTTGTATTCTTTTTGCTCAGTATATTCCTTGAGCTCATCATTAGAAAGACTACATAGCTGCTATTTCTTGAACTATTTCTTCGACGTCTTGCACATTTACCGTATCTAAACCACACAATTTCGGGGAATCCCCGAGTTGAAATGAAAGCATTTAAAATTTTTGATAAAAAAAAAATTAATATAAAATTTGTTCACATATTTTTTTTCTGCGTAAATTTGTTTAAATAAACAAATGTTAGCAAGAAAATTAACTTAAAAATGAATTTAAACTTAATTATTATAAACATTGATTATAGTAAATTACGAACTTTTTTTAACACGAAAGTAAAAAAGTAAAGAACAAATTTTAACTCAAAAAGAGATTTTATTTTTAATTTTGCGAAAAAAAAGAATATTAATGAAGGAGAACGCTAAATTTCCTTTTCTTTTGTATACAGAATTTTTCCGTACTAGGGTCAATACGCATCGGCTGAGTTGTCTTCCCACAATTCTTTTTTTTTTCCAACGAGACACTCTAATTTACATACTTATGTACATGTGTACATATGTATGTATATAACTCAAAGTATTTGTTTTTTTTTTCATTTAAAATGTCATTAACACGCTCTAATTTTTAATGTATATATGTATTTGATTTGTTTACAATTTATTTACGTAATAAATTAATTAAAGATTAAAATGCATACTATCTCTTATACTAAGTATTTAGTAAATTTGTAAAATATTCTAAAAAAATAAAATAATAATAATTTCCAATGAAACTTATTAAATTACATATACAATCGGTTGGTCAGTAAGATAATTAGATTTTTTTTTTTTTTTTTATTATTATTCTTTATTACAGTTCCCTTCACAATCGACCAACGGGTATTTTATTGTATAATAATGAAAATTCATCACGATATTACTACTAGTTCTCCATAATTTGTAACTTTAGTAAATTTATTTATAGTTTTCTATTTTTGTTATAGTTCCGGCTTAAAGTATTTTAACAATTCTTTTTTTTTTATATTAAGTTTAAGTTTAAAGATGGATGACGTTTTTATAAAAAAAAAAAAAAAAAAATTGTTTAACAACGTCATATGTTTTATATTAAAGTAATTAAATATTTTTGAATATTTAATAAATATGCTGCACATAAGGGCGAATCGATAAATAATAAGCAAAAAATAGTTTCAAAAATAATTCGTTTTAATCGAAAAAATTATAAATTTTTAAAATGACTTTCAATACCCAAATTAAACTGAGAGGGTATAACAAAATAATGTAGACTAAGGGAAAAATGTTGATGCTAAATCCATAACGGTTGTAGATATGGACAATTTACGTTATCAGCTTTTGAATAATATTCCTTTACAACTTTTGAGCACAAGGAATCGAATAATTAATCTTATTTAATAATTCGACACTGATATGGTGTCATGTTGATACCATTGCGTAATTAATTAATTCTTCGTTGTTGATTTCAGCATGCAGTGTACAACTTGAACACATACAGAGTTGATACACTAGACACTGTTTGGTGTCATTTTGTACACGATATTTCTATATATTGTTTAAAAGTATGTACTGCTTTTTAGTTATGTACTGTTTTTTTTTAATTTTTTTATTTAAGTATATACTGTTTTTAACTATTTATAGCTTTAATACACACATAAACAAAATGCTTTAAATTTTTAAAAATATTTTTTATTATTATTTTTCAGCCTCGTCAACTCTATAAACATCAATTGGAAAATTTAACATTTTCATCGGTGTATAAAGTTGGCATTAGGGCTAGTAATACAAAAAACATGCGGGAAAGTGAACTGTTTTGGAAAACATTTACAGTACCATCATGTGTTGAATGGCATAATTATAATTTCAATATTTGCGGTAAGTTTTATTTAAATATTTAATTTTAATGATATTTAATATTGTTTTTATACTTTTCACTAAAAGGTAGCAAGAATTTGCAGAGTAGTGTATTGAAAAAATCGGCATTTTCAGAAAACTGGTTTTCGAGTTATTCGAAAAATGTCCTTTAAAAAAACCCCCGATTCGAATACGGGTTTACTTAAAAAAACGGTTAACCAGTTTTTATTAAAAATACATATACATATATTACAAATGATTATTATTTTTACTAACTCCTAGTCTATATTTATATTGGCAATTGTCAAATTCTATCTCTCTATCTTTAAAATGTTACGCAATAAATGTTTAAACACAAAGCTGAGCAATAATGTTAAACATAAGCTGTCAAATTTATTGTTCTTTTTCCATGTTTTTCTCCTTTTAACAAATAAAGGTGCGAAATGAATTAATATTGTTAAAAAAAAAAAAAAAACAAATAAAAAATAAAAACGGAAAAGAAAAATTTTTGGTGAAAAAGACAATTTAATATTTAAATTTCTCATGTACGTGTTCTCCACCCGTTAAAAAAAAGTTGGAAATAAAAATTTGTTCCCATTATTCCGCCGACATTATTTCTTATGTTAGGAAATAAAAATGTCATCGTGTTGACATAGAGTGAAGAAAGTGTTGCCAGGAAATAAGAAAAAAAAAAATGCAAAATTAAATTTTAAAAAAGGTCAAAAAAAGCTAAATGACAAAAAAAATAATAATGTCAGAAAAAAGTTCTTTTTTTAAATTTAGAAACTTATTTTTTTTTCGTCCTCATTAGTTTTTGATATTTTTCTAAAGAAATTGAAATAAATGTATAAATAACACTCAGCAAAATGATTCAATGAAAAATCGTTCAAAAAATTCCCATACAAATTTGGATTATATTTCATATGAAATGATTTTGCTCATTTTTGAATTATATTTCCTTTTTGATTAAGCATTTCCAAATTTTTATGTGATTTTTGACATTAAAAAGATTTTTTTTAATTATTTGCATAAATAGTTTCTATGGTTGATGAAGTTTAATACACACAAGTAATTATAATAATCGACTTAGTCACAAAATGTGTTAAGGCACTTTTAATTTGGAGAATGAAACGCCGTAGTCGAAATTTTTTATTATATATACTAAATAATATCGATTTTTTTATGCGTATAAAGTATATAGAAATGCTTAAATGGGTGATTCGGTAAAAATAATATTAGTAATGGCAAATAATAAATTATTTATTTCATTGTTGAAATACTAACATTTTAGCCTTTTTAAGGCAATTTGAAGAACAAAAAAATAATAATACTAATAATAAATAAATAAATAAATAACAAAACTTAAAGCTAAAACAAAATTTTTTATAAAAATAATAGAGTCAAAGGCTAACCTGGCAACACTGCTTATAATAGATGTCATTTATAATGACAAGTAATATAAAAATAAAAAGTCATATCGCTCTTCTGGAGCTGAAGAATAATGCTCAAATTTTATATTTTTTTAACTGAATTCTGATAATGCTTCTTCCGATCCCACTCTACCTATGTACCTATTTATTAAAATTCACCTTATTCTTGTGACAAAGGATAAAATTAAAATTGACTTCTTACCTAGATTTTGTTAATAAAAATTGGTTTAAATCTACTAAAAATCTCAGTTCTTATGTTACTCAAATCTCAAATTAGAAATTAAAAAAACTAGACTTAAAGCTTTATTAGTTCAAAATAATTAAGGGCCTGATTCAGTACAAGAGAATTGTTTAAAAATAATTTTTTAATTTTAAATCATCAAGAAATTAATATAATAATAATTTTTTTATATTTTCTTAATTACAAATGGCATGTCCATGCTTTTTTAATAAAAATCGGTTAACCGGGTTTTTAAGTAAAACCGTAATCGAAACCGGTTTTTTAAAAAAGCTACTTTTTGCATAATTCGAATACCGGTTTTCTGAAAATGTTAGTTTTTTGAATAATCTAGCTGTGTTGTATCGATGTTTGTATGATTTGTTTTTGCATTGGAAAAAAAAAAATTTTTTTTTTTTTTTTTTTTTTGAAAAATATTTTTGTCAGATGTTATGTCAATAGTAGTTATCCACATACATATTAATTCCTTGAAAATTAGTAAACTAGGAAAATAAGTTTATTTTTAATATTAAACCAATACTAATAAATTTCTCAAATTTATTTTTCATCTAAAGCTCCCGAAGCTATTCAAAATTTATTTATAGAACAAAATTTTGTTGATCAACATATTTATTCCTTGAACATTAGTTGGCAGTTGCCCACTCATTTGCCAGACAATTATACGCTTCGCATACAGGATTTGTCTGTACAAGGAGAAAAAACAACTTATGAACTACCCAAGGTAAGTGTCATTATTAAACAGTTAAAGAATTTAATCCATGTAAATAGGTAACCATATACATAAATATATATATATATATATATATATATATATATATATATATATATATATATATCAATTTATTTCAAGTGTTTTTATATACGCGAGATTACTTGTATAATTTTATTAATTTATTATTGACTAACATTTAACCCGCTACTGTGTTGTGGACTTGTGGGATCCTACATGAACCAGATATAAACTTGACAGCTTTTTTATTTAGAAAAAATAAATTTAGTACCAAAAGTAAAAAAAAAAAAATATCTAAAAATTAAACTATGAGTCCTAACTTCTATGGGAAAAATTATCAATCGCATCTTCTAATGATTCCAATTTCATGCCTCCAGGATTTTGTTTAAATAAGAAACACCCAAGCAATGGGATATCGTACAACTTCGTAAAACCTTTATGAATCCCCCATTAAATAACACAGGATACCAAAAAACTACCAAAGTATATATATTACCCATTAAAAAAATTCGATTTCGTAAAATGTAAAGCTATTTTTTTCGTTGTAAAAAATATATATTTAAATTTTGTCCTTATATTTCACAGTTAGGAGATGTATAAAGTACCTTTTCTAAAAATGTTGGGGGACAGATATCTACAGTATCATTTTATTGCCTGCCATTAACAACAATAAACTTTTTAATATAAAAAATAACAGTACTTTCAAAAAGTTTACCGCTTGGGTTTGTAACTGAGAGACTATAGGTCCTGAGTTTGATTCTTCGACAAGACTTCGAAAAATTATATTATAATTTATCTTCAAATAAAAATTAAAATTTTGAAATGTCAGATTAAGGAACTGTCAAATATATTTTTGATTAAATAAAAATGTTTCTTTGAAATTTATTCGAACCCATACGAACAGTTTAAAGCTCCTAGATTTGAATTCTTACCCCCTAACCCACATGACATTTTGAAATTCAGAATTCAAAAAATAGTTTTACTTTGATTTCAACATATAATGTTTGTAAATTAATTTTTATACTGTTCGCATATATTAGGAGTTCACATAATTGTATTTCAACATAAATTATATGTTCTAGATTACAAATCTTCAAACTATGGTTTGTATCCTTGTAGAATCCACTTGAATTTTGTTTTAAAAAATAAAATAAGTTTGAGAAATAAATATAAGTATGTCAGAAGTTTTTTTCTTAAAAATATTATCACTTATAATATATATATATATATATATATATATATATATATATATATATAAGAAAAACTGAAATTTATAAGGAGTCCCGGAGATACGAACTCAGGCGTAACGGTTTAGAACAGGGGTTCCAACCTCTTTTAGATTTTTTTTCGCGGACCCCTTGTCACATTTCGATTTTAAATATAGTAGAGATGAAAATAGTAAAAACTCAAAAAGTTTTTATTTCAAATAACATTGCGTTACTAAACTCCATTTACTCATTGAATATAAAAACAATGAATCCTTTAAAGCTCATAAATAATTCAAAATATTAAAGGCCTCATTAATAATAAAAATTTTTATCAATCAAATTTTTGGACATTTTTTCCATTAAGCTTTGATAAATTTAATATTTTTATTATGAATAATAAGGCTCAATTAAAAGTTCACAAATTGTATGTGGTTTCTTTCCATTTGCTATTAGAATTGATATATTGTACAAAGCTCCAATAGATTCTTCCCCATCCAAATGAAAGACACCTGTAGAATTCAACTTTGGCATAATTATATATGTATGCCGTAAACTACAAAAAAATATACATAAAATATCATGTACAATGATTCCATACACATTTTCGGTCTCTCTCGCTGACCCCCTGGAATATTGCTACAGACCCTCATTTGGAAAATCTTGGTCTAGAACACTTCCACTAGACTATTCAATCTCGCAACTTTCCAATAGAAAAACATTTATATATTATTGTATGTGAAATAGAAAATATTATTAAATTTGGCCAAAGAAAATTGGAAAAATTTTTGAGGCTGTTTTAGAAAATCGTTTATAATTCCGCCATTGCTAAACGGATTTCATTGAATTTCAATACGAAAATTTTCGAGACTATATGTCATATATATGTTGAAAGAGAAATGTATTTATTGGACTATGGGCTTCAAAAAATCTATTTCAACATACAGACGGACAGACATATATTTTCAAAAGTTATTTTTAATTATAACAATCACGAATATTTTTAAATTTGTGGCCCTGGATATATATGTAAAGACTTTCTTATAAAATGACAAACTTATATATACCTACCCTTTCTTTTATGTGAAAAACTGCCAATTTTCTAAAAAAAAAGTATCGATTTTTCAAAAATACTAAATTGGAAAAGAGAAAAAAAAATATCAACTATCCAAAAAGTACTATTTTGAAAAAAAAAAAATTATTTAAAAAAGTGTATAAATATTTAAAAAAAGCATACATTTTCAAAAAGAAGTATTTTTCACATATAACTAACACTGAAAAAAATATACCAATTCTCTCAAGAAAGTACCAGTAAAAACTATGAATTTAAAAAAAAGAAGAAGCATAATTTTTGAAAAATTTACTAATCTTCCAAAAATGGAGTTGTTACACTTTTTAAACATGTAATACTTTTCCGAAATAACTAATAAAGTTCAAAAAATGTAAAAAAAATTTCAAAGAAAAAAAGTACCAAATTTCAAAAAATTTTATAGTAATTTAAAATAAAAAATATTAATTTTCAAAAAATTTAATTTATTAAAAAAAATTACTACATTTTAATAAAAGGTATGAGAATTTAAATAAAGTACAATTTTTCAGAAAAAGTGAAAATTAAAAAAGTACCATTTCTCAAAACAAAGTAATAATTTACAAAAAAAAAAGTATCAATTTTAAAACAAGTATAAATTTTGCATTTAAAAAAATGCCAATTTTTAAAACAGAGCAAAATTTTTAAAGTAGTACTACTTTTCAAGTACCAATTTTTTAAAAAGATAAAAAGTTCGTACTTTTTCAATAAAAGTACTAAATAAATAAAAGAGAATACATTTTGGAAAAAGTATTGGTTTTCTAAAAAAAATTGAAGAAGTGTAAACTTTCACAAAATTTTTCAATAAAAAAATAAAAATTTTCACCAAAAATTACTAATTTAAAAAAATATATATAGCAATTTTCAAAAAAAAAAAACTAATTTTAAATAATAACCGAACCATCTATGGCAGTGTAGGGTACAAAAGTACCAATTTTAAAAATTTTGCAATTTTCCAAAAATGTTTTCAATTTCAATTTTCAAAAATAAATAAATAAATTTTTCAAAAACTATCAATTTTCAAAAAGAAGTTGGTAGCTAGAGTATTGAAAAAAGGTACTATTTTTCAAAACAAAGTAAAACTTAAAAAATTACTTATCAATTTTCAAAATAGTATTTATTTTCAACATAGTATCAATTTTCAAAAAAGATAACAATTTTCAAAAAAGTACTAAGTACAAATTTTAAGAAATAAGCGAATTAAAAAAGTACCCAAATTTTGAAAAAAAAAATATATATATTTTTTTAAAAGAAAAAAATTACAATTCACAAAAAAAATTTTTTTTTTTTTTTGAAAGGTATTAAAGATTCCAATTTTCCCTGAGAAAAACTACCAATTATCCAAAACGTGCCAGTTTTTTCAAAAATATTATAATATACCAATTTCAAAAAAGTATGAATTTTCGCAAAAAAGTACCAATTAGAAAAGAAAAATATATCGATTTTCAAAAAAGTATAACTATTTCAAAAGGCCATTATTTAAAGATCATAACAATAATGTAAAGGGTATATAAGCTTCGGCACGATGGAATATAGTACTCAATCTTGTTTTTATTATCACGGAAGTTTGCTAGAATAAACTTAAATAGATACTTTCATAACATTAGGAAAATGCGATGTGAAGAGAAATGTTTGTGACATATTTATATCTACTAAAGTAAAGTCTGTATATACTACATATCATTCTTTACTTTTATCTTAGGGATGGTATATGTAAACTCAATTAAAGTTTGTTATAATAAAGAATAAACTAATATTCTAATATACAGACACCAGTATTTATATTTGGAATCTCAGTATATTGCAAAACCATAAGAGAAGTAGCCATCAAAAAAGTGTATGCAACATATTAAAACAAAAAAATTGTATTTATATTTCTCAGAAAATAAAGAAAATGTTGACAAGATTTTTTCAAATACTCATTCACTTTTGCTATTATTTTTAGGTCAAAGAGTTAAATTAAATTTAAAACTTTATAAAAATTTATTTATAAAAATTTTCACTTAGAAATTTAATTACTGACAGTGACTAAATTTATGTAACTTCCCAGCAAAAACTTTTTGGTTTTCAATAATAACAACTACTTATTAAAGTAGTTTCTCGGTAATGAGGTGTCATTATTATTTGCCTACTCTGTATTACATTAATAAGTACTCAATAGTATAATAGCTCAGTAATACTGCAATCACGTGATGAGTTGGCTAGAGTGCCGGATTAACAACCAGAAGGTTGTTGGTTCAACCCCATTCTAAAGCTGTTAGCTTTTTAAAACAAAATGTCTAAAAAGATATTTTAAACTAAATAGAGTTTTTGTCGCTTAGGCTGCTATGTGCGAGATGGTGTACTGAGTAAGACGTTAGTCAGTAAAAACGAATGGTTAGCTTGTGTCCAAGTTCGAGTCTCACTGAGGGCAAAATTTTTTTGTTTTTTTTTTATTTTTGTTTTCGTTTAGGTACATATTTTTGAGTACCCCTAGAGTCAAAAAATAATTACATGAATTTGTGGACAAGTCGAACAAAAATAACTAGTTATTCAGGCAAAAAATTAGTAGTTTATTTTTGTTTCCAATTATACAATCCTTCCATTAAGAAATTGATGGTCGATCCATAATCATTGATATACATATTTTAAATTTCCTTTTTTTATTGCAGGATATTCACAAATTTTTTATACCACGAATATCACTCTATGGTATATTTTATGAAGTGACCCTAATTGCCTACACCAGAGGAGGATATACAATGGCGTCTTTTACCGATATAAATAAAACTATTGTACATTTACCAGGTACAGTATAAAAATAAATATAACAAAAACTTAATAGATTAAATAATTAATGACATTAACAATTACGCCACAACACTGGTCGGAAAAAAACATGTTTTTGTCTACTTTCGGTTTTTTCCTATCAGATCTTGATTTTTTTTTATGGTAATATAAACAATTACATGCGTATATATTACTATAACTCAATAACGTTTTAGTTAGATGATGAAGAAAAATTCTCCCTTAAACAAGAATAGGTGGACTAGATGAAATTTGAGGTGCTAAAGAAGAATCTGCTTTCAGTTTTTTTTTTATCCGATATAATCCACTATATTAAGACGATTACACGAGTATATTTTATCATAACTCGAGAACGGTTTGTCCGATTTGTGTAGATGAAACACTATAAAGATGCAGACCAAAATTGTCTTAAAGTCTCTTTTACATTATTTTTGTATTTTTCCAATAGTTTTGGAGTTATGCAGAAATTAGTATCGCAAAGAACAATTTTTCATGCAAAATTGGAGAATTTTTTTTTTTTTTTTTCTTAAAAGTTCTTTTAAGAAATGAAAAGGTCAAAAATATTCTGTTTTTAATCCTTTAACGTAAAGTTGGTAATACTATAAATAAATAAGCCATGTATAATAAAATTAATATATAAATCTTAATTTTATTCACAATTAAGTAAAATAATAAGTGGAGACACACTAATTTCTGAACAACTCCGAAACAGTTGAGCTGATGAAAAATAATGTAAAAGTGACTTGAAAACAATTTTGGTACGCATCTTTTGGTGTTTTATCTACCTAAAGCGGACAAATTGTTCTCGAGTTATGTAAGTATGAGTAAAATATACTCATGTAATCGCCTTATCATGGGGAAAATATTAGATATGCCCATAAAAGAAATCTGGACCGGATAAAAAAAAATTAAAAACAAGTTCGTGTTTACCACCTCCATCTACACTAGCAATACTATTTAGAATTTTATAAGGAATCTAGTGGATATTTAAAAAAATTAGAAAAAAATTAATTTCGACCTAAATATCTCTTAAACTACGTACGTTACACATGTAAACGTTTCTTTTGTAGAGATTTACAAGGACTATCTGTGTTTAATTTTTTTTTTTACAACAATATCAGAAATGTATTTTGGAGATATATATAGAACTTTATGTATAATTCTGTTAAAAATTACGTGCAATATCTAAACAAATGAAACGAAACCAAATCAAGCATGTTTTCCTATTAAATTAAAAAAAATATTCTCTTTATACTAAAAATCGCAAATTTTAAATGTTTTACGAAAAGTGGGGTTCGAATCTAAGTTATTTTGTTAGAGTTTATTACAAATAATAATATTTGCCCAAATAAATTTTTTCTGTCCATAAAATTTTTTGATGCTCCTCTCATTTCCATTAAGCATTACAAATACCACCCAAGTATGCCAATTATGGTCAATTTCGTGCTGTCCATGTGATGTGCCTTAGCAAAATCTATTTTGACAAAAGTGTACCTTTTTCTACTTTTAACGACATTTAACTTAAATTTATGATCCCGATCAATTATATTTAACGCCGTTCTTATATCTATATATATATCCAAGATTTGTACAAATTGCAATATGATATATAAAAATACAAAAACAAAAACTGTAGTTTTTTCAAAATTTTCAAAAAATGCACAAAAATTTTTGTATTAACTTTTATTTTTAATGCTCCTGCGATTTTATTGTATGAAATAACAAAAAAACTAAGTTCACGCAGTAATCTATGCTATTTTATATTTTCCAGACTTTAAGACTATACATCGCGTTGGTTATTTAGGGCACATCAACGAAATATAGCGCAAAATACGAAAGATTACAACAACTATCAATTTCTGTTTCAAAATTTGTAGTCCGTTGAGGGGCACACAGATCACGACCAAAAAACGAAACAAATTTTTAATTTGTATCCTGTATTTAACTGTTTAAACTTTGCGCAATAAGAACCCAGCAAAAACTTTTTGGTTTTCGGTAATAACAACTACTTATTAAAGTATTTTCATGGTAATGAGGCGTCATTATTATTTGCCTACTCTGTATTATATTAATAAGTACTCAATAGTGTAATAGCGCAGTAATACTGCAATCACGTGGATGAGTTGGCTAGAGCGCCGGATTAACAACCAGAAGGTTGTTGGTTCAACCCCATTCTCGGAAGCTGTTAGTTTTTTATAAAAAAATGTCTAAAAAGATATTTTAAACTAAATAGAGTTTTTGTCGTTTAGGATGCTATGTGAGAGATGGTGTATTGAGTAAGACGTTAATCAGTAAAAACGAATGGTTAGTGTGTGTCCAAGTTCGGTTCTTACTGAAGGCTAAATTTTTTTGTTTTTTTTTTTATTTTTGTTTTCATTTAGGTACATATTTTTGAGTACCCCTAGAGTCAAAAAATAACTACAGGAATTTGTGGACAAGTCGAACAAAAATAACTAGTTATTCAGGCTAAAAATAAGTAGTTTATTTTTGTTTCCAATTATACTTGCTAGCTTACCAGGAAAGCAAAGTTTTTGCTAGGAAGCTATAGAATTTATCTAGAAAGTCCGATTATGTTATATAAGATCGAATGGGAGCAAAAAGTATAAATGCGCAAACAAAAGGAAGAATGGGAAAAAGTTAAGCAATTTTAAGCCTTTTACTTTAAGTTTTTGAACTCTTAACAACAACCTATGGTTCTACTCTATTAGCTTTAATTCTCGTGAGTCCAAAATTGAAACTCATTTGTTTAAAATAGTATTACCACAACATTTATTAAAGATTAAAGTCAGTTTCGCAAGATTAACAATTTTTGATAATTTCCCATATACGCTTTTCAAAATTATGTGTCCCGAAATATTAAATAGTTCTCCAACAAAAATATTTTTTTGTTCTGATTAAATTTAGCCGATTTCAAAACCAAATATCTTTTCATCTAAATGTATAAACACAACAACTCTGGGTTCCTTTAGATAGCCCGAAATATTAAATTAAACAAATACTTAGACGGCAACAGAAAATAAACAACAATTTTATTTATTTTCTTTTCTTTTCAGTTTTTTTTTTACTTCAAATTTTTTCAATTTTGTTTGCGTAATTCATAAAAATTTTTAAAAGATATGGTAATATTTTTTGTTAGAAAATAAAAGCAACAAAAAACCCGGAGAAAATTTAAAATGAAATTTATTTTTAACGAAGCCCCATTACGCTTTTTTCATACAAATTTCTATGGAAATTTCCGAACCGAGCTTGTTGAGTTTATGCTGGGCCCTCACGAAATCTATTGCCCAATTCATAACGACTGTTGTATCGTTGTATCGATATCGTAAAAATTTTAAAATTTATTTGTTTTTGCTTTCAAAAATTTTATTTGGAAAATATTTATGACATACAATGATACAACGATACGAAAGAGGTTGTGAATTGGACATATATTGCATAAAAATATAAATTCATTACATTCATGTTGCATTTACAAATATCGTGTATTTATTAAATTATATTTATAAAAGAAAACTTAATAATTTTTTATCTGAAAAAATATATGCAATTAAAGAGATTTTAAAGAATGGATTTATATTCATATTATCGCAAATCTGTAATATAAAGAGTCCCCGAAAACTATTTTCTGGGATATATGACTTATGAAGATCACTCAGATCGTAGAGTATACTCATAGAGGCGAAACATTAGGTTGACAGTTGAAAAATTTTGTATATTTTTATTTTTTTCAACAACAACAACAACAACAACAACAAAATACATTTGATTGCAGGTATTTTGTTGTTGCATGAGTTAGGTTTTTAACAATTGACTTATGTTTCTGACAATTAGTTTCGTTTGCTACAAAAAATTGTTGCGAAAAAAATACATAACTAGGAATTAGCTATTTTGAACCTGAATTAGGTATATATAGCTTCTGTCAAGTATTTCTCAAATGTATATTTTTCTTTTACTTAAAAATAAAATAAGCTTCTTCAAAGCACCTCCCTAAACAAATCCGAGAAGTCCCTGCCTTTAAGACACAGAACCACCAAACATACTATAACATATTATTATCTACATTTAAAAACCTAAAACACAATAACAGTTATGAGTAATTCCATTTTAAATTTAAAAATTTTGACCTCTCTGAAATTTACACTATAGCAAGTATACCGATAAGGCTTCCTATAAAAAAAATTAAAGGTGGACTTTTTTAGATACACGGCACTAAATAAAATTCTTACAAAAAATTATGTTAATAAAACTATTTTCAAAAATTTTATATGCCAACTTAAAATACAAGCTTTGACAAATCCACTGTAAAAAAGTTATTTTGATATCTTTTATATATCAAAAGTTATGGTCATTTAAATAAATATGCTATAAAGTTGCCACAGTTCTCAAAATAAAAATGAGAAAAATTCATTTTACATGCCTCTGTATCCTCCTCTATACATGCATCAAATTATATCTAAATCGGTAACCAAGGGTCGAAATGTTTTAAATTTAAAATGGAATTACTCTTATATAAATAATAATTTTTTAAGAAAAAAACATCTCCTATGCTCAGATTAGTTGTTAAACTTATTTTTATTGAATATATTTCAAATTCAACAATATTGCAAAATAATTTTTTATACAAAATAAAATAGAAATATTTTATGAATGTGCGTATAGGTTCGAATCCTGACTAACACAAGAGGAAATTTTATTTAATAACGGCCTATCCTATGTTGTCAAACGAAAAATTAGTTTCGACAAATTGTAAGGTAAACAATATTAAATTTTGAAATTTTTTTGTTGTTTTCCATATAAATTGTCGAAACGAATTTTTGGTTTGTGATCGTGACAGACAGTAAAAATTTTAAAGAAAAGTTTTTTAAGTATGTATATAAAAACAGATTTGATACTTCCTTAATTGACGTTTCAAAATTTTGGATTTTTGTTTCAAGCTAAATTATAAAAAAAAAGAAATGTATTGAACTCTTGGCCCGGGATCGAACTCATAACCTAAACTTTTTTTTAATAGCGAACTTACAAGGTAACCCGTGGATATGAACTCAGGCTTAACAGTTTGTAGTCTAGAACACTTTCCCTAGACTATTTGTGCCAATTTCATTTGAGGTGGGAACATCGATACTTTTTTATATCATTCACATAAAATTAAGGGTATTAGTTTATCATTTTATACAAAAGTCTTTAAATATATATCCAGGGCCTCAAATTGAAAAATATTCTTTATTGTTATGATTAAAAATAACTTTTTCATATATTTATCTGTCCGTCTGTGTGTTGAAATAGATTTTTTGAAGCCCATAGTCCAATAAATACATTTCTCTTTCAACCCATTTGTGGCATATAGTCTCGAAAATCTTGCTATTGAAATTCATTTAAGAATGGCAGAGTTATTAAAGATTTTCTCAAAAATGTTTCCAATTTTCTTTGCCCCAAATTTAATAATATTTTCTATTTCACATACAATAATGCATAAATGTTTTTCTATTGGAAAGTTATGAAATTGAATAGTCTAGAGGAAGTGTTGTAGATTACAAACCGTTAAGCCAGAATTCTGTTTTTCTTAAAAAAAATATAAACATTTTCATTATTAAAAAAATTGATAAGAATTTCTAGGCATGTTTTGATGTGTTTTTTTTTTTATATAAAAATGTATTCAACTGAGGTATTGAGTTCGATCAACTGAGGTCCTGAATTCGATCAACTGAGGTCCTGAGTTCGATCCTTGGCCGAGACTTCAAAAAATTATTTTGTAATTTATCTTCAAACAAAAATTAAAATTTTGAAATGTTAGATTAAAGAACTGTCAAATATATTTTTAATTAATTAAAAATGTTTTTTTTTGAAATTTACGATTCGAACCATTGCAAACTGATCAAAAATCACATTTTTTTTTGCAGAAATTCCAAAATAATATTTTAAGAAATTTTAAAAAGTGAATGTATTTTATAAATGGTAACAGACCAAGTCATCAAGAACATATATTAAAATAAAATTTGGCAACGTGGACACTTTGACGAGGCATTAAAGTTGATTGTTTAATATTACTTTTTACATTTTTATAAAAATGGAGCTAGTATTTTAAAAGCTGTATCGCAATACTAGAAAAATATATAGCAATGCTGTATAATGTAAATTGTAGTCTAGTAAATATAATTTAAGACCTTTGTTTTAAATTTTATATAGGTCGTGTATTTGTTGCTAGTTTTGAGTTTTGTGGTCATATGGGTTGTTTGAAAGACGAAAAATTAAGTTTGGACATGAACTTGTACGAATATAAAAATGTGAAAGTGTTCGCCAAAAGTGTTTATTTTTTGTAACAATTCAGATATCGTCAATTTTCTTTCAGTTAAATTTTGAAAAATCTCTTGAACAAGTTGTCGAAAATAGTATGTTCTAACCTAACGATTTATAGAATACAACTAGAAGTTTATATGAGAATTAATTCAAACTAAATTTAAAAAAAAAAAATTACTAATTTTTTTTTTTCAAAACACAAAAACAAAATGTAAGTAAGTGACTACATATATTTTGTTGCTACATGAATTACGAGTAGGTTTTTGACAATTGAATTAGGTTTTTGTTTCTCACATAAACTTCTAGTTGTATTCTATGTATTGAGTGGTTTCACCAATCAATGAAAATCTAAAAACTTATAAAATGTAAACAAGTAAATAATATATTTAAAAAATATATTATATATATAAAATATTATAAAATAAAATTATGTATTATAGCGGTTTAAGCAAAAATACTTAAAATAGATTTTAATAAATATTACTGTCAATTTCATATAAAATGACTTCGATATAACCTCAAAAGGACACTAACAATACTTTTTGAATTTTATGCTGTTCACATATATGTATGAGGAGTACATGTAATTGTGTTTCAACAAAATTTATATGGGTATAGATAGTCTCTAAATCTACAACCCATGATTCGTATTCTCGTATGGCAACATTTTTTGTGAAAAAAAGTTTGACAAGTAAATCTGAGTATGTGAGATGTTTGCTTCTTAAAATATTATCACTTAATTGTAATTGTGTTTTAGGTTTTTAAATGTAGATAATAAGATGTCATATCATGTTTGATGGAATTGTGTCTTAGAGCCCCAAAGTTAAAAATTCTTAAAAATTCTGAAAATTTTAAAATAGCTAATTCAGTTTTAAAATATCTAATTCTAAGCCATCCTTTTCGAAAAAAAAAATGGTAGAAAACTGAAAAGGAACTTACATATCTCTTGAACAAATGCAGCTCCTCAACACAGATGGTCTAAACGATCTTGCTAAGTCATATGTTACAAATTTACAATATTATGGTTAACACCAGTTTACAAATATTAAATATATTTTAATAAGAGATAATTCCAATATGTTTATATACATATTTTTTTTATGAAGGGTATAAAAGATTCGGCTCAGCCGAATATAGCACCTCCACTTGTTTTATTTATTTATTTTTTTCACCATAATGCAACACATACATATACATATGTTGCATTAAAGCAATACATGTAACTTGAATTAGAATTACCTTATTTTTTTTTTTTTTCAGAAAAAAATTCTTTTGTTAAATTGATTGCAGTCATATTAGCACCTATATTTTGTGTTGTTATTTTATCTCTAACGATCTTCATTATTTACAATCGAAGAGCAAAACTGAAACGTTACCAGAATAGATGTAAATATTTTGAGGTAAGTTTTAAGTATTTGTTACCTTATAATTTATTTAAATTTTATTTTTCTATTTATTTTAAAACATGATTATATTATAAAGTTTTTTTTTATTGATTTGAATAATTAACTTTGTCTAAATTTCATTTTTACCCACAAGGAACTTGAAAAGAAAGCGCCCATTGATCCCAAGAATAATTTTGATTTAACCACAAACTGGAAACCAAGAAGAAATGATTTCTCCCCTCATTTAGAAGGGCATGAGCAAGAACATATGTTTTATGACGATGATATGGAAATTGATCGCAATGATTTAATACTTTATCAAGTATTGGGTGAAGGTGCATTTGGTTTAGTTAAACTTGGTTTATATAAAGACAACAAACTGGGCACAACACAAGAAGTGGCCGTGAAAATGTTAAAAGGTAAATAAATAGTCTACTTCAAACAATACACGCTTTATACAAATATTTAATGGAATAAGTAAGCACCTTTTACAGCAACTGTTTACTTTTCAATGTCATCCAAATGATTTAAAACTATGAAGGGTAAATTCTTTTTTTTTTTTTTTCTTCAAATATTTGTCTAATATGCCTGTGTAGCTTATGTGTACTTTTTAATACTCTTCACCAAAAATGTCAAGGGTAAATATAAATTTATAATTCCCTGTATAATTTGTATCAGACTTGAGGGGGGGGGAGGGGGGTAATGATTACATTCAATAATCTATTACATATACAATTATATGCAATAAATTTCCTACAAACATTTGAAAGGTATCTTCTGAGAAGGAATTTCCTAGAAGAATTTTAAATTTTTTATTATTATTTTTGTCCTTAAAATATCGCTTTTTCTTCAGTAAGGTGATTATCACCACTGCAATAAATTGATGAAATCCTATTGAAATCATTTGAAAGAAATTTTTTTTTTTTTGTTTTTTATTTCTCAGTCACAATTTTTTCAGTTGTAGAAAAATTTTTCAAAAATGAAAAAATATTGAAGAAATTTATTTGTCTTTAAACCAAAACAAAAAAAATAGATATTTTATGGGAGCATTTTAGTTTTCGCTTTATGATGTTAAGATTTAGAGTATATTTTTTTAAAGATATAAAGTTTTCTTTATTATATTATTTCAAGATTTATTTAATGATAATTTTTCTATATATTTATTACATCCTCCAGAAGATTATCTTCTTTTTTTCACCTAGATGATTATCTAGCATTAATGCCAATTTTTCTTCCAGGCGTATTAATTTCTTATTGTTTAGATATATCGCCTGTGATGCACAAACTCTCCCGATGAGGAAAACTTTCACAATACAAATATGATTATTGCGGCAATAAAATTTTTCCTCTAAGCAATTCGAATTCAAATTACAAATTAAATTCGTAATGAATAAATTTTTTAAAAAATAACGACTATATGACGTTAAAAATAATGTAAAGAGATTTTATTATTAATTAATTTACTTATTTATTTATTAAATTACTTTTTTTAAACTTTTAGACCACCCATCGGCAGATGACATTTATGCTTTTCGCCGTGAGATCGAAGTAATGAAATCTGTTGAAAAACATCCTAACATTGTTGGTATAATCGGCCATTGTACACGTTTTAGCAATGAAATGATGCTGGTAACAGAATATTGTAGTTTTGGAAATCTATTAAATTTTTTAAGGTAAGTGTTTTTTTTTTACTGATACCAAGAGTATTTTCTTCTTGGAATTTAAAATTTTTGTGTTGCATGTGTTTGACAGTATAAATATAAATTTTAGTTGTGTTTTCTATTCTTATATATATATATATATATATATATATATATATATGTATATAAAAACTTATTGAAATGTTGTTATTTTGATACAAATAATGCATAAGTTCACATTATAATATTGGAATCTGTAGAATTTTTAAAAACGAAAAACCATTTTGATACAATGCACATGCAATTGTATCCAAATACCTAGCAAAAACTTTTTGGTTTTCGGTAATAGCAACTACTTATTAAAGTAGTTTCTTGGTAATGAGGCGTCATTATTATTTGCCTACTCTGTATTACATTAATAAGTACTTGATAGTATAATAGCACAGTAACACTGTAATCACGTGGATGAGTTGGCTAGAGCGCCGGATTAACAACCAGAAGGTTGTTGGTTCAAACCCATTCTGAAGCTGTTAGTTTTTTATAACAAAATGTCTAAAAAGATATTTTGAACTAAATAGAGTTTTTGTCGTTTAGGATGCTATGTGAGAGATGGTGTACTAAGTAAGACGTTAGTCAGTAAAAACGAATGGTTAGTGTGTGTCCAAGTTCGAGTCTCACTGAGGGCACAATTTTTTTTTTTTATATTTGTTTTCGTTTAGGTACATATTTTGGAGTACCCCTAGAGTCAAAAAATAACTACATGAGTTTGTGGACAAGTCGAACAAAAATAACTAGTTATTCAGGCAAAAAATAAGTAGTTTATTTTTGTTTCCAATTATACCTGCTAGCTTACCAGGAAAGCAAATTTTTTGCTGGGTAATTTTACATTTTATATTATTAATTAAATACTTCAAATATTTCTAAGTTAGAAAACTAAAATTTGTAAAAATTAAAATTTTAAATTAATAATTGAACTTAGTTCGAATTTTCCATCATATCAGTAAATGTGACTTTCTTGTATGGTACTAAAATTTCATATTATTCCTTTGGCATAAATATAAAAGAAATCCAAAAGACTCGGAACAAAGAATCTATCATACGACAAGATAACGACATAACCAAATTTTTAAGAAAGAGAAAACTAAAATGAAGTAAACTTTTATTTAAGGTTGGAACATCGACGACTTTTGTCTTGAGATCACCCTAATATACATTATAGTACACTTAATACTGTACATCTCAATACTGGTAAAGGGTTTATTCCAGTGTTCTAACTTATTTTGTTTTTTATTTTAAACAGGAGTAGATAAATATTATCTTAATTTCTATAAATAATTAAATTTAAATTTCGCTAATAATTTTCTATATTTCTGTGTATTTTTTTTTTTTTTTTTTTTTTCAGAGACGAATGGCATTTTGTACATGAATTGCAAATAAAAAGACAACGTTTACATACAAATATTGCATACATTGACCTAAGTCAAACAGATACCAGCAGCCAACAATCATCAATGGCCCACCCCTCCAGATACAGTATTAACAGTTGCACCGAATCCTTAGAGGCGGATGATACCAAATTTGATAAGCAACTTGATGATTTAGAACAAATTAATGATGATAATGAAAATGTCATAAAACGTTTTAAAAGTAAATATAATGACATTAATGTGGCCACATCTAACGCTATAAATGGAATTATTAAATACAATAATAACAATAATAATAGTAACGACAATATGTATAAAACAAAATTACAACATGTTCAAGATTTAAATGAGACCACAATATTTCAAGAAGAAGAAGAAGAAGAGGAAGCAACATCAAGTGTTTTAGTAACTGCAGCACAAGAAAATAAATCCTATGGTTATCATGGTTTCTGTACAAATTCCTGTAAATGTGATGTTGATATAATTATTAGAAATA
Source organism: Protocalliphora azurea (assembly GCA_932274085.1). Lineage (NCBI taxonomy): Eukaryota > Metazoa > Arthropoda > Insecta > Diptera > Calliphoridae > Protocalliphora > Protocalliphora azurea. Next base: position 149,683,046 of record OW026521.1, on the reverse strand, counting down.
TAGATTCTACAAATGTGGATAAAGACAAAGAAGAACTTGAACGTGTATTAAGTCAACAGCAACAACATTTTAACACCAACATCAACACTGACACAACTGTACAAATTAAGAATTGCCACTGCAAAATCAAAGATCAAAAAACAAATGACAATATCCGGAGAAATGCAATTGAGAATAAGTCATACTTTTCCAATTTAACTTCGGATAATAAATATTTTTCTTATAAAAATCAAGAAACTCATACAAATTTAAAAGTGACAAAATCGCTTTTGAAAGTAAATCATGAAGTTGAAGATGATAATGCAAGTCATTTGGATCGTGTACCACTTTCAAATGGTGATTTACTTAATATTGCTCGACAAGTGGCTGTTGGTATGGTAAGCAAAATATTTCATCTGATTAATTTTTAAATGATGTTCACTTTTAAAAGGTTTTAAGGATATATATATATACAGTATTGAGCATAAAAAATGCAACACTATATGACGTGATCTTTGTTCGCACATATTTTGCTTATAGCGTAACCCGATGTAATAATACTGTTGAGATTTTAATATTTGTGGCCATAGACTCTTGTTGTATAAAATTTTTTTCGAATATTTTTGTAAGTAAGGAAAATTATTAAACGTTTAGTAAAATCTGTTGTAAATTTGAGCGAGCAAAAAAAGTGCATGATTTTTTAAATTTGAATAAAAATCGTTATTGGAAAAGTTTGGAAACTATTGCATTGTTATGTATCATGATTTGCTATTCTTTCATATAGACTAAAATACATGAAATCTACAGATAATATAAATATTAACGAATAATCCCACTTTCTATTAAACTTTGCTATTTTCCTTAACTATTTTGGAAATTTTTCCCTAGAGTTTAATATTTTTCGAATTATTATTTGTTTTTTTTTTTTCTTTAGTTTGAAATCCTACAAAAATTCTCTATGAAAAAGCTATAAAATATTCATGATAGTTTGTCTTAATTTCATAATTCATAATTATATAAGAGCTTTGGACCGAAATAACACGAACAGTTTCGATGGTTAATGTGATGGAATCAATAGCTACCCAGCAAAAACTTTGCTTTCCTGGTAAGCTAGCAGGTATAATTGGAAACAAAAATAAACTACTTATTTTTTGCCTGAATAACTAGTTATTTTTGTTCGAGTTGTCCACAAATTCATTTAGTTATTTTTTGACTCTAGGGGTACTCAAAAATATGTACTTAAACGAAAACAAAAATAAAAAAAAACAAAAAAATTTTGCCGTCAATGAGACTCGAACTTGGACACACACTAACCACTCGTTTTTACTGACTAACGTCTTACTCAGTACACCATCTCACACATAGCATCCCAAGCGACAAAAACTCTATTTAGTTTAAAATATTTTTTTAGACATTTTGTTATAAAAAGCTAACAGCTTCCGTGAATGGGGTTGAACCAACAACCTTCTGATTGCAGTATTACTGTGCTATTATACTATTGAGTACTTATTAATGTAATACAGAGTAGGCAAATAATAATGACGCCTCATTACCAAGAAACTACTTTAATAAGTAGTTCTTATTACCGAAAACCAAAAAGTTTTTGCTGGGTAAATATAATTTTTTCGTAATGGCACAAGATATTTCTTTATGCCCGATAACGCAGTTATGTTCAAATATAACTTGATTTTGGTTTTGGAACAAATTCTAACACAGGGAAAGAATATTAGGAATTATACCTATTTTGATACTCTTCCTATGTCAGATAATTAAAATTTCATCCTTCGTGGTTATTGGACTGTTGCACTTTTCTACTATTGGAAATTAATATTTAAGAAAATATGTCTATATAGTCAGTCTAAATACGTAATATATGCGTTTAGAATCAAATTAATTTAAGTTGTCCTAATAGGATCTCGTTTCCATTAGACAGTACTCGTTAATTTAATAATAAATGAAATAAATGACCTGCCTCCAGAAGTAAAGCTGCTAGTTTGATTTTAATAAATAATATGTGGTATGTTAAAAGGGTTTCCCGTTACCATATTAATATCATTAAATCAACGATTGATGGCCTTAGTAGCTTTAATTGGCCACATGTGTTCATTTGAGTAATATCAAATATCTACTGCTCCATGATTTTTTATAAATTGTTCATGCATGATCATTTCACTATTGTGTATCTAAGATAATTTTTAAAAATCCTCATATTATAACTACACATAAGTTATTTTGTTCGAGTTGTCCACAAATTCATGTAGTTATTTCTAGACTCTAGGGGTACTCAGAAACATGTACCTAAAGGAAAATAAAAATAAAAAAAAAACAAAAAGATTTGAAGTTGAAGATAAAACATCTTTTTAGACATTTTGTTATAAAAAAACTAACAGCATCAAAATGGTATTGAACCAACAACCTTCTGGTTGCTATTCCTGCGCTCTAGCCAACTCATCCATGTGATTGCTATATTACTGTACTATTATACTATTGAGTATTTATTTATGTAATACAGAGTAGGCAAATAATAATGACGCCTCATTACCGAGAAACCACTTTAATAAGTAGTTGTCATTACCGAAAACTAAAAGGTTTTTGTTGGGCTATTCCTATGCATAACAATTTGGAACAAAATAACATACAATATTTGATCAAGACCACAAAGAACAAAATCACAACAAAATAAGCTAATTTAATAACTTTATAGCCTTAATCAAAGCGATCAAAAATCATTTGCATTTTTTATTCTCGATACTGTATATTAAGACGACTCATTCAAAAAGGTGTATTTGTTACCCCTCTCAAAAAATTGTTTTTTTTAAATTTAAATTTCCATTAAAAATGACAAAAAATATTTTGAAAAAACTTTAAATAAATTTTGCAAAATAAAAAATATTGAGGTCAATCTTGGATATGTCTTACATACCAATGGACTCGGTTTTCGGTTGACACATTTCGTAAGCGTTTCTTTGGGAGAAAGTACAAAAATTTAAAAAATAAAAATAACACACAACTCAAAAACCGAAATTTTTTAGAAATTATTGTAAAACATTCCAAGGTTTATTTTCAGACTGGTAACAAAAATACTTTTTTTTATTCCATAGGAAGTGAGTCGCCTTAATGTATATAGATTAATAACATTTTAAGGAAAGAAATTAAAAGTATCGAACATCATTTTTGTAAAAAGCCATTGTTTTGGGCGGGGTCTTGAAACAGTGATTGATATTTGCATTTGTGCGTATTTGGAACTATATCTTTGATGTGCCAACGCAGTAGATAGTCTCAAAATTTGGAAAGCAAGAGTGAACTTTTTTCAAAATCAGTTTTTCCCGAGGCACATTCGCAATTTTATATGAGGTAACAAGACTTACTGAGTGAACTTAGTTGTTTGTTATTTAAAACTATAAAATCGAAGGTGTACTTAAAATAAATTTACTGAAAAAATATTATGGACTTTTGATATCTTGCATATATAGTGGTGTTGTACATGTATTGAGTATTATGTATTGAGTACCGAATGTTTTCACCTTTTTTTTGGGTACTCAATACTGTAAAGTAGTTACTTAATATTTTCAGAGTTTAATTTTTTATGATATCGTATTAAAAACATAACGTCTAAATCACAACTTTGTAAAGCGTGATCCTTTTCGAGGTTCCCTACTTTTTTAAAGAAAAAAACACAGAAAATTCAAATTTAATGGGGAATATTTATTATCACTTGAAAGAACATTCTTTGGCATTTATTTTTTGAAGATTATGTCTATCAAAAGTTGGCCGTTGCTACGTCGCAGATGGTCCATCCGCTGAGTCCAATTTTCGATGACTCGTTCGAGCATTTCGTCTGGTAACTGGCGAATGACACGCGTGATGTTTTCCTCCAAGGCCTGAATCGAAGCGGGTTTGTCCGCATAAACTTTAGGCTTTACATATTCCCACAGGAAAAAGTCTAACGGTGTGATATCACACGATCTTGGTAGCCAATCGACCGGCCCAAAACGTGAAATTATGTGCTCACCGAAGTGTTATCTCAATAAATACATTGATTGATGCGATGTGTGGGAAGTGGCGCCGTCTTGCTGAAACCAAATGTCGCCGAGATCACGAGCTTCAATTTCAGGCATCAAATAGTCGGTTATCATGGCAGGATAACGGTCGCCATTGACGGTTTCGTTCGCACCGGCATCATTTTTAAAGAAATATGGACCGATGATTCCACAAACCACACCAAACCGTTGTTTTTTCTGGATGAAGTGGCAGTTCTTGAATATCTTCAGGTTGCTCTTCGTCCCAAATGCGTCAATTTTGTTTGTTTACATACCCATTGAGCCAGAAATGGGCCTCATTGCTGAACAAAATTTGCCTCGAAAACGTCGAAAACGCCCATAGAGCGAAGCGATGTCGCTTGGCAAGGTCGAGCGGCTTCAGTTGTTGCACAAGTTGTATTTTGTACGCGTTCAATTTAAGATCTCGATGTAAAATGCGCCAAGTCGTTCCATATGTCAGTCCGAGTTACTGCGAACGATGCCGAATCGGCCCTCCACGGTCTTCGTGTACACTCTCAGCTACGGCCGCTATATTTTCTTCACAGCGTGCTGGACAGAGTCTATTCGGTCGATTATTATCCAATAATGAATGCTGGGTCTCAAAATGGGTAATGGTGTTGCGAATAGTACGCTCAGTAGGCCGATTATGTTGACCATAAGTTGAGCGAAGTGCACGAAACACATTCCTCACAAAACGTGAATTTTCGAAATAAAGTTGAACGATTTGTAAATGTTGTTCAGGCGTAAGTCTTTCCATTATGAAATGCTAAACAATACTGAACCAAAATAACATGAGAGCATGACACGACTCATACGTGATCTGTCAAAAAAAGGCTATTGAAAAAAGAATCTCTACTTGAATCACCCATTATAAAGAAACAAATTAATTTTTAAATATATGAATAAATTTTATAAATTTATGTAATATAAATTTATTCATATATTTATTTTTAAATAAAAGAATTTTAATTAGAAATTATATTTCAAATTAAAAAATCTGTTAAGTATCGAGCAGTATCAAGTACAATTTACGAGCACTAATATACTCTGGGGCATATTCCTATGAACGCACATCAATTTTTTTAATCAACTTACCAAAAAAGTTGCTAAAAAAATAATTAAGGTTCTATAAATTAATTTTTTAAATTATTTATTAACTTCACTTATGCCGTTCTATTCAATCGTACTCAGCTCAAGTATGGGGGTATTAGCTATTTGATGAGGTTGATAAATTGCGGCGGTACTTCATAAAAAGAATTCTGAGATTACCAGAGTTTACCCCAAGTTATGCCTTGTTACTAGAAACAAGGGCTGAAGTTGGTTATTTAAATACTCTAAATTTGAATATGAATTATGTTTTTAAAGCTCTTTTTCAATATGGTAATGATAGACTACCTCAAAAACTATCTGTGCTGATATTAAGGAACAACATTTTTTGGGCAAGCCAAATAACACCAAATAGCAAGCGAATTTAATATTGTATTTGAAGATATTGCAGCAGAAGAATGGCTTGCTAGAGGTTCAATGTTGCTGGAAAATTTTAAATCGAAAAATTTAATGCAAATGCAAGAAAAAGCTTTAAATAGCGACAATAGATTTTATAAACATTTAAATCACAGTAAAGGTTTAGATTACATTAAAAATTCAGAAAATATAAAACTTATTAAAACAATTTTTAAAACCAGGTGCGATATTTTACCATTAAATAGTAATACATTCAATAATACAATGAGTAAAGTATGCAGTTTATGTAACACCACAACAAAAACTTTTTGGTTTTCGGTAATAACAACTACTTTTTAAAGCAGTTTCTTGGTAATGAGGCGTCATTATTATTTGCCTACTCTGTATTACATTAATAAGTACTCAATAGTATAATAGCGCAGTAATACTGCAATCACGTGGATGAGTTGGCTAGAGCGCCGGATTAACAACCAGAAGGTTGTTGGTTCAAGCTGAAGCTGTTAGTTTTTTTTATAACAAAATGTCTAAAAAGATATTTTAAACTAAATAGAGTTTTTGTCGCTCAGGATGATATGTACGAGATGGTGTACTGAGTAGGACGTTAGTCAATAAAAACGAATGGTTAGTGTGTGTCCAAGTTCGAGTCTCACTGACGGCAAATTTTTTTGTTTTTTCTTTTATTTTTTACATGAATTTGTGGACAAGTCGAGCAAAAATAACTAGTTATTCAGGCAAAAAATAAGTAGTTTATTTTTGTTTCCAATTATACCTGCTAGCTTACCAGGAAAGCAAAGTTTTTGCTGGGACAAGGGAAGAAGAAAATTTGCAGCATTTCATAGCAAAATATCCCATACTCGCAGAATTCAGAATCAGACATTTAGGCAAGCTGTATCTAGATGAGAATGAGTTAATAAATATTTTGAGCGGCGAAATACCTAACGGATGAAATAGGTTATATAAACTTGTTACTTATGCTCTAAACTACAGAAAACTTATAATTGATGAATTTATATGAATAATATAATCTACATACAATACTTGTTAAATTATATATTATATATAAAAGACGACTCTAAGTCATTGTTATTAATTACATTATCCTTTATTTATAATTTATTTTATTAAATAAAGATTACAATACAAAATACAAATAATTTACTTTTTCGTTTTTTCATAGTTTTTTTAAAATTTTTTTATATATTTTATAGATACTAGGGTTATCAAATTATTCAATTTTAATTTTGATCAAATAAAATTTCCATATTTTATTGTTATTCGATCTATTAATTTTTAAAAATTCTACGATTACACTGGTCGATAGAAGAATCCTCCATTAAACAAGAATAAATGGACTAGATAGAATTTGAAGTGCTGAACATGAATCTGCTTTCACTTTTTTCTATCAGTTTTTAATTTTTTATGGGCATGTTTAATATTTCCCTACTAATAAGGCAGTTACACGATTATATTTCACCAAAACCCAAGAACCGTTGGTACGATACAGATGAAAATTGTTTTCAAGGCATCTTAACATTTTTTTTTTTTGTTTTTATCTGCTCAACATTTTCGGAATTAGACGGCAAAAGAAATTTTCATGCAAAATTAAATAAAATAATGCATAAAAATTCTTAAAAATTAAAAACAACACAAATATTCAGGTTTTAATCCTTTATAATAAATTATTAAACGTTCCCCTCAGGAGCAGAGCTATTGGGCTCAAATTAGGGTACCTTCTGTCAAATTTTTGTTATTCAATTTCAAATATTTACATATTCTTAAAGCCCTCGATAAGACCTATAAAAAACACGTTTGCGTGTGCTATTTATCTCTTATAGTTTGCAAGTTATTTGCATTTGAAATTTCAACTACTTAAATATCTCAATTCTGCAAAATCTTGATCCAGATTTTTCAATATATTGCTCAATATTTTTTCCAACTTTGTAAAATTTTTACCCAATTAGTTAAAGACCAAAATTATCATCTATCGAATAAAAAAAAATTAAAGTCGATATCTCTTCCGAGTCGAAAAGAAACGATCTTGAAAATGAAAATTGCAAAAATTACGATTTTCTGTTTTTTTTTTTCGAAAAAATTTCTACACTATTTTTTCTTAAAATTTTCTTTAAGAACACCTAATAATTTTATACGTTTCTAAAAGATATCTTCAAAGTGATGCATTCTGTTTGTAGATTCGAGCTTTCGGACTTTAGAACATACAGGTTAAAATTAAAATTTCCATACAAAATAGATCGAATTCGAGAGGGCCTGTACTTAGCCTTATTGGTTGATTGGGCTCGTTTTTAATTTTCAAATCATCTCCGTGTAGATATCTTTCGGAAAAGTACAAAATTATTACATGTTCTTAAAGAAAATCTTATTTTACAGAAAAAAATAATGTAGACACTTTTTCGGACAAAAAAAAACACAAAAAAATCATAATTTTGGTAATTTTCAATTTCAAAAGGATTTATTTTTGTACTCGGAAAATATATCAACTTCTAATTTTTTTTATTCGACAGATAATTTTGTTCTTTAACTAACTGCAGAAAATTTTCCAAGATCGGTTGAAGATATTGGGCCATATGTTTAAAAAACTAGACCAAAATTTTGCAAAATTGAGATAGTTAAAATTTCAAATGGAAATAACTTGAAAACTATAATGGATAAATAGCAATATGGTGGGCTTTAAGAAAATGTAAATATATAATAAAAAAGCTCCGCTCCTGAGAGGTCTGTGGGGACCCTATTCTAAATTTTAAATTATATTGTTCTCTGCTACGCTTATGTGAAATTTTATGTAAACTCAACCCGACGATTAGTAGTTACGGATTAAAAATTTCGATTCTTCCGTGCACTGGTGGGTAAAAAAAATATTTGTTTCCTCCTTTAAAAAAAAATAGATGGATCAGATGGAGTTGGACAAGCTAAACAAGAATCTGCTTACAGATTATTTTTTTTATTGATTTTTTTTTCCTTTGTGGACTTTACTAATATGACCAGCTTTCTAGGGGAGAACGATTTGTCCAATTTAGATAAATAAAATTCCAATTGATGCCGACTAAAATTATCTTCAAATTAATATTTAATAATTTTTTAACCCCTCAATAGTTTCGGAGTTATTCAAAAATTAGTGACCAAAAAAAAAAAAAAAACGTTTATACAAAATTGAAAAAAAAAATACCATAATTTCAAGAAAAAAAAGAAAAATTTTTAGTTTCTTTAATTGCATTTGGAAAAAAACTTTTAAAATAATTTATTACATTTTATTTAACGTTGCTAAATTATCAAATGTTGAATAAATTAATCAAAATCCGTCAAAAAAGGAACACATTTCAAATGTTCCATGCGTTTTTTATCTGCCAGTTCCCTTATATCAAAAGAGAGGACAACGTAAAAATGTGTTCAAAATCAAATGATTTTAGAACAAAATTGTTTTTTTGTTTTCTGAGAAAATAATTCTCAATATTCCGTTTTAAAGCTAAAATAATTAGCATCAACATTTTTATTCGAGCATTCGAATATTCTAAAAATATTGATCGAATAATTTTTTTATTCAAAACTAAAAAATGTTGTTCGTTCAAATAAGTTCTAAAACTTTTTCTTCAATTAATCGAATAATTTTTACTCGAATAACAACCCTAATAGACATATTTACGTTTATTTTTTTTTTTAACTTGTTAAAGATAAAATTCAAAAATTTTTGTATTCCTTTTATTCAAGGAATTCTTGGCTAAAAATAAAGTTGTGCATCGTGATTTAGCAGCGCGTAATGTACTTGTGGCTCCTGATAGAACAGTTAAAATTGCTGACTTTGGGTAAGTACATGCTTTTTTGACATTTTCGATAATTAATCAGTTCAACATGAAAGAAACGTTTTCTGATTAATTTTTTATTTAATATGAAAGAAAATTTTAATTATTCTTATTATTAACAATTTCCTTTATTTTACATTTATATAGTTTAAGTCGTGATGTTTACCAGGAAAATATGTATAAGAAAACTGGTAATGGAAAATTACCCATAAAGTGGTTGGCTTTGGAATCCATGACACATCAAGTATACACTACCCAAAGTGACGTGTAAGTAAAAGCAACTTTTGTTGCGATAACGATACAAACGTTTTTTTTTTTTAATTTAAGAATTTTGAGGCAGTTTATAATTTTAAATTTCCATACAACACTAAAGAATATTTAAATTTTAAATGGAAATTACACAAAAATATTAAAAAAAGTAAAACATGTTTAATTTTAATTAATTTTTTTAAATATTTTTCTGTAATTTGTAAATGAGATATATTCACTAATTTGTGAATAAAATTTATGCATTGATTTGAATGAAATGTGTACTGTTTTATTTGCAACAAATTTATCTTCATAATCAAAGAATAAAAATTTTCATTTTTACCATTTTCGAATTTTTTGATTTTTTTTTTTACGAAATTTCACTTTTTCCACAAAATAGTTTTAATTCTGATCTTTATCAATTCTTCATTAACCACTCTATTACATGTACAGAAATTGTTTTGATACCTATATGCATTTCGAATATATTCAGGCTCATATTTATGAAATATGTCCCTGTAAAAATAATTACCATTTTTGTATTTTATTTTAAGAAAAGTCTTCTATAAATTTTAAAATAGTAAAATTTGTTATGCACAGTTTTAAAGAAGACACAATTTCCTTTAAAATTATATATAATATGCCTATTTTGTATTCGAAATGTATCTCGTAAATAAATTTGAAAAACTTTGCAAATTGTAAAATCTTTATGTTTTTTCATATTATTTTTATACGGTTTTACCACACGTATTAGTGCACTGCATTACCAAAAATAGAAGAAAACATGAAGATTTCGAAATTTTTCTGCATTTTGCTTATTTGAAATTAATTTACTAGAAACGTTACACACATAAATTTTTTATCCTAAATATTTCCGAAATGCTTTTATGTAGTTAGTGAAGAATTAAGAACTGTATAATCAGAAAAAAATAAAAAAAAAAAAAATATATATATATATATATAAAATTTTACTATATATTTTTTACGATCAAAATTTTTGCTATTGTAACTATGGGTTTTTTCAGAAAATTGCTTTGTGTGACGAAATGTACCGGTAGGCTGTCACAATTTTTTACAAAGCTTATCTGTCTGTTTTTATAACACGAGCGCAAAAACGACTCGTCTAACTTACATTTAAAACAAAAACAAATTTTGAAATTTTGTTTTTATTTTAACACGAAATAAGTATTGGAATATTTTATCTTTGAGTAATTCCATTTTAAATTTAAAAAATTTTGATCCTTGGTTAGCGATTTAGATAAAATTTGGTGCATCTGTAGAGGACGTTATAGAAGCATTTAATATGAATTTGTCTCATTTTTATTTTGAGAAATGTGGCAACTCTACTGTTTTGAAGTTTTACGAAATTGAACTTGAATTCAAATATAAAATATAGAGTTGTTATATTATTTTGCAATCAAAGTATCCGGTTTATTTAAAGGAAATAAACCACAGTTTTTAAATGGTAAAAACGTAATAATATTTTTTGTAAGAATTTTCTTTAGTAACGTGTATCTAAAAAAAAGTCCATCTTTAAATTTTTTTATATATTTTTTTTTTTTTTGGTAAGAAGCCTTAGAGGTCAAAATTTTTAAATTTAAAATGGAATTACTCCTTGAATCATTATGATGTTTTTTATTGTAATTATAAAAATGACAATACTACTTAAAAAAAAAAAAAAATATATATATATATATATATATATATATATATATATACTGTTCTATTTATTGCATTAACTAAGGACGTTATCAACTCAAATTGCATTGAAAATTCAAAACACGAAATAAGCTATGAGCCACTGTAGTATTCCCATGACATTTATTTACGAAAATTTAAAAATATCTAATTGTATAGTTTTCATTGTTTTTCGTTCATCTATTAATAAGTTGTGCTAAATTTACAATTTTTTAAATTTTGTTATCAAATTGTTTTTTTAAACAACAAAACAGAAAATCTAAATTTAATTTCTGTTTTAAATTTCCTCCTATGAATCAACATTTTTTTAAAAATGAATCTTATAGTTTTATGTTTTTTGTTTTTTTACTTTGTATAGGTGGTCTTATGGCATTCTATTATATGAAATTATAACATTGGGTGCAACACCTTATCCTTCAATATCAACAAATCGTTTATTGCATCTATTAAAAAGTGGTTACCGCATGGAGAAACCCAGAGGTTGTACACAAGAATTGTAAGTATTATATGAATGTATTTATTTATTTATTTATTCTTGTTGACTTTCGATTGATTTTATTTATTTATTCAATTTAAAATATAAATATAGATTTAGGTACATAAATAAATATAATAGCTCAATTAATTTTTAAAGTGCGAAATGATAAAAAAAGGTAATAATTATAAAAATAGTATTTATATTTCCATTATTACCTTATTACACTGAGACCTCAATTATCCGCAATGGTCGAAACCGGAACCATTCTGGATAATCTATTTTCACGGTTAATTGAGTAAAAATTTTGTGTAGTATTGTTAAACATTTTTTTGTTTATATAATTCAATTATTCAAGGATTTAATAGATGTTTAAATAATATAAGGAAAAAACAATAATTTTGAAAAAAAAACAGTGAACAAAACATAAGGATTTCACATTACATAACTTCTTTAAAAAATCATATAATGTTGTTTGTTTCTTCTTTTTCAAATTCATATTTTTGTTAACTAGCTTTTCGTAAATGCGATAAACTTGGATTTTAATATGCTCTGTAATATCGGAGCCACCAGAGCTCTCCAAGAAGTTCACAAATATACTAGTATATTGTATATTGATTCTTTTAAAATTATTTTAGGAACAATTAAATCATCGTCATCAGATTCTTCCGATTCATTTTCGCGCTCGGGTTTATCTGAGGCATTTGTCATACGGACAATTTCTTCGTCGCACAAAACGGCAAATGGAGAATCATTTTCAACACAGTTGAGCCAAGTTTCAATGTTCTCAGTAGTAAAATCATGTCCAATATTTCCATGTCTGTAATAAGAATAAATATATTTTTTAATAAAATAAATTTCACAAAATTTTGGACATATCCCTTACACACCCTCATTTTCTGGATAGAACAAGTTCTTCCATGTAACAGCGTCCCAGGCAATATAAATTGAACACAATGCTTTCTTAATGTTAAATACCTTTTTAAATTCTTCTCTATTGCTTAACGTGACTAGTTTTTGCACTATAGTTTTCTATAATGGCATATGAAGCTCCATACTGCACCCCGATTTATCGGTTGGATCAATGATGTGCAGTTCGGTGGAAAATACTTACAATAACATTTTTAGCCTTAAAGTCCTGCACGCCTGGATATGCAGGGCAGTTGTTCAATAGCAGAAGAATTTTACTGTCACCTTTTAGTCTAGATTTTCTTAAAATTCTCTCTCACTTTTAGGCAAATACTTCCAAAAAAGGCCAGTTTCATCTACATTGTAAATTTGCTCGTTGGTGAGTTTCTTCATCGATTCACACTCTAAATTTATATTTAATTTTCAGTGGAATATTTTAGGAAAAGCCGTTATCATTAATCCAGAACTTGGAGTTCCTTTAAATCGTTCTTGTCGGAACCATTCATAAACTGCAAAATCTACTTTTGGTTCTTGAGCAGTCTTTAGAGTTTTTCGGTTTCGAAAGCCAATAAGAGAATCACTTTCTGCACAAAACTTTAAGAGTTTGTTTTTATTTTGTATAATGTCATAAACCGTTTTAAGTCCACTGTTTTAGTTAAGACTTTCCTTCGTCTTTTTACTGCTGAAAATGAAGCCATTCGTAAAGTAACTTTGGGTTGGGGAACAACTCTCGTGTCACCGTAATTATTTCTTAAGTACAGTCAGGCGGGTTTTTAGCGTCTCATCCCTACATTGATAAAGTGTTTGTATCATATACGGTTTTTCGTGGCTTATATTTGTCACATGCAATCGATTTTATTATACTAACTTTTATAAGATTGGATTTTGTATAGTACCACACAAAACTGAAATCGACATTGGTGGAGACCATTAAACTCAGGGAACTCTAGCTTTCTACGCGAAGGTGTAGATCGAGTAAATGATTTGCGAAGAGGGCTTCTTATGGATTAATACCGCGGCAATATTTGAGCTGAAAGCTTCGCCATATAAAAATCTAAATCTCAAAAAAAAAAAAAATAAAATAAAATAAAATAAAATAATGAAGCCATTGTAAAAATAAACAATTACGATTCGTACATATCAAATGTCTAAATTAAACTAAACATGCGTGTGAAAATGCTTTTGACTCATCTTTTTCGTTTTATTCACATTGTGCTTGATTGTTCAAAGCAATCGAAAAAAATTATGCTTAGAATCCCGGATAATAGAGGTAATTATATGGATGGAAAAAAGAAAACAATTACAAATTTTCTTTTCCGGATAATCGAAGTTGCCAGATAATCGAATCACGTATAATCGAAGTCGAGTCTCTGCTTTCTTCTCATCCACCTATTCTGATAAAGATTTACATCAACTTTCCAATTATCCATATCCAATTCCTGCTGCAACCCTAATAAATTGTCCAACATTAAACAAATCGATGGTACTGAGAGCTGTACAGAATCTAAAATATTCTGATAAATGTGAACCTGACGGTGTTCCAAGCTGTGTTCTTATAAAATGTTTACATTCTCTTATATCTCCAATAAACTACTTATTCAACATATCAATATTTAGTGGTTGCTTTCCTGAAGTTTGGAGGAAATCTTATATTATACCTTTGTTTAAATCCGGAAGTAGATCCACCATTTACAATTATAGAGGTATTGCTAAATTAAGTGTTATTCCAAAACTTTTCGAAAAGATAGTTTCTGAAATCCTTTCGCATCAAGTTATATGTTATCTTTCACCATTTCAGCATGGATTTAGAAAAGGATTTTCCAGTACTACTAACCTTTTCTAGTTCACAACCTCAGTTATAACTGCATTTGATTCCAGTTTACAGACAGACGCAATATACACAGATTTCAGTAAAGCTTTCGATAAAGTAAATCACGATCTCCTCTTGTTCAAATTGGATAAACTCGGATTTTCTCCTGTTTTCCTTAAATGGATTTCCACATATCTTAAAAATAGATGCCAATGTGTATTATTCAGAAAATGTATATCAAAAACCATTCCTGTTTTATCTGGTGTTCCACAAGGTAGTCATCTCGGTCCCTTATTATTATATATAAATGATTTATCAGCTTACATTAAGAATTCGAGAATATTAATGTATGCTGATGATGTAAAGCTGTTCCATAGCTTTAACTATTCCTATCAATGTTCCTTATTCCAATCAGATCTTGACAATCTTTATGATTGGTGTATGATGAATCTAATGGATCTCAATTTAAGAAAGTGTAAACACATGATGTTCTACAGAAGAAGTCCAGTACTCTGCAGATACACAATAAATGAATATCAACTTGATCTAGTCGAAGAATTTCTTGATCTGGGTGTGTTGCTTGATTGTAAACTATCCTTTAATTCCCACGTTTCTCAAATCGTCAATAAGGAAAAAGGAGTTCTAGGTTTCCTCAAGTGCTGCGGAATAGAGTTTAATGATCCAAGCAATTATTCATATCTCTTGTAAGACCAATCCTGGAATATGCTTCCGTGGTCTGGGATCCTCAATACGAAGTTCATATAAAGAAAATTGAATCGGTCCAGAAACAATTTCTCTTATTTTGTCTTCGTAATCTTCCATGGAATCCTAATATTAATTTACCATCATATGAAAGTCGATTACAGCTTATTGATCTCCCTACTCTTGAAAGTAGGAGAAAATATATGAATATTTCATTTGTAATTAATTTAGTAAACGGTTCAATTAATTCTGAGTTCCTGCTTCGTAAGATCGAATTCGTAATCCCAAATCGTCCAACTAGAAATTATACTCCTTTAGAAATAAAACAGTTTCGAACCAATTGTAAATAGCTTTAAGAATAATATATATGCTAGCCTGTAAGGAATTGTAATTTCATTGGCTATTAAATAAATAAATAAATTGTTAATCAGAAATCGCCAAAAATCGCCAAATTAAAATTTTATTTGGTCTTTTAAAAATATATTAAAAAATTAACTAAAATTTTAAGTGTCTATTGATTATTGCAATTGCTTATAATAACACTGTTCTAGTTGCAAATTTTAACAAATTGGGTACCTTACTGGTAAAGCTAATTAGAGTACGAGTATATTTGATAATAAGAATTCATTATTATACACTTCAATAGAATTTTAATTGTTTGTATTGTTTAAATTCAAAACCAATTTTAAATTTAAAATACATTTTAGAAAAATTTGACTTCAAATGTATTTTAAACTAGCTGACCCGAGCCGCGTTGCTGGCCCTAAGCAAACATTAGTGTTGTATTACTGAACGATTTAAATTGATATTTTAATGAAATTTACGACCTTTAAATAAAAATCTAAGGAATACCTATTATAAAGTGTTTTTTACAGAAGAATTTAAATATGATGTAGATGTGGGCTCAATCAAAAAATATACGCATGTATTTAAGGCAAATTTGAATTTATATTTATTTATTACTTCATCTTAAGGTTAGCGGATAGACAATGTCTTTTTTTTGAACGGAATGATGAGAGCTGTTGCGAAATTGTAATGGAACGCTGCTTGATTCAAATCAGAACTTGAAGCAATTCTTCTTATGCGTTGATTAAAAATTTTAAAGTTGTTGAATTGCTACATTTGCTCGACGATTTCTCATTGCTAACCGAGCCGTTTCATTTCTCGCCTGCCTTTCTTCCTGCGTTTGTGATGTACGAAGTCGGGCCAAACTAATACGGGGTTGTTCTCGTGCGATTTCTCGTTCATATATATTCAATTGATTGACGATATTACGATAAGTACTTGCATTACGTGTTCGACGCGAAATATTAGATCTCCGGGGTCGCGGCATTGTGAATAACACTTAATAACGAATGCCAAAAATACAACAAATGGTTTTAAATATCACAACCTCACTAAATGATGAGCTTTACTTGGAACTTACCGTTTGGAAATAGAATTCTACACCACCACCAGAAAACAAATTGCACAAAAAAGTAAGAGTTTCGATAGAAACAGAAACAGTAATTGTTATAATTTGTATTAAAAAAAATATTTTTAATGATTATTAAGGCAAAGAAATTATGACAAAAAAGAGTTTTTTTTTTATCGCGGATTTTTCGCGAATTTTTTTTCGTATTATCCTTTTCTGGCCGGTGACCGGTCCGAATTGGTGAGAATCATCAAAATCGGTCTAGTCGTTCTTGAGTTATAACAATAGTAACTAACATCACTTTCTTTTATATATATAGATTTAAAAGTAGTTTGTGAATTATTAAATTTAACTTAAAAATCTTAATTATCCTAAAGCCTTTTTAGCTTTTCAAAATTAAATATCTCAAAATCGTGCCCTTTTAAACATGGTTAACACTACTGAATTCAACGTCGTCGAATTAGTTTAACCCTATGGGTGCCCACATTGTCTTATTTTTTAAATACAGTGTAATTAAATAAAAAACAATTTTAAATATACTTTTCTGACATATAGCCGCTATTTAGGTCATCAACTTTTAAAATTTGTTTTACTTTATTAATATTTCAAAGAATAATATTTCAAAGAATTAATTTATTCATACTCATATCCTTAGTGTATTTGAAAGATAATGGAAAATAAATTATCAAATATTTAATACATAAGTATTGTAAAGTATATTTTTTGCGATAAAATTTCGTAAACTAAGTCGAAGCCTTTTAAAAATTAAGTCTCTTCATTTTGCTAGGTAGACAAGTAATAAAAATAGTCGACTTCTAGTAAGAAAATTTAATATTTTTTTTTTCCACAATTGCTTATTTAATTAAATTTTAAAAATTAACCAAAACAATCGCCACCATGTTAAATATTGAGAAAAAAAATTCTCCATGTCGCCAAAAACAATTAAAAATCGCCACATCTGACAGCCCTGGTTGTGTAGAGAAATCTCATCACAACAATCTCATAATACACCTTATAATACTACTATTTGAATCTACTCGTAAAATAATTCTCTCAGAGAGCGAATTTGACACTCCACAGTGGGGCAGAATCGAAATTGTTTGGAAATAAATCTGTAACTTCTGATCGGCTAGTTGGATTTTCATGAAATTTGGTATAGGCGTAGCAGAGGAGTGTTAAGGTTGCAAGAGGGGAACAACAAACCCCTCAGGAGCCCAATTTGGGGTTTTTGGAGAAAATACAAATTTTTTAATTGTAATATCATATTTGTTTATAAAGATATCTTAATGAAATTTGCAGCAAATGTGTATCTTATTAATATAAATAAAAGTGCGTTAACCAAATTTCAATCAGGGGTAGGGTTTTCCCAAAAATAGGATTTTTACCTTTTTGGCTATAGAGTCCACATTTTTCCGAAGTCCCGTAGATTTTGATTTAAAACTTTTAACAACATATTGAAGATTCTTAAAGTATATTCCGCTTGTCGATTCGTGCTTTGGGATTTGAGAAAAAATGGTCTAAAGTCAAAACTTTCATATAAAATGGGTCGAATTCGGGAGTGTGTGTACCATGACCAATTGAGTTATTGGGCTTGTTTTTTATCTTAAAGTCATCTCTATGAAGTTGCCTTTCAGAAAAGTGTAAAATTATTATATGTTGCTAAAGAAAATTTTATTTTAGATAAAAAAGAGTGTAGATACTTTTTCGGCTAAAAAAACACAAAAAGTCGTCTTTTTTGGAATTTTCAAATTCAAAATCGTTTATTTTTGGACTCGGTAAAGATATCAACTTCAGTTTTTTTTATTCAATAGATAATTTTGTTCTTTAACTAGATAGGAAAAAAACTAATAAAATCGGTCGGAAATACTAGGATATATATGAAAAAAACTGGACCAAGAACATACAAAATTATGGTGCTTAAAAATTCAAACGCAAATAACTTGAAAACTATAAGAGATAAATAGGACATATAAGGTCTTATCAGGGCCTACAACAATATATAAAAATATTTGAAATCGGACGAGAAACAAAAATTTGGCAAGTGATTTTTTATGTCAGAGGTACCTAACTTTGAGCCACCTTAGCTCCGCCCCTAAGGGGTTTGTTGTGCCCCCCTTCCAAACTTAACATTGTACACTCCTCCGCTATGCCTATACCAAGTTTCATGAAAATCCAACCAGCCGATCAGAAGTTACAGATTTATTTCCAAAAAATTTCGATTCTGCCCCACTGTACTCTCTCTGACAGAAAAATCTTACATATTATGTTACTTAGTGTCTACATTAGGCAAATTTTTATCAAAACAAACGTCAAAATCAATGCGAATATATACAAGGTAACCTTAGTTAAACAGCTGTATATATAAAAAACAATAATGAATACGCCCTATTGTTTTTTTTTTTTTGTGCAACTGTTGCCACCTTCCACAAATTCGCGTTAAGTTTGAAGTTTGTCTTGATAAAAAATCTCTAATATAGACACTATGTTATGTCTAGATGATATGTAATTGATAAAGTTAAAAAATTATCTGCAATTCAGAAAAAAAAAAGAATTCCTTTTGTATAGACTCGACGTTAACGTAACAATTCTATATCTTACCAATACTGGTTTAAAGGTAGTGTCGACACACGCATGTATTCAATTTAAAATATATGTAAATATAGATTTAGATTTTATGTATTTATATAAATAAAGTTCAATTAATTTTTAAAGTGGGAAATAATGAAGAAAATAATTTAATTATGGAAAATTTATTTTTGTTAAATACACTTTATTAAATTACTAAAATAAAGAACAAAAATAGAAAAAATTTATTTAGCTAATAGTAAATGTTTTCTACATTATTAAGTTAGACGGTCGTACATATGTACATTAAACTGCTTTACAAAAAAAGTTACAAAAAGTTCCCCTTTAAAAATGAAAATTAGTATGTTCTTGTATGATTCTCAAAATATTACCTCTGAATGTTTTCATTTGCGTGAGCTGCACCATTTTTAAAATATGAAATTCTTTCAATAGCATTAAAAAAATTTTCGTGATTAGAAAATTAACTTCAAGGATCAATTTTGTACATTTGGTTTATAATACTCAAATATGAAAAATATAACAAATTCTTCTAAAACCGCGGTAATAATCGAATAAAAGAAAGTCTTTGAAATTTAGTCGCTATTTTACACGATTTTATAGATTTTTGACAAATATATGATTCTTATGATATTTATTTTCTTAACTAACCATTTATTTACCATAAAAATTAACTTAACCTATTATGGACCGATGAACCCAAAATATTTTAAGACGATGCCAATCATGCTCTAAAATTTAAATTACAATTGTAAATTTCCGAAATATTAAAACTTTAATAAAATAGTATATAAAAAAAATTCATAGAAAATTTTAGTAAATTCTTCATTTTACGAGACTGAAAACTAATTAAAAAAACAAAAAAAAAAAAAAAATAAATAACTAAATAAATAATTTATTACATATTAGTCGACATGTATCTATTACATATTGTAATTTTTTTGACAAAAAGATAAAAATTGTGTATGCTGTTTATTGAAAACCATATTTTTGGAGGTATTTTAAAAATGGTCCAGTTCACAAGAACGAAATAATTGAACTGAAATATTTTGTAGATTATTCAATATCAATATTTAATTTTAAGAAGATACCTTTTTAACATTTTTTTATTTTCTTATAAATCGAGGCACTTTAATGTATATATATACATTATGGTGGCCCCAAAATAAAAGGTTTCATTGTTCCCAGCTCAAAGTTTACTTCATTTATTATTTTTTTTTTTTTTTTTAATAGCGTTTCTCAATAAATGTTTGTTTACGTGTTATTCTTCGGATTGAAGAATAAAAAGGTTATTTTCTAAGTTTTTTGGAATTTTTTCACATTTCTTCAAAGAGAACAATATGGTATAACCAGAGACCATAAATGTTATAAGTTTAATAAAATACATTATACACGCAGAGAAGAATGTTGTTGTAGTGAACATAGTTAACATATTATGATTGGAACATATGATCACAGCGAAAAATAGAAATGAAATGTTTTTTCATGTTATGATTCTAGCTTTACATATTATGATTCCATTTTATCATATTATTACATCATGTTATCATATAGTTATCCAATCTAAACATATTATTATTCCGTCTTATCATATATTAAAATAAAAATATTAAAATAAATAATAGAGAAAAATGTTCATTAGCCAAAAAAAAAAAAAAAATATTTAAGTATTATTTGTTCATTAATTATATTCATTTGTACCACCATATGTGGTTCAAATGCAAGATATGTTTTATTTAACTAAATCCTTTAACTGTAGTTAATCGACATCTTATATTACTTGAAGCACACAGTGTATAACCAAACCTTGTCTATTTATATTTATTCATATACAAACTAAATGAGAATTACAATGAAGTTGGAAAACAAACATTAGAAATAAAATATATTTAAAAACAAAAAAGTATTAAACTTTTCCACTAAGTTTATGAAAAGGATAAGTATTATATTTATTGTCATGGGAATAATATTAATATTGTTTTAAGAACAAGGAAAAAAGTCTGCAAATATTTAATGGCTGTCGAAGTAATGGTATTTTTCATAATAATAAAATTTTGTTTCTGGTAAAAATATTTAAAACATACAATTTTTGTAGGCAAGCATATTAAAATTTTTATTGAGTGTAAACATTTTTATGAAATGTAAACAAAAACATTGTTATCATGAACACTGGAGTTATTAAAATTCAAGAAAATTAACAATGAGAACATAACATTGTTGTGGTGATAATGATGTAACCATGTTTTTTCTCTGCGTGCACAAATTATTTAGATATATCCATTTATCAGGTGTATTTGCTAGTTAACACATGAACAATGTATATTTATCAATTACAATAATATAGATAATTTCAAAATAATTTTATTTTATGCCACAAAAAAATTAAAAATCATATTATAATTTTTATTTTTTATTTAAAAAAATAAAAATCAAAATTAGGGTTTTATTAAAAAAAAAAAAAATATATATATGTATATATATATATATATATATATATATATATATATATATATATATATATATATATATATCAATAATTGTTATATAAAATTCATAAAATAAAAAACAGAAATAATTTTTATTTTTGAAAAAAAAAATACAATAGCTTAAATAGCGTTATAGCAAATGCAAACGTGTACTCAGGATGTTTTTAACTAATTTCCTTCATATCGATTTTATTTTTTGATCCAAAATTATACAAATAATAATTATTTTTGGCCTCTGGGTATAACATAAAAGGCCTAAACCCAACTGATTACAGAAATCACAACAAATGAAGAACTAAATGAACCCCGATTATTGACCACTTTTAGCTTTAACTGAAGGTAACGATTAGTAACATGAAATATAAGGACGCTTTTGGAATCAACTAAACTGGCTCAGATATATAAGAACCCAGCAAAAACTTTGCTTTCCTGGTAAGCTAGCAGGTATAATTGGAAACAAAAATAAACTACTTATTTTTTTCCTGAATAACTAGTTATTTTTGTTCGACTTGTCCACAAATTCAGGTAGTTATTTTCGGACTCCAGGGGTACTCAAAAATATGTACCTAAACGAAAACAAAAATAAAAAAAACAGAAAAATTTTGCCGTCAGTGAGACTCGAACTTGGACACACACTAACCAATCGTTTTTACTAACTAACGTCTTACTCAGTACACCATCTCGCACATAACAGCCTAGGCGACAAATACTCTATTTAGTTTAAAATATCTTTTTAGACATTTTGTTATAAAAAACTAACAGCTTCAGAATGGGGTTGAACCAACAACCTTCTGGTTGTTAATACGGCGCTCTAGCCAACTCATCCACGTGATTGCGGTATTACTGCGCTATTATACTATTGAGTACTTATTAATGTAGTACAGAGTAGGCAAATAATAATGACTCCTCATTACCAAGAAACTACTTTAATAAGTAGTTGTTATTACCGAAAATCAAAAAGTTTTTGCTGGGAAGTTTGAGAATTACAAACTGCTCTTTCTTGGACTATGTGAGACAAGATTGTCTGACAACAGTATGGTAATTAATACCGCTGGTTACTACCTTCGTCTATTCTGGCAAATACTCCAGATTACCAAGATCTATTGGCGTGGGTTTCATACCATCTAAAAATGTCAAACAAGACCTTTTCTCATGGAAACCCTACTCGCATAGAATTATATCCATCCGTCTTCATACCCGAACAGGAAACATTTCCTATATTAAATGTTATGTTCTCACGGAAGCAGCTGATATCATGGAGAAAAAGAAGTTTTATAGTCAACTGGAAAGTAATATACTATTACTAATCGACGATTTCAACGCATAATTGGGCTCCTCTAATGTAAATTTGGAAACAGTTATGGGACAGCGTATTGTGACAAATGTGTAATAACGGTGAACTTTTTGTCAAAACGTGTGCAAAACACAACCTCAATATTAGTGGTAATATATTACCACATAGGATAATACATAAGTAACATGGGTTTTTCCTAAACACCGGACGGAGACACAAATTAGCCACATAGCAATAAGCAGGAAATGACGCTGCTCACTATTGAATGTTCCGAACAATCGGGTCGTCAGATTATCTTCTACTTATTGGGGAAATTAAACTGAAAATAGCTGCAATCCGGCGACTAGGCAATTAAACTATATCAATAAAGTACTATGTGCTTAAACTTAAACATGTAGTAACACGCGAAAGTTTCGCTGAGACGTTAGGAAGATGTTATGATTAAATAACGGAGAATGAACGAAGTCAATGGAGAGCACGAGACAACAAATTGGACTCAAACAAAGTAGACGCAGAATATGGATTTCGGATAGCATCTTATCGATGAGAGAATTCGGCTGAAAGTCGCTATATATGCAGCCAGAATAAGGCTTTCCAAAGCGTTTTTGCTGAACCAGTATTTGTCTATGGATAAATGGTCAAACGCAGAGCTCGAGATAAGAGGTTGTGGGTGAAGAAATTGATATCTGAGGCACAGACTGCGGCTGTTTCAGGACTAGAGACTTGTACAGAATAGCAAAGGAAGTATCTGGAAACTGAAAGATCCGACAGGTGAAATTACATCATCTGTAGATCGAAAATTATTAATATGGTCTAACTACCACGCCGACATGCTAACAATTTCGGTACTCACTACAACAGTGCGCTACCAATGCGCAACTCATCAGGTTAGAATTGATATCGACAAGGAATTAAAATCGCTTAAAAACATCAAAGCACTAGAAAAGAGTTTCTGGACTTCGCAGTTTTTACCTTCCGAACTCAATGTTGAGTTATAATAAAAGTACCAAAAAAGGTGGATTTGACGAAGTGACGTAATTGGAGGGGCATACCTTACTGGCAATGATTAATATGGAGCTGGCACATATCATACATGTCAAATTATCATTCTAGCTGTCATCTGCCGGTTTCAGAGCCTACACGTAAACATCCTATGTATTGTAGTCGAGCAGCGGTAGAATAGGGGATATATATTCTGTATATTTACAGATTTCTCAAGAGCATTTCATCACCATGCTATATGGAAAGCGCTCCAGTGTAAAGGAGTTCCGGAGGATATGATTGATATAATCCGTGCCTTATACCTTGACTCGACTCGTAAGGTATTACATTAACGAAACGAAGTGAGAAAACCATTCAAAGTGATCTATCGCCGTTACTTTTTAATATAGTATTAGACGTGATAATAAGGCAAGCAATCACCATCAGAAGAGACATTACAACCAAGAAACCAAGCTCTGTCTATTGTCCTCAAAGTGCGATACTGGAAACTTCAGCTAACGATTTACAGTCCTAACAGGTATTCATCAAGCGCTCTCTTCGGAAACTGCTGAAAACATATTTGAACCATTTTTGAAGCGAATCATAATTAGTTCATTACGAGAATATCTATAATAATGGCAAACTTGTACTTCATTAAAATTGATTTTCAATAAGGAAAACTTTAGTTTACAAATTTTCCAAAAATCGAGGATACTTTTTATATGATGCAATATAATGTCTATAGAATTATACCCAAAAATTCAAATTAATTTATATTTTATAAGAAACTGTTTAAACATACATATATTTCACTAAGTATGATATTGTTACGAAATTGTACTTGAATTCAAATATAATGGTTTTAACGGCTGGTTTAAATCTTTCTCAATGCTTCTAGGCATTTCCGTTTATGTTAACAGCAGTTAACATATCTGTAAAAATTATTGACATAGTTCTAAACATACAACATTGAATAAAAAGCTTTCACCATTGTTTTTAAGTATGGCAACACTAAATGTTTAAGCTGCTAACATTAACATCGAAAGCTCTAGTTTGTCCGTTAAGAACATTGTAGAAAGAAATAGAGCTTTCAAGAAGCTTCTAGTAGGTAATACAGTGTGTATAAATTGGCCGTGAGAACACCATTGAGTGAGTCTAATTGGAAGCGTCGTTAAGTAAAGACAAATTAACTGCCTTGGCTGTATAATCTTGTACATTATTAAAGTGTGTTGTATAAAGTTTGTAATTTAAGTGTGTGTTTATATTAGAACGCAAGTGACTATTTAAACTGTTATTGTTGTACATTTTTAAATAAAATAAAGAGTCGTTACAATTTTTAAACTACTAAACTGCTGTTATTTGCAATCAAAGTACAGGTTTATTTAAAGGAAATAAACAACCGTTTTTAATTATTATTATTATTCTATATTATGAGAATCATGTTTTTCTAATAAGATTTCTATTGGTATTAAATACTTTATATTTCATTGACATTATAAAGCAAAAAATGATAATAAACTTCTAAAAACAACCATTTAATTTAATTTTTGATTTGTTTGTAAATTAAAGTGTAATAAAGTTTTATATACTTACCTTTGGGAAGCTTCTGAAAATACAAGTGTTTTGGTTTGTTACGCTAACGATACAAACGAGACCACCCTAATGTTCGTATTTATGTAGTACATGTTAAATTATAAAATGTGTTTCCCTGGTGACACCTACAATATATTGTATAAATTTGGTGTATTGTATGTAATTATAAATTTACAATTATTAAATAAAATCAATCAAACGTATTAATATTTGTTGGTTTTCTTTACAATTATGAAATTTGTTTGGTTTTACTAACCTAATATATATATGTATATATTTTTTTTATTTAAATAGTTATGATTTAATGTATTCCTGCTGGAATGCTGAACCAATTGCAAGACCAACATTTAGTGATATTATACAAAAATTAGACGAGATGTTGAATTGCCTCAATAAATCAATAGATTCTCCAATAATATATTCCGAAGTGGAAAAGGATTTAAGTACGAGAACAGAGAGGTATGTATGAGTACATAAATTTTTTAAGAAATAAGTTATTTTTTGAAAAAGAAAAAATATTTTTTATACCCTTCACATAAAATGAAGTTTGCCATTTAATACGAGAGTCTTAAAATATACATCCAGGACCTCAAAATGAAAAAAATATTTGTGATTGTTATGATAAAAAAATAACTTTTGAGAATATTTGTCTGTCCGTCTGGATGTATGTCCGTCTGTGCGTTGAAATAGATTTTTGAAGCCCATCGTTTGAAAAATACACTTCCTTTTCTCCACACATGTGGAATATAGTCTCGAAAACCTTCCCAGCAAAAACTTTGCTTTCCTGGTAAGCTAGCAGGTATAATTGGAAACAAAAATAAACTACTTATTTTTGTTCGACTTGTCCACAAATTCATGCAGTTATTTTTTGACTCTACGGGTACTCAAAAATATGTACCTAAACGAAAACATAAAAAAAAACAAAAAAATTTTGCCGTCAGTGAGACTCGAACTTGGATACACACTAACCATTCGTTTTTACTGGCTAACGTCTTACTCAGTACACCACCTCGCACATAGCAGCCTAAGCGACAAAAACTCTATTTGGTTTAAAATATCTTTTTAGACATTTTGTTATAAAAAAACTAACAGCTTCAGAATGGGGTTGAACCAACAACCTTCTGGTTGTTAATCCGGCGCTCTAGCCAACTCATCCTCGTGATTGCAGCATTACTGTGCTATTATACTATTGAGTACTTATTAATGTTATACGGAGTAGGCAAATAATAATGACGCCTCATTACCAAGAAACTACTTTAATAAGTAGTTGTTATTACCGAAAACCAAAAAGTTTTTGCTGGGTTATTATATTAAATTTCACAGACATTTTTCTTTATATATGTGTAAAAAAAAAAAAATAAAAAAATCTAAATTTTGCAATTTTTTAATTTGTAATATATTACCTTTTAATTTTAAATTGGTATTTTCTTTTTTTATAAGCTAAATTATAGCACTTTTGTAAAATAGTTTTTTTTTTAATTAAATTAATAATAAAACATAACTTTTATAATGTTGAAATGAAATTTTATAAAGTTTTCTCATTAATATGAGTGAATAAATAAAATTAGCAGCGGTGAGTAATAGGGGGAGAGTTTGAGGGTAAGGTGAAAGGCGTGATCCGGGACATATTACAAAGTTTAAGAAAATGTCAAGGATAGATGATTATCTCTATTGGGAGGGTAACAATTTGGCAAAAACAGCAGCCAAACCATTGCATTTCTTTTTGTGTGTGTGTAAGTTAGGGAGTTGATTTAGATATCTTCACTTCGGGCTCCAAAAAATATTATTACTTACATAAATCATTCCCAAGCTGGTATGATTTTTTTTGTAGGTGGATAACTTCTTAGACCTGGCGGCAAGAACCTTCCCCATCCGGCGAGCACCAGCCCGGCAATAAGCGAGCATACCAGCGTCGCCGTCAGTCTGGCTACACTATGTGCTGGTAAACAACCAGCTGTTCATTTTTTGTCCCCTCCACCCACT
This sequence comes from Protocalliphora azurea, assembly GCA_932274085.1. Lineage (NCBI taxonomy): Eukaryota > Metazoa > Arthropoda > Insecta > Diptera > Calliphoridae > Protocalliphora > Protocalliphora azurea. The sequence goes on along the minus strand of OW026521.1, from coordinate 149,655,574 downwards.
ACAGTTTCGCTTCAAATTGTTGGTATGGTACAGACAATTGATGGTCTGAGCGATCTTCATAAATCACATGTGTAAGAAAATAGTTTTCGGGGACTCTTTATATTACAAGTTTCCGATGTTATGGTTAATTTTGATAAGAGATAATATGAATATGAATCAATTTTTTAGAATTTCTTTAATTGCATATCTGGAACAAATCAAGATTACCAGAACTGTTAATTTTTTTAACAAAAAAAATTTTTTTTTTAATTTTTGTTTAAAAATAAAGTTACATAAAAATTTTTCTCCGCTCGCTGTTAGTTTTCGAGTTATAGGTACTTTAAGCTATGATGTAAGAATGCAATTTTCTCCTTCCTCCTTTAATGAATGGAAAGTGGAAAGGCCTCTTCAAGACGTCTCCAATGATACCCATATTGTTCATATTCATTATAGGAGGAAGAAGAAAATTTCATTTTTATATTATAACTTCAAGTACCCATAATTTGTAAACTAAGATTAAATTACTTTAATCACGAATAAAACTGCTACTGAATCATTGTCAAAATTATTTATATTGATTTATGCCGCATATTTTTTCAAAGGAAATATTTTCAAGAATGTAATATAATGTAATTAAAGTTTTAAGGAATTTATATTCTAAATCTCTATATTTATGCAATATAGGTTTCGTGAAGGGTATAAAAGATTAGGCTTAACCGAATTTAACACTTTCACTTGTTTAATACAAATTTTCATAAAAAAATTTTTACTTTTTCTACATTTTAAATTCCTTTTCTTATTAAATCATAATAACAGAGTTTAATTTTATTTTATTGCAGCATACAAAACATTTGCAGTGATGAAACGTATTTAAAACCCTTGTAAATAAGATAATAATGTCCATTTTATAAACAAAAAAAAAAAAAAACAATTATATAAAAATAGATTTTAGTTAAAACTACATATAAAAATGAACAATATATGTATTTATATGTATATATTTTTATATAAATTAAAAAAATGTTTACAAAACGAAGCAAAAAATGTTAAACAATATTTTCAATTTGTAGAAATTCTATTTGTATTTTGTATTTGTATTTTATTAGAAAATATTTAACTGTAACTAACTGCCTATTCATAATAAAAAAAATCTTAATTTATTAAAGCTTTATAGCCAATTGCCAATTTTTGCTGGAATTCAAGTTGAATTCAAGCCTGGAATCAAAATAATACCAAAAAGTTGTATTAAACTTGCAACTTTAATTCAATAGCGTTTTCCAGCAAAAAGGAAATTTAAATTCAAGTAAAATTTATTTTAATATTTGAATTTTTGTCGGATTCCAGCAAAATTTTACAATGCTTGAATTTTTTAAATTTGTGTGCTTATTGAGTAGAAAGATTTTTTAAACAAATTTGATTAATAAAACTTTGATAAATTTTTTTCAAATTTTATTATGAATAAGGCCTTAAGTGTTTTATATGTGTTTATTCATATAAATTTAAGAAATTTACTTTTAATGTGTTTTTCTTTTAAATGTTATTTATGGATTTCTATATATTAAAGTGGTAAAAATTTACTATTGTTGAGCTAGAAATTTATAATCTGATAAGGGATATCATTTAAAATAATTTGAGAAAATTTCTAGAAAATTCTTGTTAACTTATTATATGTCTATTTTTTTTTTTTTTTTTTTTTTTAATAGAAAAAAATATTGTTAACTTAATTATCTCATATTACCAAATATGTATGTAAAAAATTTAGCTTGCAAAAAATTTTTATGTAACTTTTGTTTTATAATTTATTATTTAATATTTATTTTTAATGTTGTTTAGCAAAAATAAGACTTAACGATTTCAAATCATATATTTTTTTTAAATAAATTAACAAAAAGACAATGTAAAGAAATAAAAAAACAAAAATATATGTTGTTTATTAATTAAGAAAAAAATAAAATACATTCATTTAAATAAGAGTGTCCTGGAAAACACTTTTTTGGCGATGGCTTGAATATGGGTAAAATATTAAAAAAATTAAATTAAAATTCGCCTTCAGTTCCCCAGCAGCTTGCAAGGATTAATTAACTTCAATCTAAAATGGCGACTAATTAAAATTTTAAAATCAACATTTTATAATATTATTTATATTTCTGATAAAACTAGATAATTTCTGCATCAACAAACTGTCAAAATCAATCATCTATGTTGTTTAATTTTTTTGTAGTGAGCTGTTAAAACTAACAAATGATCGTTTTTTGTTATAACCCACACCACCATAGGTGTAAGGAAGTTTTGATTTGTAGTACATGCTCTCATATTACTGCAGATATAAAACAAAACAAAATATTTGACAAAAAAGGAGTTGAATTGAATTTAATTTAATTGTACCGATGAGTTTTTTCTCACTTATTTATTATTTTTTGTGAGAGATTATAAAGAAAGTAATAATGTCAGCAAAAAAGACATCAAAAGAAAATTATGATTTACTGTCATTTCCTCTTAAAAACTATGGTTTATTTCCTTTTAAATAAACCGGTACTTTGATTGCAAATAAAAGCAGTTTAGTAGTTTAAAAGTTTAAATAGTCACTTGTGTTATAATACACACACTTTATACAGCACACTTTAATAATGTACAAGAATATACATCCAAGGCAGTTAATTTGTCTTTACTTAACGATGCTTCCAATTAGAATGACTCCATGGTGTTCGCACGGTTCCATCTAATTGGAAGCGTCGTTAACATAGTGTCTACAATAGAGATTTTTTTTATCAAGACAAACGTCAAACTTAACGTGAATTTGTGGAAGGTGGCAACAGTTGCACAAAAACAACAATATGGTGTATTCATTATTGTTTTTTTTTATATACAGTTTGACAACTGTAACAACCAAAATAATAATCAACTGTTTAAATAAGGTTACCTTGTATATATTCGCACTGATTTTGACGTTTGTTTTGATATAATCTTGTATATTATTAAAAGTGTGTAATTTAAGTGTGTGTTTATATCAGAGCGCAAGTGACTATTTAAACTATTATTTCCGTACATTTTTTAAATAAAATAAAGAGTCGTTACAACTTTTAAACTACTAAACTGCTATTATTTGCAATCAAAGTACAAGTTTATTTAAAGGAAATAAACAACCGTAACAATTGGTGTCAGAAGTGGGATTGCAAAATAATAAGCAGTCATGAAGTTTGAAGAGCTGAAAGTGGAGCAACTCAAGAGAGAATTGAATAAGTTGGAGTTACCTACAGCTGGTAATAAAGCAGAATTACAAAAGAGGCTGATAGATGAATTCAAGCGGCGTAATATTGACATCGGAGCTTACGAATTCGAGTATAAAGAAGAATTGGAAGTTTCTACCCGTGCAACAACAAGCAGCATGGATTTATCCACAATGTTTGCTGCTTTGATGGAGCAATTTAAAGAAGTTCAAGAAACTTCCAAAACAAATAACGAGAAACTTCTTGCTGAAGTTAAAGAAGAAAATAAAATAATGGAACTGAAATTTCAATAAACTTCTAAAGCTAATAACGAGAAACTTCTTGCTAAAGTTCAAGAAACTTCTAAAGCAAATAACGAGAAACTTCTTGTTGAAGTTAAAGAAGAACATAAAATAATGGAAATGAAATTTCAAGAAACTTCTAGAGCGACAGACGAAAAACTTCAGCAAATTTCGGAAGTTATAAACAGCAGAGTGGATAGCATTGAGACAAATGTGTCCGACTTAGAGAGCTGTCTAGATTTACAAGCCAAAGTCGTTGATAAAAAACTGTCCGATTTAGAGAATGAAATAGCCAAAGGTGTTGATAAAAAACTACAAGATCTAGAAATAAAGATTAATAATCTTCAATGCCAAGATGGACAGGTGCGAATTATTCCAGAATCCTCTAGTAGAATAAAGGCCCCTAGTTTTGATGGCACCACACCATTTAATGTGTTTAAGTTCCAGTTTGATACAATTGCCATTAGAAACATGTGGAACGACGAAGAAAAAGCTATAGAGTTGATATTGGCCTTAAAAGGAAATGCAGCAGTAGTTCTTGAAAGCGTGCCAGCATGTAACAGAAACAGTTATGATGATATAATGGAGGCGCTACAACGTAAGTACGCTGGTGAACATAAAAAGGAACTATACCGAATGGAATTGCGTGGTAGAGTGCAGAAGCCTAATGAGACGCTACAAGACTTTGCGTTGGAAATCGAACGTTTGCTGCAGCTTACTTATCCAGGGGAAAACATCCCGTTTTTGGACCATTTCAAGATAGAGGCATTTGTTAATGGCATTCGCGATCCTGAAATAAAATAAGCGATATGTGCCACACCTAAACCATCATTTACTGAAACCGTCTCATTCGCACTGGCGCAAGAAACGGCGAAAATAATTTCAAAGCCGCAGATATGCAAGATGCGAAATGTTGAAGTTGTTGCTGATAATGAGAGAAATATAGTCGACGAATTAAAAAAAGTTTTAGAGGCATTTAATTATAAGCAAAGTAAAGTCAGAGTAAGATGTTATAACTGTGGTAAATCGGGTCATATTCAGCGAAACTGCAAAACACCAAGAAAACAAACCAGATCTGCCTCGCCTCAAGGAAATAACAGGCAGTCAAATCATCAATCATCACAAGAATCACCTTTAAACTGAAACGAGCTGGCACTATGGGGTAAGAGCTAACTCCCACATCTGAGGGCCCCACCATCTCCATATCCGTAATGCAACAGAAAAATAGCAATCTTACTGCTTCGGGGTACATCAACGGTCAGAAGCACGTTTTTACTGTAGACACCTGGGCATCACAGCCTATCGTCAGGCCAGATTTAGTCAAGAAAACAATTGAACCATTATGTGGGATAAGCCTGCGCACAGCTACTGGGGAGCCGGCCACAGTCTATGGTAAAGTAAATGTGAAATTAACCATTGCCAACGTTACCGTCAATCATGTATTCATTTTTGCCGATATTGTGGACGAAGTTATCATTGGTGCTGATTTCATGGCATTACTTTGGATATGGGACAAAAAGTTACGATTTGGCGAAATGTGGAGATATCCCTTGACGTCGGATATGAAAATAGGACTCAAGTAAGAAAGCTAGTTACCGTCGAGCATCAGAAGCTACCACCACAGTCAGAAACTTTAGTATGGGCTCGTATTGAAGGGAGATTGTGAGGACAACAGTTTGTGGGTGGTAGAACCAGCAGAAATAACAAGTGATCTTGTAACAGCAAAAGCCGTCATTAAATCCTGCAACAACAAAATAGTTCCTGTAAGAATGCTTAACCCGTTAAGCCAAATTCCGAAATAGGTCAATGCACTTCAGCAGAGGCAGTAATCAATTGCGAGAAAAACCCGCAACCTGCCAATAAATCCACCAAAGAACACGAGCTACGAGGATTAGCGCCGCCAGACAGAAATAAGGCCAAAAAGATTCTGAAGAAATATAGCTCCGTCTTCGCCTTAAAAAGTCAAAGCCATGGTAGAACGGCAATTGTAAAGCATCAAATAAATACTGGCGAAGCGAGGCCAATAAAGCAGGCGCCCAGAAATGTTCCTCTAGCAAAACTAAGTGAAGTGAAGGAGTTGGTCAATGAAATGGAGCGGAACGGTATAATCGAACCATCTTCAAGTCCATGGAGCTCGCCTGTTGTTTTAGTTAAGAAGAAAGACGGCAGCACTAGATTTTCGTCGATTATAGAAAACTGAATGACGTCACCAAGAAAGACAGCTACCCGCTACCAAGAATTGACGACACCCTGGAACACAATGATTCTCCACATTGGACTTGCAAAGTGGTTATTGGCAGGTAGAGATTTCAGAAAAAGACAAGGAAAAAACCGCCTTTACCGCGAGTGATGGGTTATGGCAGTTTAATGTGATGCCATTTGAACTCTGCAATGCTCCAGCCACATTCGAGCGTTTAATGGAACAGGTATTGAAAGGACTTCACGGGAAGACATGCTTGGTGTACCTCGATGACATAATTGTCATGGGTAAGACTTTTGATGAACATCTGAATAACCTTGAAGAAGTCCTTAAACGAATATCAGCGGCTGGACTCAAACTCAGTGTAAAGAAGTGTGCGTTGTTCCAGAAAGAAGTCAAATATTTGGGACATCGCGTAACAGCAGACGGAATATCAACAGATGAGGATAAGATAATTACTGTAAAGAACTGGCCACGTCCGAGAAATCTCCACGAATTGCGTAGTTTTCTTGGCCTTTGCATATACTACAGACGATTTGTCCCGAATTTCGCCAATGTAGCGGCAACCTTACATGAGCTGACCAAGAAGTCAAAATCATTCCAATGGTGTGAAGCACAAGAACTAGCATTCCAGAAGCTCAAGGATCTATTATGTACGGCACCAATTTTGTCATATCCTATACCTGGAGAAACATTTGTGGTAGATAGCGATGCGAGCGGATACGGAATAGGCGGTGTACTTTCACAAGTAGTCGGTGGCACTGAAAGGGTCATTGGATACTTCAGCCGAACGCTTTCGAAGCCTGAAAGAAACTACTGCGTAACGCGACGAGAACTTTTGGCAGTATTAGAGTGTGTTAAGCATTACCACAAATATTTGTATGGCCAACACTTCCGACTGAGAACCGATCATTCTGCCCTCAGGTGGTTGCTGCAATTTAAACAACCTGAAGGACAACTGGTTCGTTGGATAGAGCGGCTTCAGAGCTATGATTTTAGCATCGAGCACCGGAAGGGTTTGAAACACGGCAATACGGACGCGCTGTCAAAACGGCCCTGCAACGTGGAATGTAAACATTGTACAAAAGCCGAGGAAAAGGAATGTATCATCGATGTTCGACTAATGCATATAGAGTCCAGTGAAGATTGGTCTGTAGCGCAAAGAAATGACCCCATACTGGCAAAAATAATATCGGCAAAAGAAGAAGGTAGAAGGCCAGACCGCAATGAAATATCCGCCGAAAGTCCACTAATGAAATCATATTGGGCCCTATGGAAGAGTCTACAGATGTTAAATGGCTGCTTATACCGCATATGGGAAAGTGCTGACGGTAAAACAGTGACAAATTTAATTGTAGTACCATCCTCTAAAACAAACGAAGTAATGAAAGAGTTCCATGACGGTCCCAGTGGTGGTCATCTTGGTGTGACAAAAACCTTAGAAAAGTTAAAACAACGTTTTTATTGGGTGGGTTGTCAGCAAGCTGTAGCAGATTGGGTAGCCAATTGTTCACAATGCATAGCAGCGAAGGGCCCAGTAAGACGAAATCGTGGACAACTTCTGCAGTTTACCTCAGGCGCGCCATTCGAGCGGATTGCAATGGATGTAGCAGGCTCTTTCCCCGTCAGTGATGCCGGAAATCGTTACATTCTAGTGGTTATGGATTATTTCAGCAAATGGCCAGAGGTGTATGCCATACCTGATCAAGAAGCTAAAACGGTTATAAGTGAACAACTGGGTGTGCCGCTATGGTGTTCCACTGGAATCAGGGTAGAAATTTTGAATCTGCCGTATTCAAGGAAATGTGCGATTTATACGGAATAAGAAAAACCAGAACAACGCCACTACATCCTCAATCTGATGGCATAGTCGAAAGATTCAATCGCACTCTGGAGCAATATTTAAGAAAAGTGGTCAGGGCACATCAGAAGGACTGGGATGAACACATACCGAAATTTCTATTGGCATACAGATCAGCTGTTCATGACTCAACCTCTCGAACACCTGCAAAAATTGTCTTCGGGAGAGAACTCAAGTTGCCTGGTGATTTAGAATTCGGTATTAAGCCCTCATCAACAAATAAGGAAAACACTTTCCAAGAGCAAGATGTCCTGAACGAACTACATGAATTCGTACGCAGACGAATAAAATTGACCAGCGATAAAATGAAAGCCAGATACGATCGAGCAGCGAATTCTGAAGGATTTAACGAAGGCCAGCTTGTACTGTTGTATAACCAACAACGTAAGAAAGGACTGTCTCCCAAACTACAAACCCATTGGGATGGACCATACAAAGTGATTAAGAAATTAAACGACGTGGTGTACAGAATACAGAAAGAAAAGAGCCCGAGATCTAAAATGAAGGTCGTACATCTAGAACGACTAGCTGCCTATGGGAAAAGTGAATTCGTGCCTATTCGGGACAAACAGGCTTAAGCGGGGGGGCAGTGTTACGAAATTGTACTTGAATTCAAATATAAAGATTTTAACGGCTGGTTTAAATCTTTCTCAATGCTTCTAGGCATTTCCGTTTATGTTAACAGCAGTTAACATAGCTGTAAAAATTATTAACATAGTTCTAAACGTACAACATTGAATAAAAAGCTTTCACCATTGTTTTTAAGTATGGCAACACTAAATGTTTAAGCTGCTAACATTAACATCAAAAGCTCTAGTTTGTCCGTTAAGAACATTGTAGAAAGAAATAGAGCTTTCGAGAAACATCTAGTAGGTAATACAGTGTATATAAATTGGCCGTTAGAACACCATTGGGTCAGTCTAATTGGAAACATCGTTAAGTAAAGACAAATTCACTGCCTTGGCTGTATAATCTTGTACATTATTAAAGTGTGTTGTATAAAGTGTGTAATTTAAGTGAGTGTTTATATTAGAACGCAAGTGCCTATTTAAACTGTTATAGTCGTAAATTTTTTAAATAAAATAAAGAGTCATTACAACTTTTAAACTACTAAACTGCTGTTATTTGCAATCAAAGTACAAGTTTATTTAAAGGAAATAAACAACCGTTTTTAAAAGGTAAAAACGTAACAATATTATATCAGCGTTAATCTCAGTTGTAGATCTGGTGTTAGTAGGGATTTTTGGGGATAATATAAGCAGTTACTTGGGGTTTTTTGGGTATAAAATTTTGCTATTTGGGGATAAGACTCGAAAAAATCTGGGAACTATGCACCCTGTTTTAGCAGCGCATAATGGATGACATACTTCTAAATCGAGAACATTACTTTGATGCCATTTTTATTTGGCTATAATGTCAATTTTCCTGGTTACCCGGGCTTTTGATTATCATATGGCACCGTTTTCATCGCCTGTAAAGCTTTTGAATAAATTCAAGTACTCTCAAAACGTAAAAATTGTTGCTTGATCTACTCCCAATTATTTTGTAAGCATTTGGGATGAGTCTGATCGAGCAAAGCTTAAAATTGTTTATTTTCAAACTTTTTTCACACATTAAAATCGTCACAAAATAATAAGGAAAAACTTCTATTCTAAACGAGTACTAGACAATATACATAAGGCTTAGTAACTTTATTATATATTTTAATATCTCAATTAGTTCTTTGATCGGCTTTAAGCTCCTCATATTCCGACAAAAAAAAAAACAAATTATTTTATACACTATCGTAGAACTCTTCGCGGAGACCCTGAAACATTACTACGGACTCCCATTTGGGAACCCGTGCTCTAATCGATAAAAGAACAGATAAAAACTATATTTTTTATAACAAAATAGATAATTCAAAAAGTAAAATTTTTATTTTAAAAATCGCGTAGTCGATTCGACAAAGTGTAGCTTTTTCGTCATAAAAACAAGTGTATCCTTCAGGTTTAAGAAAGTCAGATTAGTCATGTCTTTGGTACTTTTTGGAATTTCCAACGTTTAGGGCGTAGAAAGGGTTATAATCAGTGTAGTGATACGTTGTGGTAGTCTTTGTATCTTCTAAGCAAAAAAATATAGCAAAAAATGTTTTTCACATTCTTGAACTTTTAACCAATTCTTGATTCCATTTTTAGTAAATATTTTTAATGAATAAATTTAAAAGTTGGAATTTTGAGAAATTCGTACTGTTACGAAGTGGTACTCTAAAATTAATATATATATTTCTTTAATTTGCTAATTTTTTAAATAGATTTGATTAGGTACTTTTTCTAAAAATTGGTACTTTATTTTTTAATTTGTTTAAATTTTTATTTATTTTCAAAAATTTTTTTATTTTTTTTTTTTATTTTTATTTTATTTTTTTAATTGGAGGGAAACCGTTGCCCAAAGATCCTTCGATTTTGCTTTGCCATTTACGTTAAAATCTCTTTTGAAACCATTGCAAAAAATCTATAGTCCGGAACAAAAAAAAATATTTTAGAAGTTGATGAATATTGCATAATATAATCCAATAATCCAAAAAATATGAAATTTTTTTAAAGTTTCAATTTCAGATTAATATAACTTTTTATTGCATTATATATTTATATGATTCTTGCAGTAGTATTATTTAAAATTTTTTAAGAAATCTAGTGGATTTTAGGGCCCAAATTAAGGCCTCCAATATAAAAAACTAGACCAAAAATGAGGGTAAAATTTGCTTCAACCTAAATATCTCTTCAACTAAAAGAGATAACCTATACATGTAAGCATATTTTTTATAAAGATTTATAAGGACTATATATATGTATTTTTTTTTTTTTTTTACATTCAAATCATAAATGAATTTTTGACTACTCGCTAGGGAATTTTATTTAGATATTTCTAACGGTTCACAAGTTACAGAATTATTTCAAAAAAAGCGATTTGGGACCATTATGTACCGTTAAAATCAAGGAAATCCTATTTCAGCTTCGAAAGTTATGGATAATTGAAAATATAACTTTTGAAATATTTCGATTTTTTATACAATTAGAATCGTGAATAAAATTGAGATTTTTTTTGTCATTTAAAAAATTAAAACAATTAATTATGTTGTTGTGGTAGCATGAAGTGTGTATATGCAAAAAAGAACCAAATTGGAAGACCTATGGTTATTTTATATTTGATGTTTCATGGAATTTATTATATATTAAAATCACATCAGTCTTTTAGATCATCAATTCGGATTAAATTTTAAAATTCATAAAATTATATATTATTATATTTATATATATTATAAATATAAATATATTAAATTATATTTAGAATTCATAAAATTTGAAACTGAAATATTTAAATAAATACAATCTTTTTATGTGGGTTTTGATTCCATTAAAATAGAAAACCTTTTCTTTGTTATTGTTTTACCAAAATGCCATGATGTAACGAGCGTACGACATAAATGCGTTGTAAATTTGATCCTTCCTAAGATGTCGTCGTAGAACCATTTTGTTAGAAAAATATATTAAAAGTCAGGAACAGAACTATTTAGGCTATGTTAGTACTTTTTGTTTTAGTTTGTAAAATCTTTACATTTTATAGCAACTCTTTTTTCAAAAATATTTTTCAACTAATTCATCTTACCTACAATTTTTGAATGATTCGTATATCTATGACGATATTATATCATGATACTATGATAAAATATGTGGAACTTTTATTACCGAAGGTTTATAAAAAAAAAATCTATTTTTTGAAGCTGTAATTTATTTATAATTTAGCATTATTCATAAGGCTGTTTAAATTTGTACATTTACGATTTTGTGAAGTGTATAAAAGATTCGACCTATGCGAATATAACATCACTTGTTTAGATTGCTTCATATTCGCAAGATTTGTATATTTTTGAAAATTGGTACTTTTTTTAGAAATTTTGTCTTAAAATGAAGTTTAATTAAAATAAAAACTCACTTAATTTATATTTAAACTCAATTTAATTTTAATTAACATTTCTTATTAAAAATAATAATAATAATAATAATAAATTTATTAACAAATACTTTATTCCATAAATGGAACTTTTAAAAGTTGAAAAAATATATAAAATATATTTTCTTTATTTTTAGCTTCAAAAACTTTTAAATGATTGTTAAACAAAAAAAAAATACTAAATTTATTAAACAATATGAAGGTAGTAATGCGTCTTTGGACTGAGTTTTTTCTTTCGTTTTTTTTTTTTTTCTTTTTTTGACAAGATTAAGTTGGGGAACTTTATTAAAAACTATTTAAAGAGTAAAGAGCAACAATAACTTAAAAATCTAAGGTCTATTATAATTTAAACCCAAAATATTACGAGCCTGTAAAAAAAAATAATAAACAAATTAATTAGAAATGTGTACGTTAAAAAGTTATGTAATAGAAAGTAAAACTTACAGTAATAAAGGCTGAATTAAATGATCTTTGGAAATTGTGTTTTACATCTTCAGTTTGTTGTAAAACCATTTGTAACTGAACCGCTTCATTCATGCGATCATGTAAAAATTCCCAAGTTTTACTGTGTTCAGGAGAACTATCTTGCATCATATATAATTCGGTCATTTTCAATATTGTGGCCAGGCCTATGCGTCTGGTATACCAACCAATCTTTAAAGAAAAAAAAAATTTATTTATTTTTTCTAATATCCTTAAAAAAAAAAATAAAAGTTAATTTAACTCACATCCACCGAACGATCCCCAGAATAATAACAAATATCATCGACTAGTGTTAGAACTTGTGCTAAAGCAGTTGAAGCATTTTGTGGTAGAGCTATTTGTGCTAAAGCTTGTGGCCATTGACTCTTATACGGTACTATCATTTCCAAACGCATTCTTACGTAATGCACTAAAAACTCCAAAGGATTTGTAATTTCTTTGGTGCCATTATCTGTTTCTTGTTTCAATACTTTCAAAAGCTCCTCATTGCATTTGCTATTGAAATAGGAAACCAAATCAAAACCACCTTCGGGAAACATGCCATGCACCACACTGGGATAACCAGCATCTTCAGCACCTTGCACTATAGCATTACGTGTCCAACCCAATGTGGGTACATGTTGTAAGGCAGACTCTAAAATTTTTGTACGTACAGCTTCAATTTTAGCATTTTTATCATCCTCTTCTTGTTGAGCTTTGGACTTCTGTTGCTGTTCGAATTCTTCTTCTCGTTTCTCTTCTCTAGCTCGGAATTCATCAATGCTGGCGGCGGGGTCTTTAGAAGATTTTGTGCAAAATGATCGGTGGTCTACGGACAAGTATAATTTAAAGGCCGCTTGTTGTGAATGCTTTGAAATTTGTTTATTTTCTTTATTCAAGTTAAGTTGAGTTGCTGCTAAAGTCCGGCACGCAAATTGTTGACTTAGATTCACATCTAGACATAAATAGCATATTTGAATTTATTAGTATAGATTAAACTGGGATTTTTTTTTTTTTTTTTTTTCTTAAATTTTAATGGATTTAACACGACTTATATAGTTTGAATATTAAATTTGTCTATTTCACACATATATGCTAATTATTGATTTCTATTGACCACTTTCGCATCGTTTGCAATGCAGTTGTTTTCATTTCATTAATTAACAAAGTCGGTTTTTTTCTCTTCTATTTATTAGCATAAAAAAGCAGATTGTTTTGAAATAAATGTTAAACATGAATTTATTTTGAATTTTGTATGACTCAAAAAATGAATAAAGTTTGTTTCGAAATATGAATTGCAGTTATAAATAAAAGGTAAGCAATTGGCAAAATTTAATTTTCAGTCAAATCGTCAATAAAACCCTGTAATTTTGAAGCTAAAATTCAAATAAAATTATTTATTTTTTTATTACATAATCATTTTTATTATAACATAATTCAAAATTTTAGCCAAAATAATAATACCATTACATTTTATTTTAATTTGACTTTATTTATAAATTTTCAACATTTTGTTCTAGCTTTAAATAATTTTTTTTTTCTGATCACTTCGAGGCGAGTTTTCCAAACACTCACTAGACCGGGACAATAGACTACGCATTAGATCAAATGTGCAAAGATTTTGATTGAGAATGCGAATTTGTTTTTCACGATCTAATTGCAAATCCAATTTTGATTGTTTATCATTTGCCACATCTATATCTAACAGCTGCAACTCTTTCAATTGAGGCCGTTCCACACCCGTTTCAACATTGTGCAGTTCAGCTTGAAAATGAGCCACAGATAAATCCAAACCTTTTCTTAAGAACGATAAATAGGATGCTTCTATTTCAGCAGCAAAATCCCAAAATCCAGTGCGATTTTCCAAATCTTTAAGAGCAAAATAACGTATAGTATTAAGCGAAGAGATAATTTTATCGGAATTTTCCAAAAGATCTGTTTCTACACCTTGAGGCAGCTGACAAATGTTATTTAGGAAAAGATAACGAAAATTATGGCCACAAAAAGAAGAGGGCAATTGCGAGGAATTTTTTAATGCTTCAGCTACTAAATCTTTATACAAAGTGGCTAAATAACCACTAATACCATAATGATTAACCGTTTTCATAAGGTTTTTTAAAATCAAATATTTGCCTTCATCTTCAAAGCTGATTATGTAAAGACGCAAAACCTTTAAACCCAATTGTCGTATTTTAGTAATGGCCGAATAACCCACTAGATTGCATAGAGTAATACAAAAGGATTTATGTATGTCCAATTCTAAAGAAGTAATAGCTATTAAATGGTAATTAAGATTCTTCAGCAATTTTTGCATGAGTAATAGAGCTTTTTCATGTAAAGCCGGTTCATCTTGCAGCAGTAGCTCATAAACCAAATACAAACATGACTCCAACATATACAAGGGATGATAAACTGAGGGTATTCGATCTAAATCTATGCCCTCCATAAATACCATGTAATAATAAATGGCCAAACAATCCAAAGGCAGCTTTTCATCTATAAGAAATATATTGCAGGAACTCATTTCATGTACACCCTTGGTTTCATCTTTATTTCTTTTAAAACGCGCTCTGGCTTCTACGAATGACAAAAGAAATAAAGGATCTACAATGCAACGTGTAGCCCCTTGTGTTAGAGATTTGGCACATTGCAGGGAATAAGTATTGGTTTTCTTCTCCTCATTATTGCTTAGATCCAAAAGAGATAGAGGTTTTCCCAATAGTTCTATTAGGAAGCAACACAAAACATTACGTTTTGTTATTCCAACAGCACGAAACACTTCTTTATCTTCTCTTGGTTGAGAACAAACAGCACTTATGAGGGGATCATAGAAAAGTCCGACCGTTATGTAGTGCATTAACAGACTTTGTATTTGATCATCTTGTTCAAATAGACGTTTTTGTTTATCATCAAAACCCTCCTTTAAATAATCCGGTACTGGTAAATCTTCCAATCGTGTATAAATTGAATTCAAGCTCCATTCCAATGCTCGTGGTTTTTCATTGCCCTGCCTGAGTAACACAATTTGAAGGGCTCTTAAAGCCGAAGTAAAAGCAAATTCACTTTTATTTTCCTCCACAAATTCTAATAATTCCAATAAGAGCTCCTCAACGGGAGCGTGTTGAGCAACAATTTTTAACAACTCTTCGGCACAACCATACAAAGAGATATTGTCTTGATTGACTTTGTCATTGAGATTTTCCAAACAAACTTCATGATACAAATCCATGGCAATTTTTGGTAAATATTGTAGATTACGTTCCGATTCCTTGTTGCTGGTAAATAACAAGGCTACACCATCATATTGTTGCTCTTTTATAAGCTGTTTAATTAAGGCCTTCAAACGCTCAGCACCCTCGTCTGCAGTAGCCGGCTTAATTAAATCACTCATTGCTTACTTTTTAGCAAAATTTCGAGTTAAAACACTGAACCAAAACGGATTTTATATTTATGAATTTATTTATTCTCTAATTAATATTTTTAAGTAATAAATTTTGTACACAAATATAAAAATAATTATTTTTTAAGAAATTCCCACCAGTGGACGATCAAATATTTGGAAATGTCAATGCAAAAAAAAACAAAACAAAAAACATACTTGCTCTCTTAATAAAAAAACTTTCGTAATAATAGAATTGTCAAATCAGAAAATCTTTTAGAACATGGTGAAATAATTTTATAACTTCAACTTTTTTTATAATTTAAACTCGTAATTAAATCATTTAATATGCATAAAACTTACTTTTACTATTTAAAATTTTTTGCAATTTAATAAACCTATTCAAAGCGCTTAAGTATGCCATTATTATACTTAAATAGTTTGAATTTGCTACAAGACTTTTCTACGAGTTGAATAAATATAAACTAAAATAAGAGTTTGACAGGAGAGAGCTTTTTTATAAGAAAATAAATCAAAACTTTACAAAGAGAATGGCAATGTGTTATTATTTTGTACAACAGAGTTGTGTTTTTTTGTTGTATGTGTTGCAAAACTAAATGCCAGATGGTTAAAAAGTAGTTTTGTTTTATGAGAAAATAAAAACCGTTATATTAAGTTCACACACATTAGTTTTTGACTTGTTTTTTAAAAACACAATGAGTTTAAACATCACTGTTTACATATTATTTATTGTGTTTTTCCTTTTGTTCTGTTTTTCTTTTGTCAAAATATTTTCACAAATTTTTGATTTAATTAAAAATTTCGCACACAAACTCTAATTCAAAAATAGACAAATAAAATTTATGAACAAATATAAATTTCATTCATAATTTGTAATTTTTTGTTTTTAAACTTTTTGAAAATTTTTACAAATTTCTTTTTCCAATAAATTTCTATGTACTAAGAATTTTTTACCTGTATGGAAATTTAGTATGTTTTTTGTGTGTTAAATAATTAAACAATTCAAATCGAGATATTTTTGGCTTAGAAATATATGAAAAAAAAAAACAGATCAAATTGTTGTTTTTTTTTTTCTTTTTGAGAAAACGACTAGTTTTTCAAAAATCCACTATATGTGAACGTAGTATAACATGTCTAATACATAAACTCCTTTGGAACTTAAATTTTTTTTAATTTTCTAAAAAAGCTTATTGAGCGATGCCAATGTTCGACCTACCCAGAGGAGAAAGTCTTTCAGCAACACCAAAAAATTTTTATTAACGTTAAAAAATATTTTAATGATTCCCGTAATCTGGATTTGTTCCGAAATAATTATATTTTATGTTAAAATAAAAGGTCTTCTCGAATCCTTATATTCTTCGTACGGACTCACATTTAAGTACCGTTTCTCTATAAAACGATGCGAAAACAAGAAAATAAGGATTTCTGATGTTTGATTTTACACCAGCTGGCAGCTAATTTTGAGCCGGCGTCGACAAGTTTTACAAGAGTCGCCGTGGAGTTTAAATTGTTCGGCGCAGGTTTTCGGCGGCGGCGCATTTTAATCTAAATCAGCTAGAAGAAAGATAATAATAGATGGAGCTACAGCATTCATCACTTTTAACAACGTTGAATAATATATTTTTGGTTGAATTCCAATGAAAGTTCAAAAATTTCGGCGGCTAATTTTATGCCGACAAAAACGACGACGACGGATGAAGAAGAAAATTATTCGGTGGCGCCGACTTTGAACTTATCGGCTTCTTTCTCTGGTCGTTTATCAACGCCAGTAGTAGTAGTGGCGTCGTGGTGCGAATTTTGCTTGAAGGAGGGCGGATGAAAATTTACTTACAATATAAAAAATTTGTAATAAATGTGCAAAAAAGTGAAATTTCTATAAATATTTAATAAAATAAAAAGTTCAATAAATAAATGGGTGTTCTTAAACACCCATCTTTTAAGTTTCATTAATAAAATGCTGTTTTCAATTCTTAATTTGAAATTCAGTCAAGTGTAAAAAATTTTGTGTTTTTTAATTTTCTTTTTTTATTTGTCATATTTAACTCTCATTTCTTTATATGTTCCATTTTGCAAATCAACAAAAAAAAAAAATAGTATAGAATGAAGAAGAGAGTCAGAGAATAACAAAAGAGGGTGGAAATAATTGCAGGAAAATTCAAAAAATAATTCTGAGATTTTTAAAAAAATTAATGGAAAATTATTTTTAAAATCATTTTGGTCAATTAAAAAGTATTTGAAATTGTTGAAATAAATAAATAAATAAACGGAAAACAATGTAATAATTGTTAGATGTAACAAAAATGATGATAAAGAATCTTGTTACAAAGAAAAAGTGTCTACTGCTGACTAGTGTTTGTTGTAATCTGCTGCTGAGTATTATTCAGGCGGGCGGCGGCTGTATTGAAAAACGATTTTAATTCGTTACAAGAAGAGCTCAAACAAGAAAATATACCACAATAAAAAGCTGTCTGAATCAGCTTCGTTAGCTAAAAGAGTTAATCAAGTTTTTTTTATCATCTTAACCAAAAGAAAAAAAAAAAAAACTACGAAAATCCTGTTTTTAACCTTAAAAAAGAATTAAACAAGAAAAATAGAAAAAGAAGAAAATAAACCAACTTACACACTTAATAACAAGAGCAAAACTTCATTATTACTTTTATGTATTTTAAAAGAATGTTGACTATTGAATCTTCATAATTAAAGAGTAGTTAACATCATCTGCATCTTCATAATTATTATTAACGTCTTCGAGACTTTCCCTCTTGAATAAAAAAACAGGAAAAGATAAAAAATCAAACGGCTCCAAAATGTCGACGCGGTCCCAGTTAACAAAGGATTTGAATGGTAAGTTTTTATTTTTTTTACTAATTAAGAATTAGGATGAAAATTAATGAACCAAAAATTATTTTTTGATAGTTTAATTTAATGTTATTTTTTTAAATTGTCTTAATTTTTATAAATTTTTTTCTTTAATTGTTTTAAACTCGCATATAAATTTAGTGTGTATGCTGCGTTTCTACTTTTGTTTTATTTTTTTTTTCTTGTTTACTTTTTAACTTTTATTTTGTTCTACCTCCTCCACCTTTGTTTTGTTTTCTTTTATTTTGTTGTTGCTGTTGTGTGAGTATTATGTTTTATCCTTGTATATCCATTTATTTACTTGTTTATTTCGTTCTCTATACGAGTGAGTAATGTTTGTTAGTTGTTTTTGTTTGTTATTTTGTTCATCAATATAGTTATACCAAATTTGTGTGTGTCACTCATTATGTTTGGTTGTTTATTGTTGTTGCTCTTGTTGTGACCCCTCTTTTTTAATTTTTGTTTTCATCCTTGTTGCACTTTTTAAATTTCACTCTATTTTAAGTCCTCTTTATGTTCACAGTAATGATCCTTAGGGCCATTCACTGAAGACTAGAAATGTCATTTATTTATTGGATTAATTTATAATAATGAAATTTAAATATATTTTAAATCTTTATTACTAAAATTAGAGTCACTTTAAATCGTGCATAATGTCTATTACATTTTTACGATTACATTGGTAATATTTTAGGTATTTTTTGAATGATCATTTATAAAAAAACAAATTCTTATCTAATTTTTTAATAGTTTTTCAATTCTTTTTTTTTTTTTTTTTTTTTTTGTAAAAAATGTTCTTAATGATCCTATTAATGAGTTTATTGCGTTTACATGTATTTAAATAAATTATGTTACACAATTCTGAAACCTTTTACATTTTCTTCCATGAACTTGAAAAAGTTTATTCCCATTAAACATATTTTTATTATTAAAGGAACACTTGTTTTTATTAAAAATTTTACATTTTATTATGTTATTAAAAGCTAATTTAAACAAAAAAAACTTGTTTTAAATACCAAACAAGTTGCTAAAGAAATAATATTTGTATGATTTTAAAATTTTGACAAGAAAAAGTTGTTCTTTAATTTTCTTTATAACAAATAAATAAATAAATAAAATAACTACCAATTAGTTAGATTATAAAAAAGTTAACAGTACCGATTTTAAGAATTTTTTTGCTTTAACAACTATTTAATTAAATGTCGCCAATTTCTACATAATCAAGGATTCTTAAGATCATAATTAAGGAATAAAAACAAATATGTACTAAAATCTTTTTTTAATAACGATTTGTAATTGTTTATTGTTTTTTATTAACAAAATAAATTTAAGTTTTTAAATTAAAATGTAGTTATTTTTTTACGTACCAACATACAAATTTAATTTCAAAATTTGTTTCATCTGATGATGCTTTTCAATCGTTTACAATATTTTCTTCCTCATTTAAAAATATATTTAAAAATTAGAATTTTATTGAAAAATTAAGAAGTTATTGATTTATTATTATTTTTTAATATTATTATATCAGCTTTATATCTAAAGATTTGTTTTTTTCCTGGGATTTTTGGATTTTTGGTAGTCCATATTTCAATATAAAAAATAAAAAAAATCATTTTACAAAATATAGTGGGGATTAGTACATAATTAGCCTTAGTAACCATAAAATAAATTTTATTTTTTATCCAAGATGAAAAAATTAGATCCACTGTAAGGCCTTTTGCATTGATCAGATGTCAAAGTTTATAGATTTTTGTAAAAGTCGAACTTATTTTTTATTACAGCTTAAAATTTGTTACAATATAGTTTGGCTTCAGTCCCTTTATGAAATAATCAATTGAAGTGTTTTGTAAATAATAAAGTATACGATTCTCATAAATGTTCTTTTGTGAGCCGCGTACCTCTGTAACTATCGTGGCTGCTTACGGCAATTATTTATATTTTTATTAAAAAAAAATTATCAATTTTAATTTGTTTCCGTATTCTAAGCTTTTAGATTGAACACAATGCGGCTTCAATATATATGACATTAATTGTTTTTCAATTAGTTAAATATTTTAACCGATTTCATTAAATTTTACAATATGTTAATGTAAAATGTTAAAAATTATTTTTTTTAATGAAAATTTGATTTTTTTTGAGTGAAAAATAGGTTTGCGGTGAAAACTGATTATATTACTGCAAAATTATTATATTTTTGTGATAATTCGTTCTTTAATTCTGATTTTTTTTTATCTTTGAGTAAAAAAAACAAAATTTTTCCGATGAGTCTGTTTTTTGCTCATAAATCAGTCTTAAATGGACCGGTTTTCCAATTTTTCAATATCAAAATGCTGAGCGGCTTTACCGATATGTTGATGTATCACACATGACCCCCAATTAAAGTGGCCCATTATTAAATTTATTTAGACTACTGGTGACACCCATTGCCCTCAGGATCCGAATGTCATTCGGCATTTTCACGTTAATAAAACTCATAACAAAAAGCGCACAGTGGGGCAGAATCGAAATTTTTTGGAAATAAATTTCTAACTTCTGATCGGCTGGTTGGATTTTCATGAAATTTGGTATAGGATTAGCAGGGAGTGTATAATGTTAAGCTAAGGGGGCTCAAAGTTAAGTACCTCTGACAGAAAAAATTTTTAATCACTTGCCAAATTTTTGTTTCTCGTCCGATTTCAAATTTCATGAAAATCCAACCAGCCGATCAGAAGTTACAGATTTATTTCCAAAAAAATTTGATTCTGCCCCACTGTGGAGCGTAAGAAATTAATAATGTCATTCAGTTATATACTTCTTTCAACAACGAGGGTTCACGTCGCATTGTTTTACATTTTGAACATACAGACAACAGATGATGAAAAGTATAAAAAGAATAAAAATTTTTTATAATTCGTTCTTTTTGGTGAAAAATATTGAAAGGAGAAAGAAACATTAAAATGTATTTTCTATATTTCGCACATTTTTAGACAAAGTTCATATCTCTTTTTGAGGCCTACTATCCGCGATTTGCTTTAGTAGGGAACTAAAGATAAATTTTATTATTGTCTATATTCTATAACCAGTTAGTTCTTCGATACAATCTATTCCATATGAGAACTAAACTCTTAAATAAATTTAAAAATTTTTCATGTCTAACAATATGTTAATTTAAATTTAAATATATCATTTTTAAATTCTTGAAGGCATGAAACGAAAACCAAACATCAATTTTTTACAGCATTTAAATAAAATAATAAATAAATCTTTTTTAATTTTCTAAATTTGTATGCATACTACTTACGTTCATTAAAATACATATTATTCTATGTTTAACAAATTTTGAACACGGGCAAATTGAGGTCAATAGAGCGCAACGAAAAATATATATAAAAAAAAAAAATAAAATAAACAAGCAGTAATCTAAGTAAAGCAAGTAAAACTAATAATACATACTTAAATGAATTTATTCTTATACGCTGATGCATTATGATGGTGATGTAGCCACTGTTTCTCACTTACAGACTCAAGCATCGGTGACAGTTTTTTTATTTTTGTTATTATAATTTTTTTATTAGTTATTTACGGAACCACTTGTTTGTTGCAGCAGCAATACTTGCAGCTTCAACTGCATCTTCTGTGAAACCTAACCTAAAGCGCGGGTATGATAAACAGAGAATATAAACTTATTATAATACAATTTGTAGATCTTTTTGTAGCTGTTTATTAATATTTGTTTCGAACGTATGCCGGTGGTATTTAGTAATGTCATTGTGATGACAGCTGGCAGTGGCTATAAAGTTTAGTACCAGCAGAAATTCATAGTTTATTTTCTTGTGTTTGTGTAATTTTAGGAATTGCCTCATTTTAAGCTTAAAAAATAAGTTGTTCAATGAAATTGATATTTTGTAATTGTTCAGAAAATTAGGGAAATTTGTTTTCAAACATATACACATATCCACCCAATTTAATAAGCACCCCTAGTATTGAAATATTAATATTTTTGTTAGGGAAAATTTAATATTACATAGAAAGAAATAATATTATTGAATAAAATTAATTTAACTTTTTATATTCCCTGAAATTTTTTTAAATTTATTTTTTTTTTTTATTTTATTTTTTTCTTAAAATTCATAATTAAATTTAAATTCCTTTCTAATATTTTCTAAAACTTCTATATTCATTAATATTAATTCTATACATTTTCCAATATTAAATTAAATTTCTTTTCATTTTTTGTACTTCTCAAAAAACATTTTTATCATTTAATTATCCTGTAAAACGGAAATGATTATTATTAAAATTGAGTTCAACGCAGTCATGCCACCATCAACTCGTCATCATATCATAGTTGTAGTCACTTCATCATAAAGCACATCATCATTATCATCGCCAACAAAATCGTTTAACATCATCCAAAACATGACGAGTACAATACGAAAATTATTCCAGTCACCTAAGCTTTTTAATAACACCTACTGCTTTTCACTGTTTCCATACTTTTCATACCCATACAATCAAATTATTACTGCTGCAGTTTTTGTTGTCATTTTCCTAGTTGGAAGTACACACACATGGTTACTGGCTTGCTTGTACTTTCTCATTTAGTCAATTGTTTTGTCTTCAAACGTTTGAATGAATAAGCAGAGTTTTGAAGGAATAATGTTTTTGTTACTTCCCAGCAAAAACTTTATTTACTTGGTGAGCCTGCAATTAATTACTTTCTAGGAGTCAAATAATATGTAAACGAAAATAAAAATATACAATCCATTACTAACTAATGAGTCTAGTAAGTAGTAGTAATTACTAAAAGCTGGATAAAGAGAATTGAAAAAAAAAATTGATAATAAAATTTTAAACCATTAAGATTTATAGAAAATTTTTCATAAAAAAATTAAAGAAAATTTGCAATAACTATAAAATTTATGGAAATTTTTATATAGAGGAAAATTAATCGAAAATGTTCTATAAAAAGAAAATAAAAAAAATCTATAAAAATAAAATTTATAGGAATTTATAGTAAATATTATATAAAAAGAAAATCTATAAAAAATTTTCTTTAAAAATAAAATTTATCGAAAATTTTCTTTAAAAATAAAATTTATCAAAAATTTTTTCAAATTTTATAATTTATTAAAATTTTTTGTACAAAACAAAAAAAAAAAAAAATAAAAATGGAAAATTAATCGAAAATGTTCTATAAAATTAAAATTTATAGAAAATTATCAATAACAAAAATGTATCGAAAATTTTATATTAAATAAAAATTTTTTATAAAAAGAAATTTATCGAAAATTTTCTATAGAAAGAAAATTTATCGAAAATTTTCTATAGAAAGAAAATTTATCGAAAATTTTCTATAGAAAGAAAATTTATCGAAAATTTTCTATAGAAAGAAAATTTATCGAAAATTTTCTATAGAAAGAAAATTTATCGAAAATTTTCTATAGAAAGAAAATTTATCGAAAATTTTCTATAGAAAGAAAATTTATCGAAAATTTTCTATAGAAAGAAAATTTATCGAAAATTTTCTATAGAAAGAAAATTTATCGAAAATTTTCTATAGAAAGAAAATTTATCGAAAATTTTCTATAGAAAGAAAATTTATCGAAAATTTTCTATAGAAAGAAAATTTATCGAAAATTTTCTATAGAAAGAAAATTTATCGAAAATTTTCTATAGAAAGAAAATTTATCGAAAATTTTCTATAGAAAGAAAATTTATCGAAAATTTTCTATAGAAAGAAAATTTATCGAAAATTTTCTATAGAAAGAAAATTTATCGAAAATTTTCTATAGAAAGAAAATTTATCGAAAATTTTCTATAGAAAGAAAATTTATCGAAAATTTTCTATAGAAAGAAAATTTATCGAAAATTTTCTATAGAAAGAAAATTTATCGAAAATTTTCTATAGAAAGAAAATTTATCGAAAATTTTCTATAGAAAGAAAATTTATCGAAAATTTTCTATAGAAAGAAAATTTATCGAAAATTTTCTATAGAAAGAAAATTTATCGAAAATTTTCTATAGAAAGAAAATTTATCGAAAATTTTCTATAGAAAGAAAATTTATCGAAAATTTTCTATAGAAAGAAAATTTATCGAAAATTTTCTATAGAAAGAAAATTTATCGAAAATTTTCTATAGAAAGAAAATTTATCGAAAATTTTCTATAGAAAGAAAATTTATCGAAAATTTTCTATAGAAAGAAAATTTATCGAAAATTTTCTATAGAGAAAATTTATCGAAAATTTTCTATAGAAAGAAAATTTATCGAAAATTTTCTATAGAAAGAAAGTTTATCGAAAATTTTCTATAGAAAGAAAATTTATCGAAAATTTTCTATAGAAAGAAAATTTATCGAAAATTTTCTATAGAAAGAAAATTTATCGAAAATTTTCTATAGAAAGAAAATTTATTAAAAATTTTCTATAGAAAGAAAATTTATCGAAAATTTTCTATAGAAAGAAAAGTTATCGAAAATTTTCTATAGAAAGAAAATTTATCGAAAATTTTTTATAGAAAGAAAATTTATCGAGTTTTCTATAGGAAGAAAATTTATTGAAAACTTTTTATAGAAAGAAAATATGTTGAAAACTTTTTATAGAAAAAAAAATTTATTGAAAACTTTTTATAGAAAGAAAATTTATCGAAAATTTATTGTAGAAAAGAAAATTTATCGAAAATTTTCTATAGGATGAAAATTTATCAAAAATTTTCTATAGGATGAAAATTTATCAAAAATTTTCTATAGAAAGAAAATTTATCGAAAATTTTCTATAGAAAGAAAATTTATCGAAAATTTTCTATAGAGAGAAAATTTATCGAAAATTTTATATAGAAAGAAAATTTATCAAAAATTTTCTATAGAAAGAAAATTTATCGAAAATTTTCTATAGAAAGAAAATTTATCGAAAATTTTCTATAGAGAGAAAATTTATCGAAAATTTTATATAGAAAGAAAATTTATCGAAAATTTTCCATAGAAAGAAATTTTTTTCGAAAATTTTTTATAGAAAGAAAATTTATTGAAAATTTTCTATAGAAGGAAAATTTATCGAAGATTTTGTGTAGAATAAAATGTATCGAAAGTTTTCTTTAGACAGAAAATTTATCCAAATTTTTTTATGAAAATAAATTTTTTTCTATAAAAAGAAAATTTATCGAAAATTTTGTGTAGAAAAAAATTTATCGAAACAGTAAATTTATAGACAATAAATTTATCGAAAATTTTCTATAAAAATAAAATTTATTGAAAATTTTCTATAAAAATAAAATTTAAGGAAAATTTTCGAAAAATATAAAATTTATCGAAAATTTTTTAATTTTCGTCGAAAATATTTCAAAACCAAATATTTAATTTTGTTCAATTTTTAATTTTCGTGGAAAATATTTTAAAATAAAATATTTAAGTTTTGTTCAATAAAATTGTAAAATATTAAATTTTTCCTCCTTTTCATACCTTTAATAATATGTTTTATAAGTTTTTCTGGTCTGGATGCTAGTGGTGATAAACTTTTCAAATATTATCGTCGTTCTCTTCTATTGTTTGTTTGATTCTACAACGTTGCTTCTGTAAATGTTTATATTTGTTTTTGTAATTGAACGCCTACTTTTATTCATGTAATACATACTTACATACATACAACTACTGGGCAAATGTGGTGCATATTAAAAATGTCACATTCACACACGCATTCATCCATCTATTCATGTTGATAATATTATCAGAGATGTAAAGAATAACTTACTATGAGAGTTTGTATATAGAGATTCATCAAGAACATCATGATATAGTACTTGTATCTCTTCTTTTACTTATGAGTTACTAGATGACAAACAATGTACATATGTATGTAAAAATGTTTGTTTTATAAAATAATAGTAATAACATCAACAATCATGTATATGTTGTAACTATTATAACATTTAAGGTTTTCTATTTTGTTTTTTATTGTTGCTGCTATTGGGAAAAAGTGCAATAACCTTGTTCTTATTACTTATTCATGATGTTGATTTTTTTTTTATTATAGAAGATGTATTCAATTATTCATTTTGTTAGTTTAACTCAATGTATGAAACTTTTTGATTGAACTTCCAGAGAATGAGTGTCTTTTTGTCGATGTGTGTTAACAAGATTACAAATTCTTCTTGTTGATATTGTTATTGTTGTCGTGTTTATTTAATATTTTTAATTTATTTCATATTTAATAGTACACTTTTTTGTATATTTTGCATTCTAGTTGATAATCAAATTATTGAACATTTTTATTCTACTATTAAGTTTTGTAATTAATTTTGGGGACAAACGAATCAATAATTTAATTTAATTTCATTCTTCAGTTAAACTTAATTTTTGATTTAATTATCTTTGCTAGATGTGTCTTATTAAAAAATTTTCTTCTTAAGTCCTTTCAATTAAGTAAAGTGATTGCAATTTGTAAATCTTTTGGAAATAAGTTATTGAAAGATGACAAGAAAAAACATTTTAAGCATTATTTTAATATAATTTTTTAAGGAGACATGTAACTGAAATGAAATGATGAAATAGAGTTTTTAAAAATGCTTCAAAATCTAAATTGATTATAAATATGTAATTATTTGCTTAATGTCTTGGCCATAGAATACAACTAGAAGTTTATGTGGGAGACAAAAACCTAATTCAGTTGTCAAAAACCTAATTCATGCAACAACAAAATACATGTAGTTGCATATATTTTGTTTTTGTGTTTTTAAAAAAATAAGTAAATTTTTTGAAAATTTAGTTCGAACTGTTTCTCACATAAACTTCTAGTTTTTTTTTCTAGTATAGTATGACTAACGTCTTCAATGTTTCGCTTTTTAAAATACAAATTCCAAATTTTGTCCCCAAAATATTTAAATAGAAAATAAAATTTCCTATAGCATTAAATGTTATCGAAAATTTTTAATAAAAAAAAATGTCGAAGAGAACATTTTTCGAAATAGGAAATAAAAGTTAAATTATCAACAATTGTTTTAAAATAATTTTTCAAAAATTTGCTTTAAGAAGTATGTTTATCGAAAATTTTCTATAAAAGAAAATTTATTGAACATTTATTACAAAAAGAAAATTTATCGAAACTTTTTTACAAAAAAAAAATTTATTGAAAATTATATTCCTATAAAACAATTTTTCGAAAATTTGCTATAAAGTTATTAATAATTTCTTTTAAAAATAAAATTTATCAAAAACTATCTTTAATAATAAAATTATCTAAAATTTTCTATAAAAGGAAAATTAATCGAAAATTTTCCATTAAAAAAAAATTAATTGAAAATTTTCCATAAAAAATTAATCGAAAATTTTTCATAAAATGAAAATTTAACAAAAATTTTCTACAAAATGAAAATTTAACAAAGTTTTCTACAAAAAGAAAATCTAGTGAAAATTTTCTATAAAAAGAAAATTTAGTGAAAATTTTCTATAAAAAGAAATTTTAATGGAAATTTTCTATAAAAAGAAAATTCATCGAAAATTTTTATAAAAAGAAAATTTATCGATAATTTCTAAAAAGAGAAAATTTTTCGAAAAATTTTGATAAGAAGAAAATTTGTCGAAATATTTCGATAAAAAAGAAAATTTGTCGAAAAATTTCGATAAAGAGAAAATTTATCTAAAATTTTCTATTAAGAGTATATTTATCGAGAATTTTCTATAAAAAGATAATATAGAAAATTTTGAAAAAAATACCGAAATTTTTCTAAAAATAAATTTTTTGAAAATTTTCTATAGAAAAAATTAAGAAAAAATTTTTTTATGATAGTTTTCTGTTAATATAAATTATTTATACATTAAAAAATTATCAAAAATTTAAAGAGCATAAATTATGCTTATAACTTTTTTTTTTTGTCAAAATTTTCTTTTACATGAGATTAGACATTTTTGTCAACGTTTCGAGTGAGAACTTTATTTTTTTATATAGAGTTTAACAACTTGTGCTTAAAAAAATAATTAGGTGTACTGATTATTAAATTCCTTGCTTTTTTTGTCTCAGTGTATTTTTTATTTGTTTGTTTATTTCATTTATTAATGTTACTGTCATTATCAATACAAGCTCTCTTTTTTTAGAAATTGATGATATAGAACAAAATGTTAACATACATAAATATTTACTTTTAAGGTACTTACCAAAGAGTAATAAGAGATGTAACTAATTGTTAAAAACCTAAGACAGTTGTCTAAAACCTAACTCATGCAACAACAAAATTCATGTAATTAAATGCATTTTGTTGTTGCTAAAAAATAAAACAAATTTTTTCTTCTAGAAAACAAATATTTTTTTCAATTGTCAATCGAGAGTTTCGCGCCTTTATATGTATACTCTCTGATACTCTAATTCTATAACTCTCGCTCCTTCATTTTTATCAATTTTGAAAGAAGGTTTTCTTTATATATTCTATACTTATGTATGTTTGTCTTTCTTTATGTATATATGTACATATTAATCATAGGGGCAGGCTTTTTCTTTTTGATTCTGTAAAAAAAAGTTCAGAACAAAAAATATACTATATAAAGAGTGCGTACAAAAAAATTTGTGCTTAACTTTTTTATAGTTGTCATTATTTCCAGTAACTATATGCTTTTTTTTTTTGTTTTTGACAATGGCATTGAAGAGCTGAACAAAGAAGATATGTGCAAAATTGTAAATTCTTTTTCAGTTTTCTACCAACATTTTTTTTCTAGAAAAATTTACTTAAGAATTAGATATTTTGAATTAGCTATTTTAAAATTTTTAGAATTTTTAATAAAAAATATTAAAATTAAATTCAAATAGATTCTAAGAGGATACGAACCATAGCTTGAAGATTTTTAATCTAGAACACTTCCACTGGACTATCTACACCCATGGAATTTTTGTTGAAAAACAATTACATACACTGGTGCATATTATTATAAACGATATCAGTTGTTTTAATCAACCTACCAAAAATGGGACTAAAAAGTATTTAAGGTGCTACAAATCAATTTTTTTAAATTATTTATTGACCACTTAAAAAAATTAATAACAAAAAGCTTAAAATGTACATTAAATTTTTTATTCATTGTAGTTTTACTAGTTTAATGCTATTTTTTATAGCATTTTCCTATATACGTACTTAAACTAATGAACTTGATGAACCTTTTTTGGATAACTTCAAAAAAATCAGTCTGGCATTGATTCGACTAATTTTTGAAGAAAATCACTGCCAATTTCCTCCCATGCTTGCTTAATTTTTAGTTTTAACTCCGTTATTGTCATTATGGTTTCATTCTGTGCATTTCTTGTATAAACTTTACGGCCCATTGGATTTAAAACCGAACTGCAAGCCGGCCAGTCCAACAATGGAATATTATGTTATGTTTATAGATATGTCATCAGAAACTTACCTTAAGTGAAACAAACAACTAAAACTAGTAAAATGGTCACCAATATGTTCTCATTGCTAATTTAAAGAAAGTAACAAAAGCAAGAAACAAAATTTTCTTACATAAAGAAATTGCCATTATAGCGCTAGTTGTTTGATGGTGAATAATACCTAAATTCGCTCCCTGATCGAAATATAAATCAGTTTCCGGTAAGACTTGGAGAACAAGCAACGAGTGTAGCAAATTTAAACTTTCTAAAACCAAAAATTAAAAATATTACAGAAAATATTTTTTTGGGAGTTTCAGAAAGCTCTGGAAAGAGCAAATATTCATAGGAAATTATATATAAATCTGCGTATCTCTGCTACCTGATAGAAATAACAAAATCTGACTTCGTTAGGATTTGTAGGACGAATAGTATTATAAGTTAACCGAATTTAAATTTTCTACGTTGTCTGGAAGCTTCCGAAAGCTCTGGAAAAAGAAAAAAAGGCTTAGGTAATTATATATAGATATATCCGCTCTTTTTGGATTTGTATAGTTATATAAGTAAGCCGAATTTTAATTTTCTATGTTGTCTGGAAACTTCAAAAAGCTCTGCAAAGAGAAAAAATGTTCAGAAAATTATATATAAATCCGGGTATCTCCACTCCCTTATAGAAATTTAAAAATCTGGTTCCGTTAGGATTTGTAGGACAAATAGTTATATAAATAAGCCGAATTTTAACTCTGGAAAATGAGAAAAGTTAGAAAAAGTTGGCCTGAAGTCCCACAAAGGACAACATGTTGCTGAAAGGAACACTTGAGAAAATAAAGGAAAATACAGGACAAAAATTACTGAGATTTCTTTCAAAATTGTGTGCAGAGAAAAAATATACTTGAGCACTGTTACGGTAAACATATCATGTTTATTTTTTTTTTGTGGTTACTGTAATAATTTATATAATTGCAGCAACCATATTATAATTCTAGACACAAAGTATAGGCACAATTTCAAAAAAGATTCTGCTATTGTTTTCTTCTTTATAAACTGAGTTATATACACTAATATTTCCGTGCGCACTCCTCATATCGTTTTACTGATAACATTAAAAACAAATAAAGAAATACTCGAAAAAAGTAGTACATCAAACATAAAAAAAGCCATTTTTTCAAAGAGCAACTTCTTAGTCATTCAGTGCCACTTAACGTTAACGTTCCTAAAAAAAATTCGTTGTGTTTTCATTTTATTAATAGGAATGAAAAAATATAATATATTTTTCTAAAATGTGGAAATAAAATATATTTTTAAGTATCAACAAAAACTTTTTATATTTATTTTTTTTTTTGCAAAAAATAAAAATAAATTACATATTTGATTAAAAAATTAATTTTAATTGAATTTATCACTACGTGTTTGAGTGTGAAAAATTTTAAATATATTTGAATTAAAAACAACAATAACAACCATAAAAAATAATAAAACAACAAAATGTATACAAAAGAATTAATGAATCATATTAGTGATTATTTACGCCGCATAATAGAGTTACAAGTGCTAGATGTTACAAAAACTAAAGATAGAGGTAAATTATTCACGTGTTTGTTTTACTTGTGTATGTATGAGTAATTGATTAAATGAGAGTATGTATATGTATTAATGCGAGAGTTTAAACAGAGATAGAAAATTTTAAACTCTAAAAAAATTTAATCTGGACTTTACCTAAAAAACAATTGAAAAGATAACTAAAAAATATAGTCCCCCAAAATTTGTGTGAAATATATTTAATTTAAAACAAGAATTGCCTATATATATTAAAATTTTGATAATAGGTTAAGGCACAAATCAAGATTACCAGCACACTTGATTCTTGAATAATTTTGATAATCATTTTTATTCGTGATTAAAGCAATGTAAAAAAATTTTGCACCGTCGCTCTTAGTTTACGAGTTATGGGTACTTGAAGTTATACATAATATAAAAATGCAATTTTCTCCTTCCTCCTATAATTAATATGAATAATATTATTGAAAATGTCTTGAAGAGGCCTTTCGATTGATATATTAAATGCGCCAAATCATTAACCCATGGTGAGACAATATGTTATTTTATTACTTTTTATTTTGCTTTTTTTTACAAAAGTACCGTTATCTCAAAAATATATCGATATAACGGTACTCTCCTACACATCAAATTATTTTGAGAACATTTCAACATAATCCCCATATCACACCCCTAGCCCATTAAATGACAAAAATATAGCACTTTAAAAATTAATATTTAGAAAAATTAATATATTTTTACTATTAATATATTTGTTAATATAATAATTTAAAAATGTATAATAAGTCTTATTTTTTTTATCATTTTTACAATTTTGTGAAAAATTAAATAAAAATGAAAAATTATTAAAAAAAAAAAAAAAATACCGGCACTTACAAAAATTTTTTGATTTCCAAAAATAAGTTTATTCAGCGAAGCCGATATTCGACATACATAGAGGAGAAAGTCTACGCAGAAAAACCTTTATTAACATTAAAAAAATATATTTTAATTTCAATTGTTCTCTCTTTTAATTTTTTTTCTATAATTGATTTAAAAATGTAAATTAATAATATTTACTAAGTATTTTTTTATTTATTTTTGAGATTTAAAAACCTTTCCAATTATATCCGTATTATATATATGACTATAGGCCTTTTCAAGACCTTTCCAATGATATCCATATTACATATATACTCATAAATTATAATATTAACAAATATAAAAATATTAATTTTTATGAAAGCTCTAAATAATTTGATGTCTAGGATATATCGATATTTTTTTGAGATACTTGTACTTTTGTAAAAAGTCAAAATAAAAAGTAATAAAATATCATATTGTATTGATTTGGCACATTTTTTATATCAATCGAAAGGTCTTCTCAATACCTTTCCAACTGTTCCTCAAATCGCAATAAATGATACTTTTATTAACTGATTTGAAATGAATAATTTTCTAAATACCTAATACAAACAAAATCCAACAGTATTGCATTTTCCATACCTGATGTATAAAAACAGGTAAATACGTACATACGTGTATGTTCTATATGCGTGCTCTTCATGTAATTGTAATTACAATATTTTTATATAAAATTTATTTTTATTATAAATTCGACTAAATGATATGAATATTTATTTATTTATATTAGCTTTTATTTATTATATTTTTCAAATAATTAATTTTAATCATACATATTTCCATATGATTCATTTTAAATTGGATTTTATTAGTTATTTTTCAAACACTATAAATTTATTTATTATACTATTGAAAATTAAATACAATGTAATTTTTACATGACAATTTCTTCTTTTAACGATTTGTTTGTAAAATTTTTATGTTTTCACATTAGTCAGTGTTAAGTAATAAATATAAATTACATTGTTCGACAAAAATTTTTTTGTCTTCCTTCAAAAAAAAAAAAAAAATAATAATAATAATAATAATAATAATAAAAATAAAGAACTAATATGTGGACTAGATGGAATTTTACCTTCTAAATACGAATCTGCTTTGAGTTTTGTTTTTCATCAGATTGTGATTTTTTCATGGGCATGTCTAATATCCACCTTTTAACCTTCCTATACACACTTACCTGTTTGTGAGACCGAATATTCATATATGCGTTATTTTTTTGTAAACGAAAAACGTCAGCATATTGATATCAAAAGTATCTTCACCATTAATTTTTTTGCTTCATTTAATTGTCATGAAAAAATTCGTGCGAGCGTCATGTGTTAGCATACGCGGGGTATACAGGTCTGTCAGGCTGGCGCAGGTATAGGTGTCATATTTTGATGTAAATTTTATTATAAACAAGCAAACCAAAAATGAAATCAGCCAAAAATCATTTTTGGAAGCATGCTAAAG
Source organism: Protocalliphora azurea (assembly GCA_932274085.1). Classification (NCBI taxonomy): domain Eukaryota; kingdom Metazoa; phylum Arthropoda; class Insecta; order Diptera; family Calliphoridae; genus Protocalliphora; species Protocalliphora azurea. The sequence goes on along the minus strand of OW026521.1, from coordinate 149,622,071 downwards.
CCTTTAAATAAATTTTCAAAAATGACCACCAAATTAGCCATGACGCAATGCTGTTCTTATGAGATCAAATAAGACAAATACTTGAAGTATGTAATTTCTATTATCTGGAGTTCGACATGTTAATTCCTAATAAAATATATTATTAGGAATTAACATGTTTTATGATTTAATACAAGTATTTATAACAATAAATATAAAAATTATATTAATTTGTTAAATAATATTTGTTATATAAGCTGTAAAAATTTTGATCCCACAGAACCTGGGTGGGTATGTGTTGCTCATTTTTTTATCGCCCCAACAGTTTCGGAGTTGTTCGGAAATTAGTGCCTTTTCATGCAAAATTAAAGGATTTGTTTCTTGCAAATTTCTTTTAAGAAAAAAAAAAAAAAAAAACCGGCAAAAATATGCGGTTTTTAATACTTTATTATAAAGCTGGTAATACTATGAATAAAATAAGTCATATATTATTAACTTGATGTAAAATCTTGATTTTATTCACAATTGAGTGAAAGTACTCATGAACACCTACAATTAACTGGAGACAGAATGGTGTGTATAAACATTTTTTTCTTTAAACAAAATAATTAGATTAAATGAAATTTAATATGCCAAATAAGAATCTGCTCTCACTTTTTTCTATCACATATTGATTTCTTTATGTGCACGACTAATAAGACCTTCTATTTATGCATTCACACTTGTATAACTCGAGAACGGTTTGTGCAGTTTAGATAAATAAAACTACAATAGATGTCGATTAAAATTATCTTCAAGTTATCTTAACATTATTTTCTTATTATCTCTATATATTCGGAGTTATGCGGAAATTAGTGGCGAAAAAATGCAAACTTTTTATGAAGAATTAGAAAAATTTTGGTCATTAACTCCAAACGATAATTTGTATGCATCTTTTGATGTTTCAATTGTCTAAATCGGTTAACCCGTTCTCAAGAAAAAAACTTTTTTGGACTATTTTCTAAATAAATCCAAAAATATTGCGCAGGTAAAAAAAAAAATATGAGGCTTGAAGACATTTTTAGTCCGCACCTTTTCGTGTATCATTTATACAAATCGTACAAATCCTTCTTTAGTTATGGTGAAATGTGCTTGTGTAATAGCCTTATTATGGGCGAAATATCAGACACGCCCATAAAAACATCCAGACTAATAGAAGAAACTGAAAGCAGGTTCGTATTTAGAACATCAAAATCCAACTATACGTCTTTAGGGGAGGATTTTTTGTCGACCAGTGTTATTTGTCTAAGATAAAAAAATCGAACCAACCGCACCTATTTCTTTTTTTTCAGCAAATCAATTACAAAATAAACAAAAAAATAAACATTTGCTTTTTTGCACTGTACATTTTCTTATCAGTCAAATCTGAAGTATTTGCTAAATTCCTAGAATTATAAATAATATATAAAATAATGAAAAAAATGCGCAATATATTTTAAATTTTATTATAGTATGGCAAATATTGAAATTTTATGTTTTTTTTTATCATAAAGAAATATAAATTTAAACTAGTATTTAATCCGCTACTGCGTTAGCGGAGTTGCAGGACTTCTACATAGACCAGATGTAAACTTGTTAGTTCTTTTATTTAGAAAAAAAAAAAACATAATGTAATATCAAAAGTGAAAAAACCCGAAAATTTAAACAATGACTCTCTAACTCCCATGGCATCAGCTGTAATAATAGTGTCTTCAAAAAATGAATAACATACATCTCAATCGCACTTTCTAATGATTCAAATTTATATTTAAATAAGGAACGTCCAATGAGTGGGATATCATACCACTTCGTAGTCGTTAATGATATCATCATTAAATAACACAGGGTACAAAAAAAAAATACCAAAGTGTATATATTACCCAATTAAAAATCAGATTTCTTAAAATTTGAAACTATTTTTTTAGGTTGAACACAAAAAACTTTAAATTTTGTTCTTACATTTCACAGCCTAGATGTGCAAAGTACCTTGACGCTCTAACCCTAAACTTTCGAAGATTCAAAAACTACCAAATTATTTTGATTATTATTTTTTTAGTAGAGAAGAATGTGACTACAAAAAATTCAGAAAATAATAGTAGAAGAACTATTAAGTATCATAAAATCCTCTCTCAAGGATTCTCATTGACTTAGGACTATATATCGTAAATTTTATTTTATGTTTATGTTTTATGTTTATATTACAGAAAATTCAAAAAGTACCATTAGAAGAATAAAAAAGTATAGAAAATTCAAAAAGTACCATTAGAAGAACAAAAAAAAAGTATCACCCTTGTGATTTCTTATCCACATAGGATTCTAGATTAATTATTACTAAAATTATATATTACTTATTACAAAAAGTACCAATAGAAGAACAAAAAAGTACCACAAAGTTCCCCCTTGTGAAATTTCACTTACTTAGGTTACATATACTTAAGGTCATGTTTCTAGGTTTAATATTATAGAAAATTCATCATTGAGTTTGAATTAAATATAATTTCCAGCATTTACCCCGCTTTTTGGTACTTTTTTCACACTATGGATGTAACAAAAATTGTAAATATAAGTATACCAAAAATAGATACGATTTTACTCCTTAAACTTTCGAATTTTCAAAAAGTAGCAAATTTGTATTTGTCATTTTTCGATAAGTTACAAATACGATGTAGATTTTATTTGTATGTTTACTGGTTTAGAAAATACGTATGGCACCAAAAAAAAAGTACCAAAATACAGTTTTAATCAGTTTTCTCCCTACAAGAATGATCACAGGTATTAATTTTTCTTTTTTTTTATATCGTATATTAGTTTACCTCCTAAACATTGGAATTTACAAAAATCCCGTCTTACTGGATCTATCTGGCGGGAGACCAACCTAAGGTCCAAATGTCATTTCTCTTAATTATTAGCCTTCAATATGAACATTTTTATTTATATCTTATATGTATAGATAACCTTAGGTTTATTTTTGATTAGATACCATTTTGTAGACCGGTATCAATATTATTGGTGGTTGAATTTTTATTATTTTGCTTATTAAATTTATGAAAATTTTGGTTTTGTAAATTTTATAGTAAATTTTTAATTTAATTTCAAAACATATTTTTTAATCCAGCTATATGTGCTGAAGTGTGCGTTCGAATAAAACATAACACAAAATTTTCGTAAAAACTCTTAATGCCGTTAATTTTAAATATCTTCCTTGATTATTTTTATTATTTTGCTTATTAAATTTATGAAAATTTTGGTTTTGTAAATTTTATAGTAAATTTTTAATTTAATTTCAAAACATATTTTTTAATCCAACTATTTGTGCTGAAGTGTGCGTTCGAATAAAACATAGCACAAAATTGTCGTAAAAACTCTTACTGCCGTTAATTTTAAATATCTTCCTTGATTATAATATCTTCTAGAGTCATGTCAGATTTAACAGCGGATCAAATTCTTGAAATCCGGTAATTTGTCCGTATGTAAATGGTAATCAAAGAAAACTTTACAAAATAAAATTTGAGAATTTTAGCTTCTTTTCGAAATTACTAGAAAATGTTGTGAGTAAATTTTGACAAAAGTATTACATTTGAGGGTAGTAAAAAAAATCTTAACAAGAACCTAAGGAGTGAGATGAGACCTGGTTCAGAAGAAGAAAAAGTCATAAGAATGAATTCGAAGCCCAAAAAGAGCTATGCCAAACATATTCTTTCGCGTAATGGCACATTGTGTTCAAATATGAGATATGACTCAGCTTTAGTCAACCAAAGCTAAAAAAATTTAAATATCTAAGCTGAGAAAAACTCCCCGGCAAAGAAGGACTTCTCAATATTAAAAAAAAAAAAAATATAATATAAATTATAAAAATAAATAAATATTTTCAATATTTTGTATTAAGCTGCTGACTATTGCCCTGAATAATATCGAACTAAAAACAACAAAAATTTACAAAACAATTTGTCTTATGACAAGTTTACTCAAAATGCAACAAGATATGTGATTGTTTTGCTTCTTTAGTCTGAATAAACTCGAATAATTATAACAAAGAGTGTCATAAAAAACATTGTGACATTCGTGACATGTTTTTAACATTTTCTAGCCAAAATTAGAATTTTTACAGTAGAAGCATCCTGAATTTTATTATTTTAATCCAACAGAATATTAGTTATTTAAACTATCCAGAATTTTGGCAATTGTAAAGGAATTGAATCCCTAGAGGTGCTCAATTGTGATTATCAGGGACCGGAATTTCATGCAAATGCATATTTTTTGCCTTTACTCCTAGAACAGAGTAAATTAAATATTTTTGCGAATTAGAGAATTTGCATCGATTTGTTAGTGCATATTTTGTTGAAAATGCATGTTTTTTGCATATTTTAACATAAATGCATATTTTTATATTATATTTAATGCAATATTCCAATTTAAAATTATTTTTTATGTAGAAAAAACTAATTCTGTGGACTTTTGATAAAACAACTTAAGTCTACATTTTCAGAAGAGCTAAAAAATGTTTTAAAATAAATTAATATGTGGTAAGTTATTTCTCCAAAATTAACAATCACAGAAGGACGTTGATTATTGTGAAAGGTGCGTCATCAGAAGGTTCCTTATTTATCTCGTATTAAGATGCGAAAATACACAGAATAAATAATTTAATTTTGGAGAAGTATTGTCCCAAAATATTCGACAAAATATCAAGAATATCACTGAAAAAAAGTTTGTGGTATAACAGCCCTTGGATAGCCTAAAACACAGAGATAAATACAGACTTTCAGGGTCAAATTTACAGTTATTTATCTAAAGGTAGAACAAGTTCATTTCATATCCAGTTATATATATAAAAAATTTGTTGTTTTGGTTGTCATACATTTTTGTAAAATATCAATAATTGATTAATTCTTTTTAAAGAAGCTACTAAGATTATTCTGTCTGAGAGCACAATAAGCTGTATAGAGCTATCCTTAATATCATTTTAGAAAAATTGATCTATCATTATGACCACAGCCATCGAAAGAAATGTTGCAACTGTATTGGCAACATTTCATTTTTAGATTAAAACGAAGAAATAATAAAATCTTTCTACATTATTTTGAAAGTCGAACGGTAATTTTCCATGTACAAAAGTTGTCTGAGGTCTTTACTGTATATTTATTTTTAATTTAATATGATACTGAAATAAAATGTTATTATTTTCTTTTTAAATAAAATATAAGAAATAAGTGCATATTTTATTTGTTTTTAGGACATATTTAAACGCCATAATTTTAAATTCTTATAAAGAGATACCGTAAAAAATTTCGTATAAGAACTATACATTTTTTTTCAGAAGCGATTCCTAAAACTTTAAAAATAATCTAGTTAGTTAGCGTATATCATAAAAATCTGGGGAAGAAATGATTTAGTTTTAATTCTAACTTATTCCGTTCATCTTTTGTTAAAAAAAAAAACACATGTTATGTTTTGTTTCAATGCACACCTTAATAACTAGCAAATTTTTTGATTTAAGTTTGAATCTTTTACCCCCAGTCTGCCTTTCTTTCGTCGACAATGTTTACGAATTGTTCTAATAAATTAACTTTGTAATTACACAACAGCTATCAAAAGCCTAAAATGACTTAAACTATGGCCCCACTAAGCAAATATTTTACCAACATTTTCTCTGTTGCTTAAAAAAAAATAGCTGTGATTTATGCTAAGTTGAAAATGTTTTTCTAATTAAAAAAAAAAAAAGAGTTAAGAATTATTTTATTTTTGTTTTTTTCCTTAAATATTTAACTAGTCTGAACGCAGCTTTAGAAACATGTAATAAATCAACATTTCGAATATGATATACATTTTTTATTTATAAATTTAAAAAATTTTAATTTTATGTTTCAATTATAATAAATATCTTTACTGTTTAAAAGATTGTTTTCCGATTGAAATAGAAATAAAAAGTTGATTTTTGTATTAAAATCCGGACTTTGATGAAAATATTGTAATTTTGTCTAAGTTTAGGCTTTAACTCTGGATATAAATTTGATAAGTTAACAGCCCTTAATATGTATTTTAATATCAAGGTGGCGAAAATGTGTTTTATTTTAATTTACTTACTTTAATTTATTCACACATCTTACTATTTCCCCGAATCAGAGATTTGAAAAAATTAATTAAATCTTAGCTTAATTCTGAATTAAGAAATACTAGTTTTTCAATCTGTAATACTACTCCCAAAAACATAATTCAATAGTTTCATTCAAAGGCTTTTGTTCGAATAGAATTAATAGGCTGTTTCTCTATGTCAAACGAAAATCTAAGCGAACGAAAGCAAGTCGAACTAATTCGGATTATTTTGGATTTCTCTATTTTCTAAGCTTTCGGTCTTATGGAGATATGTCTTTTCACATTGTTTTTGTTGTATTTTGCTTTCAGGGTAAATTTTTTCGTAAAAATATATAAAATACTATTAAATTGTTTAAACATAAATACAACCATATAAATGAAATAATGTAAACAAATAAAAATTATAAAGCAAAAAAAAAGAAACAAAACAAAAATTTTATAGAAATTTTTCATTTATAAATTGATATTTTAAATAAAATCTTCATGTATTGATACGACGGTGCATTTGCAAATGAATAATAATCATGATTGAAGAACACTTGCAGTGTCCAGATGGGTAATTTTCTTATTTTTCATTTAAAAATGCAACCCGTCGAAAGCAAAATAGTATCGTACGAAATACAGACACCCAATTTTGTATGAAAATACTTACGTTTTCGTTCGTCTTGTCGTTCGATTCATTGTTCGCATATAAATGTGTTAGAAAGAAAGCATTCGTTCGACATAAAGAAACATGCTATAATTCTTTATTGAATTAATTCATACACAGAAAAAGTCACCCATCACCAAAATAATTCAATTAAATACTATTTAAATTTGCACCCTCCCATCAAAATGATTATATCAATTACTAATAACTATAAAAAATTAAAAACAGAATAAATTTTTCCAATTAAAAAATTTATTAAATCAATCAAGTAGATGGATTGAATGAATTAAAAATTTAAATGAGGAAAAAATCATACTTGAATTGAATTTTTACTATTTCTTTTATTTTACTTTTGCTTGAATATATTAATTATATTTTGATGCAAAATGAGATAATTGTGTTAATTGAAAAATGTAAGGAGATAATATTTTCTGTGTAAAGAATTACATTTAGTTTTTATTAATTCAAATATTTTTCAAATTAAGTGAAAACATTTTTCTTTTATTCAATGAATCTCTTTCCACCGGGCCATTTCTTTAGGTTTGGAAATAGGAAGTAGTCACTAGGGGCTAAATCCGGAGAATATGAATCCGGATGAGGTACCAATTCGTAGACCAATTCATAGAGTTTTGCCATTGAAACTGCACACTTGTTTATGGTCAATTGAGAGCAAACGCGGCACCCATCTTGCAGACAACTTTCTTAAACCCAACTGATCATTTAAAATCGAAACAACACTGCCATATGAAATGCCTATGGCATCAACAATCTCACACACTTTTACTCTTCGGCCAACACCATAACGTGGATTTTTTCAACATTTTCGGGTGTACTGACCTCAATTGGCTGTCCAGAACGTTCAGCGTCATTTGTACTTGTGCAACCACAAGGAAAGTCAGTAAACCACTTTTTTACCATTGAAATCGATGGTGCTGAGTTCCCCTAGTATTTGTCGAGCTTTTCCTTGGTTTGATTGACGGTTTTTTTTTTCGCAAAAAATAATGTTTAATGAGCTCCCGAAATTCATTTTTTCCATTTTTAAAAAAATACACGAGGTTATATGTTTTGAACAGCTGTTAAACGCAAAGTAATTGACAACACTTGCTCAAAATTTTGCAGTAGTCTATTAACAGGTGGTACTTGATGGGTATAGTGTTGCATTTCATATAACTACGAGGGAAGTTCGAAGTCACGGACTTATTGATCCGCCCTTGTATTAATAGATTTGAATTAAAGAAATTGTTTGATTGATTGTAAATTCTTCAAGGAATTAATTCTCCATAGAATTAATTCAATATATGCGAAGTACAAAGAATTCAAGCCTATGAATTAAAATACTATGAATTAAATTATAAATATAATTAAAGAATTAAGCCTTTCGAACCTTTGCCCCGAATGCTGCATTCCACAATAGGTCAGAATAAAAATATCTTGAAATGAATCTGTAATTTACATAATTTAATTTAAATTGTCGTACTTTTTTTCCGATATTTAGAAATAAAATACAATTTTGATAAAAATTAGATTTTGGAGAGAATAAAATCTTTGTTGATTTTATTGTTTGGAATGATGAAGAATAATCAAGTTGAAGACTTTGATAAATAGAATACTAAAAAATGTGATATATATATATTCAATTATACATTTCAAAAAAAAAAAAAAAAACAATACATTTGAAAGAGAATCCATAAAAAACATTTACCAAAGAAGTGGTATTTTTTTTTAATTTTTTATTTTTTAGAAAAAGGAAACAATTTTAAAAATAGTACCTTTTCAAAGAAAAATTTTTAATTTATATATATATATATATATATATATATATATATATATTGGATGCAGTTTTCACCCGATTTCATTGAATTTGTTTTCCAAGTCCAAAAAATAAATCAAAATTTGAATTTATAATTTGCAAAATTATGAATTTTAAATGTATTTATAGACAAAAAAGAGGCCATTGCTGATTTGTTTTTAAATAAATATTTAAGAACATTTTCTGAAAATTATCGTTATGGAAATCATTTTATAGATTAAAGTATATTCAATTTTAAATCGAAATTTTGATTTTAGCTTTTAAATCCCTAAGCTGGGATTTAGAAACAGAATGCAGTTTCAGAAACTTTAATGTGATGAAACGTGTTTTAACAGACACAAACTAATTTTTTAAAATTTTAACATAACTTTTTTATAACTTAATAGTCTTTTATACCTTTTTTTAAATATTCCTTTTTGATAATGGTACTTTTATTTTGAAAATTGGTAATTTTTTTGGAAATTGAAATTTTAATTTCCTTTTTATTGGCTCATAAATATTTATAAAGGTTAGCACCATTTTGAGAAAGCTTTTTTTAAACTGGGACTTTAATATAAAATGTGTTACTTTTTGGAATATTATCTTTACTTTTTTACCAAATAGGAACTTTTTTTAAAATTGGTTGTTTTTTAAAAATGTTAACTTCTTTAGAAAATTTTTATTTTGTCTTTTGAAAATTTTGACTTTTTTAGAGAAATAATAGTTTTTGGAAAATTGTAACTTTTTTTAAAAAATTGGTACTTATTTTTAAAGATTGGTGACTTTTTTAAATTGGAAATTTTATCTAAGATATGTTACTTTTTGAAATATTATTACTTATTTTGAAAATTGATACTTTAAAAAAAGATTCAACTTTTTTAAAAATTTTTAATTTTTATTACAAAATTAGAACTTTTTTAAATTAGTACTTAAAAAAAGTGTTCTTTTTTATTCATTTAAAATTTGTACTTTTTAGAAAAAATTTTATTTTTTTGGAACTTTTTTTTTTCTAATTTTTAATGGCACTTTTTTGATAATTAGTAGGTAAATTTTGTTCGACGTTGACTCCATACAGCGATGCAAGCAATGCAAAAAAAAAAAAAAAAAACAAATGATGTTAATAAATCGATTTGGATAACTTTTTCAACGTCAGATTCTGACAGATTTGTGACTCAATGGAATGGTCCCTTTTTGCATCGGGTGTTTGTCATAACAGTAATTTATTAATTGATTTTGATTATTTTTAATAGCAAAATTATCGTGAGCTTTCACTATATGTTGATAGATAACACAATTATCTCTCAATATTTTGGAGGCTTTTGGAAACTTGATTTCAATAGGAGTCACAGAAGGATATTGTTATTTTATTTCCTCTACCTATAAGGTTCCTAGAAAAATATTGTAGAAAAAATGGAATAACAAACATGCCATATTTGCAGCAAAATTAAAGAGTATAAAAAGTCGCCAAATATTTGTTGCACAAATTATGTTAGTCAGAAAAAAAGTGTTTCAAAAGCAACGAATTCAACACATGTTGTTATTGGTAGGCGTTATTTTTTATGATTTTATCATTGTTTTCTGAGTAGTGCTCTCAGCAAAAAAATATATTTTCACTTTTTTAGAAGTAATTAAAAATAACTTGTAAAAAATGTTAATTTTAATTTTCATTTGAAGTGCTGAACATGTTATTCCTTTAAAGATTTTTTTTGCTGCTGTGCGAAAAGAAATAAATTTGAATAAATATATTTAAATTTCTTAAGTGACCTAAATTTTGTTAAATATTTAAAAATTTACAAAGAAAAAAATTTTTAACAACAATAAATTTTTATTTAAAGAGCCTATAAACAACAAACGAAACCATAATATTTATTTTATTTTATTTTAAAAGTCAAACAAATAACATTTCTTAAATAATATTTCAATACGTCTTTTGTTTGTATCCAATAAATACTTAAAATACAACAAAGTATTTTGTAAACAGTAAATCTCTTTGTTTCTTTTCTCTTTTTCACTTGCTAAATACATTCCTACTGACTGACTGACCGTTTTTTCTTCTTTTTTTTTATTATTTTCTCTAATTCTTTTATTTGAATTTGAATTGATTTAATTTGAATATTAACCCAGTTCTACATTAAACTATTTTACACATTTTATTATATTCCATTTTAATTTTTTATTTTTTTATTAAAGATTTGTTCACTTTGATTTGAATTTACCATTTTGTTGGAAAACACTTGAGAAGATAGAATGGATGTGCATTAGATTGACCCCAAAATGAAAAGTATTCTAAGATACCGTTTCTCAAAATTTTCGTCCTGATATTATGTTTTCGTGAGCTGGTTCTTAATTAAAAAAGGTCCTTTTTTCGGATTTTTTCGGATTGCAAAATTTTTGACTCATTTGAACCTGGCCCCAAATTTTTGTTACATCATTAAATTCGCTTCCCAAAGACCTTTCTTGCGATACCAAATCTTCCAAATCTTCCTTGTTCCTTTGGCAGAAATATGGAAAGAAAAAAAAAAACGAAAAATCCTACAAAAATTAGCAGGATGAAAAATTTGAGAAATGGTTTCTTATAATTTAGTAAATTTTCATTTTAGCTGGGAACATCGATATCTTATTTTCTCTCCATACAAACGGAGCCACTCCAATGTACGAGTACATATATTGCATGAGGTCTAGTTAGAGGCAACTTGTTTCTGGATTATTTTTTCTATATGCCATTTTCCTTATTTTTTCTACGACTGAAGTGGAACAAATGTGTAATTCGAATATTAGGTGTATGTGGAGTATTGAAAAATAATCTTTATTTTACAAGTGACTTTTAAGTGGTTACTTAAAATGTTGCAAGATGTATTTGGCATAATTATTTATTTAGTTAGTTTTTTTTTTATCAACCTTAATTTAAAGTTATAAAATAAGGAATTTAGGTTAAATTAAGTTTAATTAATAACAATGTAATTAAATAAATATTATTATTAATATTAAATAAAAATATCTTTAAGGGCAAGCAATAAAATTATAAATATTTGCAGTGACTTATTTTGAGATAAAAACTTTTGTATTTTATAAACATTTGCCTAGAACAAGAGAAAATATGTTTTTAAAATATCAAATGTATTTTTGTCAAATATTTGCTTAATATGACTGTAAAATATGATCATTGCAAAAGTTAACAATTAAAAATTAAAATACATTCAATAAATTATCACATTGTAAAAATTTGTTATTGAATCAACTATATTTTATTTGATTTGTACATTATTTTCAAAATCCTATTCTAATGACTATCTCACCAGAATACAAATTGTTCATTTTGTTTTTATTTTCTTAAATTTCCTTGATAAATACTTTGCTTCATCTCACATTTCACAGATTTTTTTTGTTTAAAATATCAGCTTTTATTAAAGCTTTGTGAGTCATTTAAATGTTTTTTTTGTGTTCATTGTTATTTTTTAACGTTTCAAAGTTTTATTTAATATTGTGTTTTTATTTTTGTATTGTTCAGTTTTGATACGTATTCTGGATAGCAGTTTAACAGATGTTTATTGAAGTTCATAAAAAAAAAAACAACTAAACCAGAAAGTACGGCGTTATGGGAATAAATATAATTATTTTGCAGTTGTTCATTTCTCTTCATATTTATATATTGGAGACTTTGATAAGTTTAAGAAAAGAAAGGAAATAAGTTTTTGGACCAAATCCCAGCATTTCATATTAGATTGGATTTATTAGCGCCATGATATTTTTGTTTTGACATTTCTCCATGACATTTCTCCATCGGTAACATGTAATTTTATTTATTATTTTCTTATTTAATTGTTATGGTTTTATTATTGAATTTTTATAATTTTTACTAACGAGTCTATTTAAGTAAGTATATAAGTAATTATATAGTAATACTTACTTGAATTCTCTGTAAATATGAGCTTTGATGTTACACGTATTATTTGCATGGACACATGGAAACTTTCAATGTTCAAAAAAAAAAAAAAAAACGCTTATAAAACTGATTAATAAAATTATAATGGAGTCAAGTAGACTTTATGAAACTACACAACATTTGGTGAAAATTTTTTAATTATTTATAAAAAAGGAAAAAATATATAAAAATAGATAGAGAGATAGAGAGGATAGGTGGTTAAATGGAATATACATATATAATATATAGAATAGGTAAGGAAACAAAGGATAGTATAGATACGTTTTAAATAGAACTAATTATTCTTCTAGTCATTGAAAGATCATATCCGTCATTTGGTATTAATAGGGCAAACTCCATATGACCCCCAAAAAAGGAAAATCATAGAGCACATCCTCAGAAATCTCATCCAGTTTTTTGCAAAATATACTGATACTTAATCTATGTTCGATTTATTTATGAACGATAATAGGTTGGTATTTTTACTAGCAATTTTAACCATCACTTGGACTGTCTGAGTCTGCCTGATCTTTTCCATTATTAAGCTAATTTTAACGCAACCCACCATCCAATAAGAGTACCGAAAAAGCGTTCCTTCTCTTTGAAAATATATACTCAGTTGAAATAACCTGTTATGCGCCGCACAATGGGGCCAATCGCAAAATTTTTGGTAATAAATCTGTATGTCCTAAACTACTGGTCGGATTGAATTGAAATATATGGACAACTTGTAAAGGATGACCTAAGCTTTCAGCAAAATTATGTTACAGTCAACCTCTAATAATACGGTATAAGTTACAGGGTGTCAAAGTTGACCACCTCGAGTATGTAAAAGATTCAAACTTCTACAAATCAAGTCCGATTTCAAAGATTTTTATATTTCTGCAAATTGCTTGGCAATATAAAGAAAAAAACATTGCTTATTGGCCTTAGTTATTATTAATTTTGAATTTTTCGATTTTTATTCTCTACTTTATTTATTTTTACGGGATTTTGGAGAATATTCTGTAATTTCTAATACATTCCGAAAAAATATGCCGAAAAAATGTTTGTATTATTTCAAATCGTCTAGCCGTGAAAAATATTTAAAAAATTACATATTTCAAAAGACAAGGCTTCATAAATGGTTAATAAAGAAATTTTAAATTGATTTTGATTTGCACTCTATATCTATCATTGGTCGTAAATGGTAAATTTTGGAAAACAATTTTATTTTTGCGATCGGTTTCACTGGGCGTCGCATAGTGCTTTGTTGGCCTTCCACCAAAAGATGCATTTTTTCTGTTAGTGCTTTTTTCAGAAAAGGCACTAAATGTGATATGTCGATTAGGAACATGTTTCTACGTTCCTATTAACTCATAAAAAATAGTATCTTAGGGCCCATGTGAAACATTAGAAAATTATTATTTTTAGTAAATTATAGACAGCTATGATCTGAACAAAATTTTATAAGGCTAATAGAATTTTTGACAAAAGTATATACATTTTCGTATTTTAAAATTGATAAAAAGAACTCAATGTTGTAAAATATTTATGCACATATAATATTAACATTAAATTTTATATATCTTATGATTTCATCACATTACATCTTCTTCATATTCATTGTTAAATTTCCATTCCCAAAACAGAGTGTGGCCTTCAGAATGGATTTAAAATGCAAACAAAACATTTAAAAAATTTTCATTCATATATCTAGTTTTTTATGTTTATACATTTTTAATTTTTAATGATAGAATTTTAATAATAATTTATAATAATAATAATAATTTATAAAGTTTTCATTTCACACAACAGAAATAAGAATTTTTCTCCCCAGAAAAAAAGACATTTTCTACCATAGAACATAAATATTATTTTTAAACATTTTCGAGTTCACCTAAAATTAAAATGATTTTTTTTTTCGAAATGCCAAAATATACTTTCAAAATTATTTTGTTTAAAGTGAACATTTAAGGTGTATATTCTCCCAATCCCATCGAATAAAGTATTTATTAGCAATTTTTCAGATTCTTCCAAACACGTTCCTATTTATTTTAGGAATTGCCTTTTTTTTGGAAAAAATAAGACTGATTAAATCAAAGGTTTTGCACTAAAATTTAAAAACATTTAAACGAAGATAACAGTTTCATGAATTTAAATTCGTGAAAAAAAACACCCGCCTTAAAGATTACCAATCGGCTTAGAATTACTTTTTAAATCGATCTAATGATGAGCGTCCGTCCGTCTGACTGGCTGGACGGCTGGCTATCCATGTAAACCTTGTGCACAAAGTACGGTTCGCAGTTTTAAAGATAATTCAACGAATTTTGGCACTTTTATGATGGGACTTTTATGATACAAGGACCTTTTGAAATTAGTTGTATTCGGTCCATTATTTCGCCTAGCCCCATATAAATGTTTAAACACTCAAAAATGCCTTAAAAATAGGAATATTTTATTTATATTTATATTTGAAATTCGGTGCAAAGAAATTCTGTACAAGTATCAATCTTTGTACCAAATTTTATGAAGATCGGTCCACAATTGATCATAGCTTCCATATAAACCCCTTTTACGAAAATCACTTTAACGTGTATAAATCCCATACGAATGTTAGTATCAAGTTAATATTCGACACAAATAAGTTTTATGTAAGTAGAAACAACATTGCGACATAATTTACCATAGCTCCCACATAAAACTTCTTCCAGGAATTGCCCTAAAGTGCATAAAATTATCTAGATGTCAATATCAACGCATTATTCTGTATATTTATAAGTTATTTTACATTTAGTAAAATTGGCCACAAGTGTAATATACGTCCCCTTCCCGAATTTTTATGCTCGTACACAATGGTCTAGGGTATCATAAAGCCGGTCTTGACCAACTATATCTTTCTTCCTTGTTATTTTTATTTCTTTTTAATAGATGTCGATATAAATATATGTATTTCTTAATATAACAATGAATTTCTAAATAAGCAATTTGAAAATACTAACATTCGTATTCACAAACAACTATAAAATTTAAAATTCCCTTTAACATATAATTTTCACACAAATGTTGTCTCTAAAATGTATTTTAAATTTAAAATTTGTTTGTGAATAGGGGTATAAATATATATTTTATTTGTTGCCCAACAGAAACATTTATTAAAAACTATTTTTAGTACCTATTATAATTTATATAATTATATTAAAAAAAGTCATCTTCAAATATATATTTTTATTTAAAATTAGATAGTAGAGTATTCAATTATTCGGGTTTTCATATTAATCGGTTAATTCGACAAATAATTACTCGAAGTTAAAAGTTGATTGATTGATAATCGATTAACAGAAAATTGTTCGATTAACCGAATATTCATATTATAGTATTTAATCAGTTAAAATAGTTATTAAAATTATAATATAATCAAACTCGTTCACAAATAATTCATCTTATCAATTCTTTGGCTCATTTGTATAAAACATTGCATTTCTTCTGCTGACTCAGTCTATTTCATCTAGCTCTCTTTATAGCCTGTGTAAGATTTTTTGTCATAAATGTCAAAATTAATATTTGTTTTATCACTTTCATTTTGTTGATATAATTAATATTTATTTAAAAAGACATCAATTTCTGTTATATTTTTGTAATTATGATAAAAGTAATTTACAGTAAAACAATGACTTACTCAAATTTAAAGTCACTTCTTTTATTCTAAACTATGTTTCTAGAATAAAGTCAAGTCGGATGCACGTTATTATAAAGTACTAAGCCTATAAACCACTTTTTTGAATTGACTTCGGTTCTCGCGATAGCATATTTCGAGAACGACTTGTCCGATTTGGTTCAATAAAATATAAAAAAATTCGAACTCAAATTGACTTCAAGATATAAATTTCGTACAAAATTTAAAAAAAAAAAAAAAACATAAAAATTCGAAAATGCCAAAAATTCAAATTTTTATTGTTTGATCATAAAGTTAAATTTATTGCAAATAAAAAAGATATACATTCATTCAAATCAATGCATATAATTTTAATTTTACATAAACATATTTAAAAAAATTTAAGAATCACATAACAAGTTTTTTTTAATATTTTTATCTACTTTGTAAATGAGATATCTTCACTAAATAAAAAGAAATTTATACATTGATTTGAATGAATGATTTATTCAAATCAATGTATATAATTTTAATTTTACACAAACATATTTAAAAAAATTAAATTATCACATAACAAGTTTTTTTTTTTAATATTTTAGTCTAATTTGTAAATGAGATATCTTCACTAATTTATAAATAAACACAAATTTATATATTGATTTGAATGAATGAATGAATGATTTTATCATAATTTATTATATATAATTAAATTAATTATTAAACAAACTGTTTAATATATATTTTTAAATGCAAGATTTGATATACTTACGTCTAATTCATTAGATTATTTATTGAATAATCTCATAGCTTTTATTAAAGATTCATTCAAAGCATATGTTGTTCTATGAAATCAAGTCACACTTATCAGGGTATGTAGGAGTCGAAATTTGAGGGTTTACAAATGAAAAATTTTAAAATGAAAGAGCAAATTTTATAAATTTTACTTGAATTTGTTCAATTCCATTTATAAGTTATTAAGTACTAGGGCTCCAGATAAATGATGCATATTCTAATCTAGATTTCACAAAAGATGTAAATAGAACTTTTTTTGTGTAATGATCAAATTTATAAGAATTACGGCATAAAAAGCTTAAAATTGAATAAGATTTAGGTATAATATAATTTATGTGATTATTAAATGATAATATTCTATCAAATAATACCTCTAGTTCTAATATTTCATCCACAGATGATAGTAAATGTTGATGTATTCTATAACGGGACAGAACAGTGTTACAACATCTATGATAAGTCATAGAAAAACATTTTTTTAAATTAAGAGGGTAAAACATTGCGGACTGGCCAAGAACTCACCTTATCTCAATCCTACTGGTGATTACAAACGTTATTGGCGTTAAAAATTGTTTTTAAAATTTTTAATTCATCAGCATACAATAAGTAATGAGACTTTCTGAAACATAGGTAAATATCATTAATAAATATATTAAATAACAAAGGACCGAAAATAGAAAATACTACCTTTTGGAATAGCAGAAGTAGGATGTAGGACAAAAACCATCGAGAGAAATTACGGATTGTCTATCCAACAAGTATTAACGAAACCAAGATAACATTCGGGAATGAATGAATAATAATAAAAGTTCATGTGGTACTCGGTCAAATGCCTTAGCAAAGTCCGTGTATTGGCTGAGATATTCCGTGTCACAGAAACAATTTTTCATTTTGTCAACTTGTGTAATTTAAAGAGGTAACTCACAGTATGTTTTTTTTTTTTTTTTCTAAATATAACTCCAAAAAAACTAAATTTCGTTTAATCGGTTATTCGATACAAATTAAACGGTTTATTCATTATTCGAAAATTGACAATTTTTCGAACAGTTAATCGGCCAAAATTAATCGGATAATCGAATCACTGTTAATCGATTAGATACCCGTAGATAGATATATTTGTTTACTTTTCCTGCTTTTTAAATAATATTGTAATTTTCCTGAATACCCGGGAATTCTCGAAAAACACCTTACTTAAAATCGGCTATTCTCCTTTGCTCTTCAAATTATATTAAAAACGAATTTTGTATTTCAATCAGGGTAAAAAAATGGTGAAAAAGTTTTAAAAGTTTTTTGTTAGATATATATACATATATATATATATATATATATATATATATATATATATCTAACAAAAATATATAAGCCTCCAGAATGGGCAGGCTTAGAAACTAGTAAATATTTCTTTTAATTTTTACCTAATTATTTTTATTATTATTATTTTTTTTTTTTTTTTTCATTTTAAATTTAGTCATTAAACCACAAATTTTCGCATATCACTTATTTTTTTTTTTTTTTAACAAACATCTCCATTGTGCGTTTACTAACCAAAACATAGTGTCATGAGTAAGAGAACATAATCCTCAATCGTTCACTCTAATGTAAATAAACTTTACTTTAACCTTAACTTTTGATTGTTCCCAGTTGGAAATTTCTTTAAGACATCTTAAAATAGTCATTTATGACTTGTCAGCATCGCTGCTGACTTTGTCCATTGTTCCCATATAAAAAAACATCATGACACCTTATGACATTTTCATATATTTTGTCAAAATTCTTTAAGACAAATTTAGCATTTCAAACAAAAAATTAATGGTTTCCGCTGACATTGTGATACATTTAATTGAATGACGGTAACATTTTTTTATTTGTTAGTCATTGATATATTTTAAAAATGCATAAAAAATTTTTAACAAAAACATTGTGTGCCTGATGACTTTTTTCACTATCAGCACCGAAATTATAATGTCATTATACACCACTATAAGAGTTATTAAGGAATCTTATAATTTTTATCAAAATATTGCTAATTTTTGCCAATTGTAGGAAATGTCATTAAGTCGTTCCTCAAGAATCACTTATGAAACTGTCTTCAAGACACAATTTCCAGCTGGGTTATTATTCATAAAATTGTTGTTGATTTATTTATATTATTTATATTTATCAATTAAAATACATTATTTTTTAATGCAAATAACAAAACGACGATTACCATTAATTAAAATGAACAAAAATTTGTATAAATATGCACAAAGTTTTTAAATAAAGTGGATTTTTTATTGGTATAATTTTTAAAAAAGATAAATTTAATTGTCTGAGGTTAAGTAAAAGTCAATTAAATTATAGAATAAAAAAAAAATGAGTTATAATTTCTAGCTAAATTTTGTTTAATTGTTTAAAATAAAAACTTAATTTATTAGAGAAAAGAATTATATAGAATTTTATAATGAGATAATTTAAAGAGATTTTTGGATATATATGTATGGAATTTGGGAAATAAAGAGAAGAGACGAAGTGAAATTTAAGTTTGCAAATTAGAAAAGTGTGTTATATTCTAAAATTCTTTGTTTTAATAATTAATTGAAAATTTTGTTCATTACGAAAAATTGTTTTATTTTAGTAATTTGTGATAAAAATAGAGTGCGATATTTAAATAAATAATAATAAGTCATCATGTGTGTAGGAAAGGGTATTAATAACATTTAATGAATAAACTTAATATGATTGTTGTTATTTGTGTAATTGTTATTGTGGTTATTATTGGCAAATGTTTGAATTTTTTTTTTTTTTTTTTTTTTTAATGTGGTTACACTCGAAGTAGTAGGTATGTATTACTCGTATAGATTTGTGACACAATTTCACCAGTTTTTGTCGCCAAAAAGGAAAATCATTTAAAAAAAACTAGTTTCTCATATACACCAAACAATCTGGAAAAAATATAATACGACTATAAAGCCAACAAAAAATATAGCAAAGTAAACCAAACGACAATTACACACCGACCAACCAACGCATAATAATTCTGATAATGTAGTTTTTGTAGTTTGTGTGGTTAGTATAATAAACGTATCTAATGTAGCTTACAATATATATATATCAGTGTTACCAATTTAGTAAAAATTTATTTACTTAAATATTTCCTAATAGCTTAATATTCAATCACTTTTATTTTGAAAGTAATAGTTAACTACATTTTTATGATTTATATTACATTTTTTTTTTCCAAATTATTTTTGCTTATTATTTTTTTAGGATAAGTTGTGGGCAACACTTTTTCTACTTGTCTAGTTAAAGTACTTTAATACACTCTTTATATATATTTTTTTTTTTCGCTTTTCTTAAAAAAATTATTAGCTATTCTCTATACACACCATTGAACTAAGAAATTCTTGTTTAGATTTTTGCATCTACAAAATCCCAGCTGACCACAAACTTCGTTAATGATATTCCGTTCGAACATTTCACGAACATTTCTGTAACAAAACATTCAAGAACAACTATCGTTGCGATCCGAATATGAGCTCACCCAAAGCTCACTTTGTGGCAGGAAATCTTTCGATCTGGAAGTTTTGTCTATCGTATTAATAGTGAATCTTTAGCGATATAAATAGCGAAACGAAAAAATATTCGTTTTTAATTCGTTATCGATATCAAAAAATTATGAAAATTATTCGATGAATTATAAAAATTATTGATACCCTTGTTTAAGGGATAATTTATCCCGGCGTAACATCGGCCGGTTAGAAGTACAGAGAATCCTGTAACCTTCATATAATGTAAAATGTGTGAATATAGCTCACTTCGGGTCCCCATATAAAATTTTATTTTTTAATTATGTTTATCCTTTTAGCTGGTATATTTCTTTTTTTGTGTGTACCCTGCTACTGCCCACCAAATGAACAAGAACTCCACCCCATCCTGTGAGTTATAGCCCGGCTTCCGCCAAGTACTAGCGCTGCTCAATCAATAATAAATTACATTTCAAAAATAATTCATATAATGAACAATAAAATTGATAAAGTCTTTTACATAAGAGTGGTAATATTTGAATCATTTTGTCAAAATTTCAACTTCGTCCGGAGGAGTCATCAATGTTTTCTTTTTTTCTTTCAATATTATTAATTATTCTGTTTTATTTAGAAAATTTAAATATTGCGATATCGATATTTTTAAAATTCTCGAAAATTACACGAATGTTTAATATCGAGAAATTATCGAGTAAAGTTCATAATTAATATGATTCTCGATATTTTTTCAAACATATGTCTTTCAAAAATTCTTTGTTTTTGGTGAACATTCGCTAATATCTAAACTCAGGTCAGATGGGATATTATGTACATATATTTGGCTTTAAAAATTTGTATATGTGTGTATGTGCGCTTACTGCGAAAATATGTAAGAAAAAATAAAATAAAAATAAAACATCACCTAGTTAATTTACTTAATGTAGTTGTTTATTTCTTTAGTTTCGTTTGTTTACTTGTTGTCGAATAAAAGTGTATAACAGCAGTAATTGGGTCATATAAGAATTTGTAACACATTATTTTTTTTCCATTTTTTTTTTTTTTTTTTTTGGATAATGATGTCTATTTATAATGTAATAGATAATAAAGTTTTTTTTTAATCTCCAATTAATTAAAAAAAAACCGATTATTTTGTGAATTTTAAATTTAAAAATTTATTTATAAAAAAATTTTAAGGGAAACTAAAAAATAAATAAATTTAACACAAACAATTAGGATATATATGTATGTCTACATGAGAAAATTAGATTTAAATAAATTTAAGCTAAAATATTTGGATGGCCAAATAATATTTGAAAAATATGATAAAATTTTTTTCTAAATGTATATCAACAATTTTATGAAAAAACGCCTAATAATTTATCGAGTGTCTTTCGATGTTCATAAAATTTTGCACGCAAATAGTTCACGGAAATCTATATCAGTTTCAGTTTGGCAAAATTACGAAAACTTGCAATTTTATTTCGCTTTTTCAATTTTTAAAAGACCTAAAGAATCTTAAAAGTATATAACTAAATAACAATATTTCTGGGAATGTTTTGTGGAATTCAATGATCTAAAAGGCGTTAGAATTGTGATTACATCCGCTTCAATACGAATATTTCATAAATAAAACAGATTTTAAAAAAATGCATTTTAATGCAATTGCATTTTTTAAATGCAATTTTCGTTGAATATGCTATATCAGATTTTTTTATTTTTTAACATATTTAAAAAGTAGGGAGGGAATCTTTACATTAAAATTAGAATCCAAATTTTTTGGGATGCACACATCTACTATGAACAGTTTCGTTTTTTCTAAAAAATGTTCGCATTTTTTCATATAAAAAATCTATTTTTTTGTTTTTTGGTATTATTTTTTAAAATATGAGTAGGTTTGCATATTTTATTTAAAAATTTTATTAAAAATACTAAACCCTTATGTACTAAATTTATTAATATTGCAATTTATAGTAAATAGAACAATTTAAAATACAACTAAAGAAAAATTCAAATTTTATGAATTCATAGTTGTCAAAAATCCATCTATAAATTGCATTTATATTTTGCAAATATTTGTGAACGAAATGGATATCTTGAAGATGCTGACTAAATTATAATAGTTTTTTATATGCTTTTTAAATTACACAAATCCGTCATACATTCTATATATTGTTAACTTTTATACTTTTTTCTATTTTTTTTTTTTTTTTCTTCAAAAAATAAGAAAAAATATTATTTTTATAAGGAAAATTTGGAACATATTTTATTTTTTAAGTTGTATTATTAGATATACTCGTGCCAAAAATTTTACATTTTTATGTAAAAATTCCAAATATGTTAAAAAATCAAAGTTTTGAAGTTTAACGAAAAATGCAGTTAAAAAGTGCAATTTCATTAAAATGTATCTTTAAAATTTTTTTTCATATAATCCATAAGTGGATTAATCGCGTTTCTGTATACAATTTTTTTTTTTTTTTTTTTGTTATAAATTAATTTTTTTATTTAATTTTTTGTGATAATTTAGTTATTAATTAAATTGTTGTTTAAACTATATTCTTTATTTTATTATTATTATTATTTTTATTATTATTATTATTATTATTATTATTATTATTACTATATATCGTTTTAAAGCACAAAAATAGAAAATACAAATAAAATAATATTAATATTATTTTATTTTATTATTTTATTATTATTTTTTCTTTTTTTTAATTTTATGCTAAAAAATTATTTTTTATTTTAATAATTCAAGTTTTTGGGGGAAAATTTTTGTCCATATTAATGTTATAAATGTTTGTTTATGACGCAACCACGCACAGTAGGGCCAATCGAAAAATTTTTGGTAATAAATCTGTATATCCTAAACTGCTGATTGGATCAAATTGAAATGTATGAAAAAATTATAGAGACGGGTCTAATCTTTTAGAAAATCATCTTGTAATCACCCTGTAATAATACGCGATAATCTACAGGGTGTAAAAGTTGACCATCTCGAGCATGTAGAAGATTCAAAAATCGTAACTTCAAGAAGTCAAGTCCGATTTAAAAGATTTTTATATTTCTCTAAAATGCTTACAGTTAAAAAGATATTTTCGCTTGAATTTTTGATTTTTTGTCTCGACTTTATTTCTTTTTAGGTGTTTAGGTATATGAAAATTGGATTTTTTTAACAAAGAAAAAAATCCAATTTTATATATATATATATATATATATATATATATATATAACAATTTCAGTGTTTTATTATTAAAAAGTTAAAATTTTCTCAAGCATCTTCTTGATGTCCCCATCAACAATTTTCCCAAATTTTAATATTGTATAGAATTTTCTTTTAAATCCGATTTGTATACTTATTTCAAATCTAACAATTTCAAAACATTTTTAATCACCTTATTTTTTCATAAATTGTGTCAATATTTATATTCTTCATCCACAGGACAATGAACTCTAACCATATTGTATGGGTCTCACAAATATGTATATACTTCCATTTAAAATCTTTAATTGAATTGTCACAAAAGTACAAATACAATAGAGACATATAATCTGCTGAAAAAAAAAAAACTAAAAAATAACAATTTGTAAAGATTAAGATTTCGTTTTGCTTTTTTTTACTTTTTTTTTTGCCTATGCACAGGAATACAAGTGTGACCCATATTTTTTTTTTGCAGACATTTGCTAAGCAAACATAATCATAGAACATATACCATACTACAAACCAACACGCCACCACACCATTGTCATCAATAAAAAAGGAAACAAAATCATAGTCACACAATACAGAGCAATGAACAATAAGAATTCATTGTATCAAATAAATAATACTTAGTTGGTGCAAGCTTTTGCTACAACAATGTTACTTCTACATAAATAGGCAGACAGACAGACAGACAGACGGCAGCCAGATTGCAACCAAACATTTATCTAATGTCAATGAACAAAAACTAAAAAAAAAAAACTGATAATAAGTTTCTCTCCTGCTACCGAATGTAACTCATGTTCTTTTTTTTTTTTTTGTAAAACTCAATAAATGTTGCTGTTATGGATGATTGTTAGATCTGGTGTACTGACTTCTGCCTGGGTTTTATCTAAAGTTTTTGATGAAACCTTCAGAGTTCACTCGTTCGCCTGATACATTCATTCATTCGTTTATGATGTTGGAATTTATGACAACATGACAATGAAGTGTTATTCTCAAACATATAAAACATCATGTCAAAAATGTCAGTTCAACAAAAAATATATTAAAAAATAGAGCACGAGATTTAAAATGTTGCAAAAAAAAAAAAAAAAATAAGTGTGCGTTCGAATAAAACATAACACAAAATTTTCGTTAGAGCTCTTATTGTGGTTAATTTCAAATATCTTTCTCGATTACAATATCTTCTAGAGATATGTCAAATTTAACAGCAGATCGAATTCGTGAAACCCAGTCGTTTGTCCGCATGCAAATGACAGTCAAAGAAAACTTACTAGAAAATGTTGATTGAGTAAATTTTGGCAAAAGTATTGCATTACAGGGTAATAAAAAGCTTAACAAGGATCTAAAGAAGGAGATGAATCTTAGTGCAGAAAAAGAAGAAGTCACAAGAATGAATTCCAAATGCCAAACAAGTTCAGTCGCGTAAGGGCACGTTGTGCTCATTTCTTCAAAATCAAATATGAGCCATGATAAAGCTATGCCTAAGCTTTAATCAATCAAGGCCAAAAAATTAAATAATAAAGCTGAAAAGAACTCTGAGGCAAAGAATGATCAGAGCTCCTCAATAATAAAAAAAATACAAATATTTTTAATATTTTGGATTAACCTGGAAAACATACGTAGTTGCTGACTTTTCTCATGTCCCAAGATACAAGTTTTGTATGCCGAATAGTCGAGAAAATGATTCTGAATAATATCGAACTAAAAACAATAAAAATTTACAAAACAATTTGTCATATGACAAGTTTACTCAAAATGCGACAAGATATGTGATTGTTTTGATTATTTAGTCCGAATAAACTCGAATAATCATAACAAAGAGTGTCATAAAAATACATTGATGACACTTATGACATACGATAGTGTTTTTAACACTTTTGTAGTTACAGTAGAAGCACGCAGAATTGGAATGTTATTTTAGTCCCACAGATAGTGTATTCAAAAACCGATACCGAAAACCTTCTAACCGATTTTTACTTTTGACCGGTTTCGAATAATTTTTATTTTCGTCTAATTCGACAAGCCAGTTTTTTTTTCTTTCGGTTAACCGGTTTCTTTTATGAAAAAATTTGTTAGGACCAAAATTTATGGAATTTTAATTCACATAGTTATTAATAATAACATTTTGAAATGTAAACGTAGTATAAGAAAATAGCGTGTTACTGGTCAGGAGATGGATTACATCCATCTAGATTGGGGCGAATTACATTCGTCAAGGTAACTTTTCATTGCAAGTGTTCCGGAGGTCGATGGGGTAAAGGATTGAACGAAGTGTTCCGTAGGTCTATGGGGTAAAGGATGGAACGAAGTGTTCCGGAGGTCGATGGGGTAAAGGATGGAACGAAATGTTCCGTAGGTCGATGAAGTATACAAGAGTAAAAACATTCAGGACAGGAGCAGGTGGTGGGTTTGACCTTAAATGACCATGCTAACCATTTAAGAGTTAACTATGACAAAACGCAGCAAGCAGAAGTAGCAGTAGAAAGCAGCACAGAGAAAAGCCGAGTGAAGACGTTAATGCCTAAAATTAAAATAAAAATTATATTATTTTATGTAAGGACCTTGGACACGACTAAGCAATTATTATTAATTTTAAATTCTTATAGAAAGATATCGCAAAAAATTTCGTAAAAGTATTTTAACAATTTTTTCAGAAAAATTAAAAATAATTTAGTTAGCAATTTATTTTTATATAAAATGATATATCAGAAAAATCTGGAGAAGAAATGCTATAAGTAATTGCTTTAGTTTTAATCCTAACTTATTCCGTTCATCTTTTATTTAAAACATGTTATGTTTTTTTTGAACACATATCTTAATAATAAATAGCGGACGGATGTGTCATACATTTGTTTTATGTTCCACAAACTTCCAAGTATTTAATATCCATCAAAAAAAAAAAAAAAATCCAGCTTTTATGCGAATGACAATATGTACGTACGATAAATTCAACCATGGTAAAGGTTGTGATAGTGATTGTAATATACAAGTTGTATGGGCAGCAAACAATGAACCATAAATGTGCGGATTATTTCCATCTCCATGATATAGAAAAAAAGTATAAACAAAAGCTTGTAATTACTTTGCACATATTAATTCTATTAGTTTTATTTTTTAAAGAAAGTAATCAAATTAAATATTTAAACTACAGACACACCTATACTTAAAATTAATTTTATTTTGTCTTCCATAATTCTTTGGATCAGTGTCATCCATAAATCATTGTCTTATGTAAGCTATTTGTACGCAATGTAAACTAAGTAGTAGAGTTTGGATTAGTTAATTAAGTGTAATGATATGTATGTGTGCAAATAAATATTAGTATTTTTTTTTTTTAACTTGATAGAAACATGAAACCTATAATTATGGAGTTTAGGAAGAAAGCTCCAACAACCATGGTGAAATCATAAAATTAGAAAAATTTTTAGTAAAACGAAATTGTAATGATATTAACGAAACTCGGAAAATTATGGTCAGTTTTCATTAGTTCACTTGTCGTAAAAAGTTTCTCTTAACATAGCCCAACGAAAATGGTTCGAGTATCTAATAAAACGCAACTGACACTTTTTCTAAAAGATGCAAACTTTCATTTTTTTTTTTGCCCACCTTGGATGTATGTCATTACTTGGCGTAATTTTGAACGCAAAGTTAAAAGTCGAAAACGAGATCTATCTATACAAAAGCCAGTCTTTAGAAAGTATTGGACATATCTCTTCGATATTGTTATCAAAAGCACCTCTGTAAAGTCAACTCAAAGACTTAGATAGAACCTTCTTGAACAGTTCAGACTTCAAGTTTTGACCTTTGAGAATATACGATCTCAGTATTCATTGATGGTTTAAAGAGGGACCAGGATACTGATAACTTTGACCTATAGATATTTCTTAGAAATACATGTCATCGGTAAAGAAAGAGAATTCGTGAATTTTATGTCACGACCTCAACCATTGATCTTGAAGTAATTAAGGCTCTGAACTATAAACTGAAAATATCTAAGCGTATTTATCAGAATTATAGAAAATTTTAATTTAATTTACTATATGTAGAAAATTATTAATAGAAAATTTTAAAATAATAGGTCGATTATGTATGGCAACCGAAGTTTAATTATGTTGCCTACTGGCAACGCAACCTACAAGTAAATTTATATTATGAACTCCATTCATTTGCCAAAAAGTTATCGAAAACACTTTTTTAAAGCAAATGTAAATAGACAAATAATGTAAAACAAGTTAGAGCGATATATTTGGCTGTGCCGAATCTTTTATACCCTTCACCACCTTACCGATAAATAATAAAATTTACGCCTTAAAGTATGCTTTCATATTTTCACATTTATACTTACAAAAGTAATCTACATTTTTTTCAAACTACAAAAATGTAAACACAAAATGAATCTGTCATAGCAAGTGTTGCTTCCTTATAAAAAAAAAAAACAACACGAACACTGATAGCTTCTGATAACTAATAAATTCATATAAATATGTTTATATGTAAATACATGCTTATACAAAAAACAACAACAAGGCTTCTATTTCAACTAAAAATTAAAAAACGTCCAAAAATAAATAAAAAATTATTGTGTGTATGTGTATACAATCACAAATACTGCTTGCTCATACAAAAACAACAACACTGAAAGTCATTGCAATGCTTTTTATATATGTTTGTGTGTGTATATTTTTAATAATTATTTTTCAGATTTTTGCTAAACCGAAATTTTAGAAAAATATTTACAACAGAATTGTACAAAAACGATTTCTGAAGCTTATACAACAGCTTAACAAATTCCAAAAATGCGTTTTGACCGATATCTCAGTTACTAACGAACCGATTTTGTTCATCACGATTTTTCTGTGGAAGTCGCTAGCTTGTATATAGGCACTTAGAAAAGTCGAAAACAAATACGTTTTTGGTTATTTTTTTTGGCGATATCTTGACCATTCATGGACATATTTCGTTGATTTTTACTAGTGTCATTCTATTGAATGTTCCCTATAATTTGATTTATAAAACATATATATCCGACTTCCTATCAATAAGGATCCAGAAAATTTATACTTTTTGGGGTCTTAGATGAATATTTTTGGAAATTACAAACGGAATGACAAACTTATATATACACCTATGGCGAAGTTTACAAAAAGGAAACAAAAATGAAAGTGAATTTATGTGTTTTTTGTTCGACGCTCCCTTTAAATGGATCAATTATGTTTGTTACAGATCTTCCGTGATAATTTCATCAGGTTTAAACAGCTCATAATAGGTGACACTCTTCGGAACTCACCAAATGCATTTCCAAGCTTTTAAATTAAATGAAGTGCTTTTAAATATATATACTTAAATTATTAACATTTTTACTAAAAAAATATTTCGTTATCAATTTTTTGTATTAAAAAATTTTCAGAAACCAGAAATTGCCTGTGTGGCAACTGAAGTTGAGAGCTTTCAGTTGCCAGTTGCCATCTGTAATATAATTGCGGCAACACAACTTCAACTAATTGACATATACATTTTTGATAAATTTGGAGTAATTATTTAATTACTTATTTAATTATTTACTTACTCATTTGCTTACTTACTTGCTTACTTACTTACGTATATACTTACTTAATTACTTACTTATATTCTTACTTACTCCGGATATATTTCTTACTTATCATACACGTGACTAGGCAAATAATAACGATTTTACGACTTAGTAAAAATGAGGCTCTAAAAATGTTCCAACGATAAACAAATACAAACCTTAAAAAGTGGATGGTCAATAAAATGCTTTAGAAGACTTAAAAAAAAAAATTCAAAAAATCTATCATTAGGTAAGAGGAGTGAATCTATGAATATTTCATGTAATGGTTACGTCTTTTTCGTTAAATATTTGACTAGTCTGAACATATTTTTTTTTCTTTTTTGTGACCAAGTATTTTCAATTTTACACATTAGCAGGGCAAGCAAAAATATGCAAAATCATATTTTTTCCTGGGCTCCAAACTGTTAGTTATTTACCCGTTTCAGGCAATTTTAAATATTTTGGCATCGATTTGTTATTGCATATTTTTGCATATTCTGTTCATAACAGCATATTTTGGTCTTAACCACATATTTTCATAGAAAATCCTTATTTTGAAGCACATTTTACCAATTTAAATGTTATATTTTTGCATATTTCATACTTAAGAGCATAATTTTGCATATATTACACTAAAGAGCATAGTTTTGCATACTTTACGCTTAAGAGAAAAATTTTGCATATTTTGCATCTAATAGACGTTTTTTACGTAATTTGTCATTAGTAAAATGTTATTTTTACTGCCACATACGTTTTTCAAATCCGATTCCCTAATAATTTTCATTTTATAAATTGATAGAAATTTTTTTAATTTCTATCAATTTATTTGATACAATGAATGTTTTTAAGTGGAAAAAGAATATATTTTTTAGCAACTGCTAATAAAAATCAAGATATTTTAAACATTAGCAAAAAAAAAAAAAATATATATAATTTAACAACATATTTTTTTAAATTTTAAGGGCATATTTTCCGATTTTAAGAGGATTTTTTATGCGCACAAAACATTTGTTTTAGAGCATATTTCTAGTTGCCCTACACATTAGTTTCTTTTTATTCCTTTAAGTAAATTATTACTCACTTTTAAATTAAGATTATTTTTTGGCAATATAACTCTTGAAAATAATGTTTTTTTTTCAATATTTTCTTTATTCATATCAATATATGGATTTAAAAATAGGTAATGATTTACATTAAAAAGTTTAATTATAACATATGTATATATGAGTGTATGTATTTATGTACGTATGTATGTATGTATGTATGTTTATTTCACTTTTCAAATCGTCAGTGTTGACAAAGTTTTAATGTTTTAAATAAATTTATTCCAAATTTTTTGTAAACAAATCCATAAATCCCATTAAACTAGGTATTGTTATATTTACTTTAATTTAAACATTATGTCATTATTAATTAATTATAAAAAAAAAAACAGATGCAAAAAAGTTGTATTTCCGTTTTATATATTTCACTTGTCATGGTGAAATACATAATACAAAATTTGATGTACATAATAATAAATGTCTGTATGTTTGATGGATAACTAACTGCACTACATTTATAACGAAATGACTGTAAAAAGACAAATATGAATCTATATGGGTTAATACGAAAAAACAAATATTTAAAATTAAATAAAAGATAATAACTACATACATATTTATGTATGTAGTAAATATTAATTAATTTAAATTAAAAAACTAATAAAGAAGTCATTTGCTTATTTTAAAATAGTTTTAAAAATGCAGAAATGTCTAGATTTTTTGAATTTGTTCATCATATATAAAAATATACACATTACAGTGAAAACATGCATCAAATGTGTATAAATTTATGTATTTTATTAGTTGAATAGGTTTTAGCATATTCGTCAGCAAATAATTTTATATTATAGTTTTTTTTATTATTATTATAATATAGATCATAAGTTAATATGATTTTAATTTTTGTGTATTATTAAATTTTTATTATTTATTTGTTGTTGTAATTGTAAAAGACATTTCCGGTATCAATGGCCAATAATTTCAAAAGAGAAAAAACATAACAATAAAATAATGTCATAAACAGCAATAACAAAAGGAAAAACCAATGAATGTTAAGTTTTGTTTATAATAATAGTTTATGAAATTAAAGAATAATAACATTTACTTCGAATATTTTATGCTTTACTGCTTAGTTAAAGTAGTTAGATGAAATAATTTGGTCGAAAATAAAACGCTGTGAAATAACGTTGTTTAATATTGTTTATATAAGGGCCGATTTAAAATTAAATCAAATTCACAAAAATTACCAATTTTTAATAAACTATCATATTAAAAAAAGTACCATTTATCAACAAAAAGTACGTATTTTCGAATGAATAAGCAATTTTCAAAAAGGCATCAAATTTTTAAAAAGTATTAATTTCTAGAAAAAGTAAAAATTATTGAAAAATGTGAACATTTAAAACAAAAAACTATTTCCAAATAAATAAAATAATAATTTTCCAAAAAAAGTTCCAATTAAAACAAAAAATGTGATTAAAATTCAAAACAATTACCAATCTTTAAAAAATAAAAAGGTACTAATTTTCAAAAAAAAAAAAAAAAGTTTTCAAACCTAAGAACGGTTAAATTTTTAAAAGTGGAAATTTTTAGAAATACAAATTTCGAAAAAAAATAATAATAAAAATTCCGTAAACGTACCTATTACGCATTTAAAAAAAAATGCAATTTTTCCAAAATAGAAAATTTAAAACAAATAATTATTTTTAAAAAAGTAGAGTTTTTCAGAAATGTACCAATATTTAATAATATTAAAAAAAGTATCAATTTAAAAAATATTCAAAACAATTACCAATCTTTAAGAAAAAAAAAAAAAATACTGAATAAAAAAAAACAATTTTTTAATAAGGGAAATTTTGCAGATATATAATAAAAAAAATACCAGTTTCCAAAAAAGAACTATTAAAGAATAAAATTGAAAAATGTATAATTTTTTCAAAAATGAAAATTTTCATATATAATTTTCAAAAAATTAAAATACAAAGTACCTACATATTTTCAAAAAAGTGTATTTTTTTCAAGAAGTAAGGGAAAGTGGGGTATTATGGATTATGATAATGAAGAATTTTTTCCTTTTTTCGAGCATTCTCAGTTTTTTTCAAAGAAGACTACTATAAATGTTTGCAATTTACATTTTTAAATTATATTTCATCCATGAAACCTCTAATATTATTGCAAGTTAAATACATTGAAAAAGTTCTTTAAATGCTGATGTTTCTGAGTAGGGGATCCTAATTAATCGCATTTTTAAATCGGTAAATACAAAATTAAATACTTTATTTTACATATATTTCAACTGCAAATAGGTTTTGTCCCATAAACATAAGGTGATTTGAACATATATAAGAAAGTCTAATAAAACAGATTATAAAACATATGAAAGTTAGAAATAACTCAGTAAACTCTATAATGATAAGACTAAAAATTCTTAAAAACAACATGTACCATTACATTGACTTATTAAAAGGACGAAAGTCTGAATTTAAAAAGAAAGTCTAATAAAACAGATTATAAAACATATGAAAGTTAGAAATAACTCAGTAAACTCTATAATGATAAGACTAAAAATTCTTAAAAACAACATGTACCATTACATTGACTTATTAAAAGGACGAAAGTCTGAATTTAAAAATATCGGAAATAGTGGATGTTGTAAAAATACTGACTTGGTATGATGAAACTCATCTAAATACAAGAAAGAATTTGCTATTTTCATAAATTTTGTTTTATTATTTTCTATCAGTTTTATCACTTATTACCAGGGCAACCAAAAATATGCTCTAAAAAAAGTTTTTTAAGCGCATAAAATCGGAATGCTATTAAAATCGGAAAATATGCCTTTAAAATATTATTTTTCTGGGTAAATTTTGAATTATATACTATTCGTGCTTAAAATAACTTGCTTTTTATTGGCAGTTCCTAAATAATATTTTCTTTTTACACTTAAAAATATTGGAAGCTAATACATTGTATCAGGAAATTACAAAATTTCTATAAATTTATAAGATGAAAATTATTTGGGAATGAGATTTGAAAAATGTATGTGAAGAAGAAAATTACACTAATAGTAAATTATGTACAAAATTCTGTTGAGTACAAAATTGTTTTTTTTTTTTTTTTTTTTTTTTGGTAAAATATGCAAAATTATGCTCCTAAGTATAAATTATGCAAAAAATGTAATTCAAGATTTTTTATGAAAATATGACAAATTATGCTATTAAGCCAAAAGTATGAAAAAAGTGCTATTAGGAGCAAAATATGCAGAAATATGAAGTAATAAATAGATGCCAAAATTCTTAAAATTGTCTGAAACAGATAAATAACTAACAGTTTGGTTCATTTGAAGACCAGGAAAAATATGATTTTTAATATTTTTGGTTGCCCTGCTTATTAATTACCTATTTTCATCACATGCTTGAATTTTAATATTCGAGTAGTCTCGTAAATACAAAAATCATTTAAAAATATTTAATAACCACTAAATAAACTTAAACTTGCCATTTTTACTATGTCTCATCTTGGGATAAGATTTCCCATTTTACCCAAAAATGGTTGATTTGAAAAAAAGTCCGAAAACCCCATATCAAAAGACAAATGAATCTTATTATTTTTATGCAAAAAGTTAGATAATTCATTCTATATAACATATCCTTTGGAGGGTTAAAAAAATTATTGCTTGGTATTTTATTGAAAATAGATTAAAGTATGCTCCACTTTACCCCAAATACCCTACCTCAAAAGAGAAAAGTTTTTAAAAATTAAATTTTTCCAAAAAGTAAAATTATCCGAAAATTATCCGGTTCTTTTAGTAAAAAATTAATAATTTTCAAAAAAGTATATATTTTTCTATTATAAAGTCCTTTTTTACGAAAAAAAGTACTATTTTAAAATTTTTTGCAAAAAGTATTAAAAAAGTACCAATTTTCAAAAGAATTTTGAGTTTGAGTTTGTGTTATTTTCTTCATTCTCAAAATTTTTATATTTTTATATATAATATTTTACGGATATTTGCAATAAATACATTTCTGTGGAATTTTGTATTTTTTAATATTATTACTCACGTTTGCAAAATAAAAATATTTTTTATTAAGGATTATTATTAAACATTTGAATTCTATTTAAAAATATCAAAGCTCTATTTGAGTATTTATAAGTATCGAAGTGTGTATTTATATTTACCTGAGAACGTGTTTTATTTGATTTGTCTTTTATTCACATTTCAACGAAATATCTGCTATAGAGGAGAAATCAAATCAAACCTTTTTAAATCGTTTTTTTTTTTTTCTATATACATATTTGAATTTGATTTTGCGTAAACATAGAGGACTTTTATTTCAATAAGGATGACACAACTCTAAATATTTATACAATAAATAAATCTGTCTGTCTGTTTCTCTGCTGGTTATAAAAATTCATATTTGATTATGCATTTTATTAGGAATAAAAAAAAAATTTTCTCATTCTTTCTTTTTTTACTTTTTTATTATTTGTATGACTGACACTGTGTGTATCATTTTATGGTCGGATGTTATTTATTTAAAATGTAGTGCTTGAAAATATATTAAGGTTTATTTTATTATTATTATTTATTTTATTATTAAACGAGGTCTTATGTTTTTGCTACATTATTTATAATTTTTGTTGTTGTCTTGATTTTCTTTACAGAGAGCGTTAAGTCTATATTGGGTCGTCATACAAAAATATTGGTCAAATATATGGTGAAATTGGAAACAAAAAATGATAAAACGGAGAACAGAGTACTGGTAAGTTGAACTTAAAAGAAATTTTTATATTTTAAAGAAACTTTACATTAAGTAAAAAACATAGATTAACATAGATATGAAGCTCCGTTTTCAAAAACCTAAGTCCAAGAATGTGTTAGTAAAAATTTTATTGAAAACAAAAACAATTGTAGTGCTAGTGCTTTTTTTCAGTAATTTTTTCATTTGAATTTTTTTTAAGCTTCATATATATGTTAATAATCCATGATAGAAAATATAATTTTAAATTAAATAAAATTTCATTGTAGTAACAAAAAACTACAAAAATGTTTGTTTTTTAATTTGAACATATAAATTTTAAATATTTTTGTAGTTAAGAAATTTTGTCTTGAGCTACGTTCACACTAGTCAGATATTTGACCAATATGACGTAACCACTATATAAAATATTTCCTGATTTTTCTTTTTTAATGGGATTTTTTTTACTTGTCACTCACTAATCATAGCTGACATTTTATCGAATTTTGTTTGAAGCTGTTTTCTCTCACAAAACATTCGCAAGATCAAATAACGGCAAACAATGTTTTTGTAAAACTAGTGATCACGCAATTTTTATCAAATATCTGCTAAATGTGAACATTGCTTTAGTTTCCTTTTTTGTTTTTTTTTTTTTTTTTTTTTTTGATATACGTGTACGTAAATTGCTTTCAATTTCACATTCATATAACCAAAAGCTAAAAAAAAATATATTTTAACAAAACAAGTTGGGGTATTCATACCTCATGTTTAAATTTATAAAATAAAAATGAATGAAATTAGATCAGAATAAATTATATAATTATAATATATATTCGGTTGTGCCGAATCTTATATATCTTTCTACTTAGTCTCTTTTAGTTAAATTAAAATTAATATATACCTCCTTTTAAAAATTGATACTATTTTACTTATTAAAAAAAAAAAACATTTTTTAAAAATGTATACCTTTTATTTTTAAGATTTTTTAATATTGCAATCACGTGGATAAATTGGCTAGAGCGCTGGATTAGCAACCAGAAGGTTGTTGGTTCAAACACATTCTGATGCTGTTAGTTTTTTATAAAAATATGTCTACACAGATATTTTGTACTAAAAAAAAGTTTTTATCACTTGGTTAATTTGTGCCCAAGTTCAAAACTCACTGACGACAAAATTTTTTTGTTTTTTTATTTCTATTTTTGTTTGTATTTATTATTTTAACACGGTGATGCCATTAGAGACAATTACTTAATCTACTGCCATGTCATTACTTAGATGTCATTACAATAACTAATTACTTCCAAGCTGTTCAATAACTAATTCAATATCAGGATATAAAAGTCGTGTTCTTTTTTTGTTTTTCCTTTTTTTTTTATTTTAAAGATTTTATAAATTCTAATTTCAAAAACTTAACAACAACTAAAAATATAATTAAAATAAAAATAAACTACCCAGCAAAGAAGGGGAAAGAGTATCTTCGCGACCGATATGCATTAGGTTCTTCAAGATAAACCTGCAAAGAATTTTTACGCGTTTAATATTTAAGGCCATAAATAATTGTTCATAATAAGTTAAAAGCTTCTTATCTCAATGTAAAACGAATTTTGCAATCTTGTACACACTTTAATGGATTGTTTCTTCTTGGGGTGCAAAAATTCGAATAAAAAATATTAGAATTAATAAATATCCTCATCAAATACAATATATTAATATAAATACCTTCTATTGAGCAAGAGATTTACGGGAACATGTTTTTGAAATATTTATAATTTATATTTTTAATTTTGTATTTTTATGATAATAAATTAAAATTTTTTACTTAATTTTTTAATATAAATTTCCTGTTTATAGTCAATTCAAAAAACACTATTTTATCAGGGGCACCAACCAACTTATTCTGTATTCAATTCTATTATATTAATTGAATATTATTCGAATAAGGACAAAATTGCTTAAAAATCCTACTAGGATATTTAGTTTAAATCAATTGGCTCTGCAGACTGAATAAAATTAAAATGGATATATATTTAAAATGGCAAAGTTTATCGACAAAGTGTTATAAAGATAAGATATTGCTATAAATATTGCCCAGGAGATGTTAAAGGTTTCTGAAGTTTCCTTTCTAGGATCGATAGACGATTTTTTTTGGCTAGTTCATATATAGAGCATGTATTCATATATGACTTTAACTTCTCATATATAATTACATGTACGGAATTGTCCATATATGACTAAATACTTTTTCATATATAGAACTATATATAGCTGTATATTTGCTAATATGGTCCATATATAATATTAAATTCGTACGCAAATTAATTCATACGAAAATTTTGCCCTTGAATTGGTAACTGAATTAAAAATCTGATCTGAAAACGCTAAAAAAAATTCACTTAAAAACCAAAAAATTTTTGTAATTTTTTAACAAAACTGAAATTTATAGACTGTACGAAATTTGATTCCCATGTCTTTTATAAACTGAAATTTATAAACTGTCCGAAATTTGATTCTCCATGTCTTATATATATATATATATATATATATATATATATTTATTTATATATAGAACTTGTTTTCAAAATTATTACCTTTTAAATTACTTCTTGGTACTGTTTTTTGAAAAAAAAAAATAATTTTTGTATTAGAATATTTTAACTTTTTTAATTTCAATTCAATTTTGGTACTTATTTAAAATTTTATGTTTTCATTTTTTGAGAATTGATGCTACATATTTTTTTTTTTTTTTTTTAAGTAGTTACTTATTTTTTAAAATTGTTACTTTCTTTGGAAATTGGTACTTATTTTTAAAAATGGATACATTCTAAAAGAAAAACAAATAATAATTTTTTTGAAAATGAGTTTTTTTTCAAAATTTATACTTTTTAATTTTTTTAATTAATTCTTTTTTATAAAAGTAGTAGTTTTTAAATATTTACACTCTTTTCAAATTAATACTTTTCATTGAAAATAATTTTTTTGAAAATTGAATAATTGTACTTATTTAAAATTGGGTACTTTTATGCAAAATCAGTATTTCTTTTTTTTTTTTTTTTTTTGAAGTTAATGCTTTATTTTTGAAAATTGTTACTTTATTTTTGAAAATTGGTGTTTTATTTAATTTTTGGCATTTTCTTTTAGTACTCATTAGTATTTTATTTAAATTTATTTGTTAAAAAATAGTTCATTTTTTTTAAATATATAATTTTTATTGAAATTTGGTACTCATTTTTATACTTTTTTGAAAATTCTTACCTTTTTTTTTGATACTTTTAAAAATGTTTTATTTTGACAAAGAATTCTTTTTTTTTTTTTTTGTAAACTGGTAATATTTTATTGAAATTTGGTACTCATTTTGAAAATTTATGCTCTTTTGTGAAAAATTTACACTTTTGAATTTAATTCAATTATTATTATTATTATTATTATTATTATTTATTTTTTATGTTTTTGAAAATCGGTCTTGGATTATATAAAATTTTGACAGACTTTTATATAATATAATCCGAAACTGAATATTCGGTCGGACTATACTTAAAACAGTCAAATTAATTTTATTCAAAACTATGTTTTTGTTTTGACATATCATTCTCTTGTCGCAAAAATTATGACGTTATGAAAACATCTTCAAAATAGATTATTGAGTGACCTAAAAGATTTCTGGTTATTTTTATATAGTTTAACCCGAAAATAATTTTAAAAATTTAATAATATATCGTGTAGAACTGAAAAAGGATGCTGAAGATTCATCAAATAACATTCTACAAATTTTAACAGAGGGTTTTTGTTTAGCAAGTTACCTATCTAAATCAAATGTAGGATGTAAAAAAATAAAAATACGACCAAATGCAAGAAAAGATAAAATATCAGTCATAATCAAGTAACAGAAGAAAAACGTATTTAAATTATAAAAATAATATTTTAAAAATGTTCACTAAAAATTAAGGGTTTGTATGATTTAAACCCTTGTAAATTTGAAACCATTAGTGATATTAATTTAGTTTTTTTTTTTTTTTTTTGGATTAAATAAAGAAATTTGAATTTAACTATATTTATATATATATTAGATTGTACCAAAATTT
Organism: Protocalliphora azurea; assembly: GCA_932274085.1. Taxonomy (NCBI): domain Eukaryota; kingdom Metazoa; phylum Arthropoda; class Insecta; order Diptera; family Calliphoridae; genus Protocalliphora; species Protocalliphora azurea. The sequence continues at coordinate 149,583,057 of OW026521.1, read as the reverse complement.
ACCCACTTTTGAATTTTGAGCGTAACTCTCCCTAGAATCGTTCATTGGGTTGCAGAAATATATCGTGTAAAATATCAGTGAAATCGGATATCTTTAACCCTTGCCGCATCGGACCTAAACTTTATGGTGCGTTTATATGGCGAAAATATGACTTTTTACAGTTTTTAGAAAAATTTAGCTATTAAATACTTTGATTTGTAACAATATGTTAAAAAATCGTAATCTACACATAATTATCTATCAAACAAGGCATAAAAAAAAACGGTTAAAAAATGCTTAAGTTAATACGAATTCCCCAGACCGTTAATGTATTTTAGACCATTTGTGTAAGGGGTGTACAAACAAATTTTTAATTTTTTAAGAAATGTTTAAACGAAATGCTATTTTTAATTAAATTTGAAATTTTATTATTACTTAAAAATATGTTTTTTTTTTCTCCAGGATAATTCAAATCCCATTGTTAACAAATTTTAATTTGTTTTAAGACTGTTTCAAAACTCCAATTTGAAATTTAAAAAAAATTTGGTTAAAAAAATTTCAATGATGGAATAAAACTATGCAGTTTTATAGCAGCCCCACAGGAAATGAAATAAAAAAAAGGTTGACCTAATTCCTTTATATGACTAAGCGGATTTTTACGAATTTATATATATATATATAAATCCGCAAAAATCCGCTTAGTTATACAAAGTATTGACTATTATATATATATGGGAAATCGTAGATCGCGAAATATTCATATAATCTAAAAATCAAGAACGTAGGAAATCTACGTATATAAAATTGCAAGAGGTTTTTCAAATTTAAGTGTCCCTGTGCTACGAAAATGTGTAAAAGTTTAAAAAAAAAATTAGGTCTATGGTATTAAATATTAGTAAAGTTAACATTTATATTGAACAAATCGAAAATGTGCTTTAGTTTTGTCTCGCATGAAAAATGTAAATTTCATATTTTTTTTTTTTTTTTTTTGAAATTTCTTTAATTAAATAAAGAAAGTTAATTATTTTTGATTTGTTTTAAAGAATTTGAAGTCTAGTGAAAATAAATTACCAAATTACCAAAAAGAATTGAAATCGAAACGATTTTCTCATCGTTATTCGCCTATATTTGAATAAATGCTAATCCGTGCTTTAGTTGTGTCCGAAAAAAAATTTTAGTCGAATTTTCAAAGTTTTGTGTTTTTGTCCATTTGTATAATTATCATCGTTTATTTAATAGAATATTCTATTGCCACACTATACCTTCTGGTATTTAGCTGTCGACAAAAGTTAATGTATACTCTCTTTTTTTTAAATAGTTATACTTTGTTAATTTGTTAAACAATTACTAAATCAAGTGTTAAATGCCATAATCTTTCACAACAACAAAAGTAACAAAACAACACTATCATAAATAGTACAAACCATACCTTTCAACTCGTATCCTACTTTATTGTATTCTATTGTACAGGTAGGACATCTTGTTTATACGTGTAGTTACGATAAAAAAAAAAAGGAAACACAAAGTGAAAGGAGTAAACAACAACGAAACAAAAAAAATAAAAATAAAAAGAATAAAGGAATTCAAGTGTTAAATGACAGAAAACACAACTGCTAACTAACGAGCAATATTATTTAAGCTATACAAAATGGTTAAAACAACAAAATATCATATTACAACAATTGGCTTAATTAATTTAAAGTTTTATAGTTTAAAAGGAACTTAAAACAATAATAATAATATAAGCCATTGAATGCATGTTTTTATACCCACCATCAAAAAAGGAAAGGGGGATATATTGGGTTCGTTATTCTGTATGTAACTAAAACATCATTTATGACCCTTTAAAGTATATATATATATATATATTCTGGGTCCTGATAATATTCTGAGCCGATCTAGCTATGTCCGTCAGTCCATCTGTCTGTTGAAAGTAGGATAGGGCTCTTGGCGGACCAACTAGAATGATGAAATCTGGCTCAAATATTTGTCTTATATAAGGTTTGTTTGGTATTTAAAATTGGCAAAATCGGTTCTTAAACAAAAAAGTTATGGTGAAATATTAGAAACACAGGGAGTCCGTTGTAACTCCAGTTCATACTTTTCCGCTGATATCTCTTAAATAAAAGCATGTTCAACAATGAAATTTTGTACAGATAGTTCGACGACACACTTCTATATATAAGGCCATATATTCGGCCAAGCCGGATATATGGCCTTACTTTTTTTTGCATTTGTTCCTTTTAAATTGTGAAAGTGTTGAATTTCAACTGAATGTTTGATTACAAAGGAGGAAGAAAAAAAGTCTTAATTAAACATGAAAATAAATTGTAAATATTTGTACTTCTTTCATTCACTAGCTAATACTGCTGTTATATTTATGTACTTGTCTTTATTGAAGTTTAAAAACGCTATTGTCTTACAACTCTTATCATGTTAAATGAAGGCGTTGTCAGATTTTTGTTTTAAACAGGAAAATTTATTTTGCAAAATATTTTCTTCAATTGTTATCATTTCATTTTAACTGTCTTTGCGCGTTTCTTTGTAAAATTATAAGTTTTTTCCAATGTCTATTGTTTTATTAAATAAAGTAAATAAGTTTTATTTTGTAATACAACAGCAAAAAGTTTTGAGAAGTACTCCCTTGAATACTATTTCATTCATCATTGTTAATATAGAAGAAGAATTGTAAGAGAATTTTAAATGAATTTTTTAGATTGTTGTTTAAAATAGCAATTTATAAGAAGTCGTTGATAATATAAAGCAATTATTTTTAAATACTCTCAAAGATTTTGTAGAAATAAATAAACTTTTGGAAAAATAATTTTTGAATAAATTAAATAATTGAAAGGGGAAATTTAATGATTTTCTCTTACATACAAAGCATTAGAAAATATTTAAATTGACAGGTTCTTGATTAAATTAGCAAACAATCACATGAGCGACCCTAAACTAAACAAACTTCCTTTAGTTTCAAATTTACCGCAACTTTTCACGTCTTCTTAAGTTCTTGCGGCCATTAATTAAATGAAAACTTCTAAAGCGATTGGACACATAAGAAGTTAAATACACTATGCTACAGTCAAAATCGGGATGGGATGAAACCAACGGGAAATGTTATATCGGTAAAAATGAAGTTATACGTGTCCCGGCGTTTCCTTGGAAAAAACATTGATGACTTTTTTTATGATTGTCAGAATTAAAAAAAAGTAATAAACAAAAGGTTATTTGATTTTTATGGTAGCGGTAACAAAATAAAAAACGGTCATAAATGTGCGTGGACAATTAAAAGGAAAAAAGGAAAGTGCACTTTTTTAATTATTTGGGTTTTTTCCGTTGGCTACCTACATGATTTTTTTACACAAATTGCACCCACATTTATGAGTGGTCATGTTTTAGAACATTTCGAAAAATTTAAAACGCACACGAATCAGGTTTATAGCCACCCTTAAAAGATGCGAGAATTCATAAGTACCTCTCAGTAAAATATTGAAGCTTACGTAGTATTTATAGGTGTTCACTGATCGATTTTTGTCATTCAACAAGTGTCTCCGAACGCGTAAAGTACGGTTTTTTTTAAAGTGACGAAAAAGTAATAAAATTATAAAACCGAAATAAGTGCAAATTGTCCAGAAAATATCAATTTATTTTGTTAGGTTTGTGGCAAAAGAGCTTTTTCAACAAATGCTGCATTACTCACTGAGCAAGTGGAGCGCGCTTTTAAACTTTATTTTGATTGCGAAATAATTCGCGGCGTTTCGGGAGTCCCAGACAAAATTTGTAAAACGTGCTACAATGGTCTTAACATGTGGATCCAAGGGAAATGCAGTTCACTTCGTTTTGGTGTACTAATGATTTGGACTGATCCAGGAGAACACAATTCCGACAACTGTTACGCTTGCGCATACAAAATATGTGGAGCAAATCGTAAAGGCCTTAAGCGAAGAGTTTACATATCTGTTAAAAGTGCACAAATACCTCTACCGCATTCGGATGAAATACCAATTCCACCGCTTCCAAGTCCTGACAGAGAAACTTCTTTTTCTATTGAAACAATGGATCAATCGGATTTCACCTATAAACCAACACCAGAAGCCGGCCCATCGAACAAAATAATTCCAATATCACAAGCAAGAATGGACAAGATTGTTGCAGAATTAAACCTTTCTCAACGTGAAGCAGAAAAACTTGCCCAGCTTTTGAAAGAAGGCAACAATTTGGAGCCTAATGTCAAAGTCACCGGATATCGAAGACGCGAGAAAGTAAAGGACGCAAACAAACGAAATTAAGTTTTGCGTTCATCGATTTTTTATAACCTATGTATCTATGTAATAACCTAATAATTACCTATAATAATTTTTAATTTTACGTGTTAATAATTATAATAAATAATATATAATAAATATTATTCAAATTCATTGAAACATAAAATCAATATTCTTGTCAAAATGAGATACCTTCACTTAATTGTGAATAAAAGCGAAACGCGTCCATCGATTTTCATGATCTATGTCTCATTTTGTTTAAACGTTATGTGACTTTACGTGAAAGTAATAGGACTTGACACCTTTTTTACCGTTTTGGATTTTTTATGAATTAAAAATAAAAATATTCAATTTTTTAGGCAAAAAATAGTTTTTTTCTTCATAAATTTATTTATAACTGCGAAACTGTTGCTTATGTAGCGAAACGTTGTATGAACAGATTAAAGGAATTGTAATTCCTAATTTTTTTTAAATTCATTTCAGCAAAATCGGGCTGGTGGTTCTCGAGTTATGTCAAAAAAAAGGACCACCAAAGGTCACAATTTCCCCTATATGATAGTTACTAACTTCAAATCGATATATCTCGATTCCTAGACGTGACCCAGCGAAACGCCGGGACACATATAACTTCTTTTTTACCGATATAACTTTCCCCGGTAGTTTGAACCCTTCCCGATCACTGACCCCTACCATTTGTCGCACAGTGATATTAGATGAGAAAATCAAGCAATAATCGAAGTACTGACTACGTTATACTTTTCTACCCATAAAAGATAAAAAGTGAAACTAGTCAAGATGAAAATTCTTCCATTAATTAACTAACCGGCATTCAAAGCATTTACCTCGCCGGTTTGTACTTTATAGCCGAAACCAATAGTTAGAAGTATTTACCTCATTGAATTATACTTAATACCTATAGGAGTAGCCGATTAAGAGATAAAACAATTAACTCGTTAAATTGTATTTTGTAGACGAAACTAGTAGAACCGAAGTATTTATCTTGGCGGATTAAAAGACGAAGAAATTACCTTGTTCAATCTTAATTAACCGATCGAGAGTTAATGTTATAAAGCATAAGGTAGTAAGCTGAAGAACCGCCAAAGTATTAATCTAACAGGAATGTGGAGACTCATAAATCTTTTTATTTTTTATTTTTTTGCTTAATTAACAATAAAAGAAAATTATAATTATTTTTCATTTGGTTGGAAAATAGCCTGCAAATATTCCATATTTAGTTCTATATTATTTCTGTCTTCTAGCAGCCTTTTTGCTTCTTCATTTAATTCCCCATGTTCTACTTTCCATTGACTTCGAATGCTAGAGATGGAGTGCTAGATATATCTTCATTTGTAGAATTCCGTGATGTTTTTCTGGTATTGTGCTCTTCATAAAAGTTGTAATCTGTAATCAGAGGAAGCTTTATCCTGGGCTTCCTCTGACAGATCTCCAAGTGGTACTAAATAATGCTTAATGTCATATTTCTCCATGGATATTTGATTGTATATATTCGTGCATATTCGTGATTGTATATATTCGCATAATCAACAAATTTTCTAGCATTAATTTGTTAATTGCACACAAGTACATCGATAATTGTTTTAAATCTTGAAATAAGATTTATATCAGCACCTGTTATTTCAGATGCTCTTTCGCGATCTGTTTTGCTTGGTCTATAATCTACCTACCATGTTTCTTTTTAAACTTCTTAACTCCTTATTGTTGTCCTTATTTCTTATTGATACTGTAGGTTTAAAATCCAAATCATATCTGATTTTTAGTATATGTTCCATGAATCGTATTTTGCATGTAGCGGTGATAATCCAAATTCATTTGCATCAGTATTATCTAATGATTTTTCGGGACTTGGTTTAAGTGGATTGTTGTGGTTTGACATATAATGCAGCTTTTGTGTACAGCCTGACCTACTTTTCCATCTATCACCGTTAGCACTAATTCGTAGGTTACTTCAATTGTCTGGCCGTCAATCTCTAATTCAAATGACTGTAATGTTGTAATATGGACTCTAATCTCACTGACTTCTTTTTTAATGGCATCATGAGTTTCTTTTTTAAATCCAAATTTAATTGGTCTGCAGTATTTCGTAGAAGATGGTGTTTTATTTTTCTAAATATAATTTTTTTGCATCCTACTGGTCGAGTCTTCCAATTTTTTTTTATCAATTGCAGTTGTACAAATGACATCATGAACATATCTGTGTCTGAAGTATTTTCAGATACATATTGCTTGTATTGCTTTTGTCCAGAGGAACCATCACATCCCCATTTGCAAAATGAAATCATTTCCTTTAAATGATAACAGAAAGCGTTGAGCTGTATGATTAAGTAGATCTTGAAGTTGTACCTCTGCCGAATTCGGTGTGATTGTGGTAGTGTACCTTGATGGCAAACATTCATTCTTAGCAGCAGTTATGTGATATGATGGATAGAGATTTGAGCCTTTTTCAATCACACGAAATCTGAGCTGTATATTGCTGTTTTGTTAACTTTAAATTCAAAAATAATGCTAATGCCCCTTTATTTAAGAACTGTTTTTCTTCGCTCGGCGTTGGAATACTTTTAAGAATCCGTTTTGTTCTCACTGGACGTTGTAGCGTTAAAAAGTTTTTGAATGATATCAATTTTGTGCGTTATTTCTGTGATCGAAATTAATATAGCAAAGTTTCTTGAATATTTTCACATCCGATTTCTTCATTAATATCCTTAATTTTCCGCCTTTAGATTTATCACTATAGTTGTCGAGTGATTTTGATGGTGGTTATAAAGATTTTAAAATTTGATTGTTATTGCTTATATATATTATAGCAACTGAGTTTATATTCGAATACCACGGGCTAAAAATAGGTAAAATATGATAAAAAAAATAGTAATAAAATAATAATTATATAATATACTTAAGCTACCTATTACAACTTATAGGGATTGGTGTATTTATATTTGAGTCATATTAACAGGTAAAATAAAAATAGAAAAAATGTTGGGAGTAATTTCATTCAAATGAAAAAGGTGTTCTACAGACGGGTCCAGACAGGTACAAAAGGCAGATACCAATATGAAATTAAAGAGGACACTTTCGAATTTTTTCTGATAGTTAAATTTGTTTAATCCCTTTTCACCCTCAAAATTTCTATTCCACCAAAATTCAAATTTGACTAAAATATAGTACCTGAGAAAACATTTAATAACACATAAGGTATAAACGGTACAGTGACACATCATACCATTTCATAAAGACTATTATCCTACCAACATACCAAAAAAAATGTAGCCAATTATCGATGATAGTTTGCGAATAATGATAATTTGCTTCTGATTAAATTTACAAAAATCACATTTTTTATAAAATAACATAAAATATTTGACTTTAACAGCATGCCATACCCACAATTACCAATATTTTGATCCAATTTTTTGGCCACCTTGGTTTCAATATTTAAAAAAAAATGTACTTTTGGCGTATGAAATTAATTATTGAGCCACCGTGCGGAGACCGCCGCCATAAGGACTTATAGCGATATTCAAAATAGTGGAAAACAACTGAAGGTGAAGCTCAACCTTGGTGTCGAAAACGATAAGTTTCAAACTTTAAACCTACCCTCAATTTTTGGTGGTCACCTTTGACTTCTTCAGCTCATTCCACTGCAATCACGCATACATTGTAAAGTGGCAACAAGACATTCAAAGCGCTAGCCTGCAGTAATTGGTCGATCAATGGTAAACTACGCTGATCCAATGTGTAATCCTTCATTGGGTGATATCAAATAGAACAAATGGGGGTCCATAGTAACGTTGTAGGGGATCCGTGAAGTTCTGATTTTTTGGAATTAAGAGATCAAAAAAGGTTGACGATTCAATTGTGGTATTAAAATATATAATAAGGTCACAAACTTTAATGTCAAATGTCTAGTACTCATAAAGTATTCTTCCAACAGAATTCTGGAGGATTATTTTGTAACTCCATGCCAACAGAAAATCTTTCGAAATTGTATTTAAAATACATTGATTTTCGAGATATTTTTCTTTCGAATCGAATTACACATAGAGCAATAGCTCTAGTAAATACTTACTGTGGTCCCGCATCCCGTCCCCAACTTATACCATGCCAAAATTACTTCATTCTACGTAATGCATTTTCAGATTTATCTGATGATTTATCAGTTCGTACATGGCAGAGTTAAACAATATTCATAGATATTCAAGAATGTAGCATTTGAAGTCCTATTACTACTACTGACAACCAGAAGATTTCTAAAACAGGAGAAAAGGAGAGTTCTAGTACAACTGAGTTAGGTATAGAACAATAGGCTTGCTTAAAACAAAATCGCAACTCACACATTCATAGAGATGCCAACAATTCTGAGTTTGCATGTTACCTTTCAAATGTAGTACTCGAAGAAGGTCGCCTATTGCAAGAAATGAAAAGATTTTCAAGGCGGAAAACAAAAGGAGTTATAACATAACTGAGTTTAGAAATTGAGTAATTGGTTCCTCAATTCTCATAAGTACCATACAGATCTTAGCGTTCACAAATTATACGCAGTGTGCGGTCTAGGTTCCCATAATACTGACATAAAAATTCGGCCAAATGTACTTTATTAAAAAATATTTTCAATAGATTTTTGAACTCTTCTAATGAAAGTAGCATTATTCGTAATTAAAATTATATATACATTAGCGTGGCCCCGTTTATTTGGAGAGATATCGATGTTTTCAGCTCAAATGAAAATTTTCTTCATTCTAAGATATCGTTTTTCAAAATTTTCGTCCTGACATTATCCTTTCGTTAGCTGGATCAAAATGAAAAAAGGTCCTTTTTTGAGTTTTTCGAATTGTTTTTCATATTTCTACCAAATAAACAATATGAAAATTTGGTATCGCAAGAAAGGTCTTTGGGACACGCATTAATGACATAACTAAAATTTGAGACCAGTTCCGAAATTTTGTAAATTTTCATATAATTTCTATGGCAAAAATATGGTGTGCGTTAAAATAAAATATAAAATTTTTTTAATAAAAGATGAACGGAATAAGTTAGGATTAAAACTAAATCAACCACTTGTAGCATTTCTTTATCAGATTTTTCTTATATATCATTTTATATAAAAGCTGATTGCTAACTATATAATTTATCATTTTTTTCGGTAAGACTTCTTAAAAAAATTTTAAAATTACTTTTACGAAATTTTTCGCTGTATTTCTCTATAAGAATTTAAAATTAATAATCACAATTGAGTACTTCTGGGGCATACATAAATTCGCTTTCAACTTGGATCCAATCCTAACAGCATATTTTTGCATATTTTGGGCTTATCATCATATTTTCATAAAAAAATCTTATTTTAGAGCATATTTTAGCAATTTAAATAACATATTTTTGCATATTTCATACTTAAGAGCATAATTTTGCATATATTTTACATATTTCGTATATTTTACGCTTAATAAAAAAAATTATTAATATTTTTCACCCAAAAAATTTTTTACATAATTTTCCATTAATGAAACTATCAAATCGTTACGTTTTTCAAATCCGATACCCTAATAATTTTCTTATAAATTGATATAAATTTTGTAATTTTCTGATACAATGTATTAGTTTTGAAGGTTCTTAGGTGCAAAAAAAAAATTTTTTATCAATTGCTAAAAAATCAAGCTTTTCTTACCATAAATAGCAGATAATTTAAAATTTAACCAGAAAAAATAATATTTTAAGAGCATATTTTTTAATTTTAAGGGCATATTTTCCAACTTTAAGAGCATTTTTATGCCCATAAAACACTTTTTTCTAGCATGTTTTTGGTTACCCTAGTCATCAATGTCTTTTTATGATACTCTTCGTTATAATTATTCGAATGTATTCCGAATCACATATCTTTTTGTATTTTGAGTAAACTTGTCAAACGACAAATTGTTTTGTAATTTTTTTATTGTTTTTAGTTCGATACTATCTGGTCCATTTCTTCGATTATTTGGTATACAAAACTTGTACCTTGGAACATGACAAAAGTCAGTAATAACGTATGTTTTCGGGCTGATACAAAATATTGAAAATATTTTTATTTTCTTATTATTGAGAAGCTTTGATCATTCTTTGCCTCAGAGTCCTTCTCAAATTTGTTATTTAATTTTTTTTAGCTTTGATTGACTAAAGCTTAGGCATAGCTTTAACATGGCTCATATTTCATTTTGAAGAAATGAGCACAACGTTTGGCATAGCCCTTAGAAGCCTCTTTACTTTTTGGGCTTGGAATTTATTCTTGTGATTTTTTCTTTTTCTGAACCAAGTTTCATCTCATACTTTAGGTCCTTGTTAAGTTTTCTTTATTACACTGAAATGTAAAACGCTTGTCAACATTTTCTAGTAAGTTTGAAAATAATTAAAAAAAATAAAATTTTATTTTGTACGTTTTTCTTTGACTGCCATCTACATGCGGACAAACGACTGAATTTTAAGAATTCGATCTGCTGTCTCTAGAAGATAATGCAATCAAAAAAAAAAAATTTTTTTGTTATTACGAAATTTTGTGTTATGTTTTATTCGAACACACCTTTTATGAAAAAGATCGAAATTACCGTTTTGAGAAACGATAATGAAGTAAATTTTCATTTGAACTGGGAATATCAATACTTCTTATTTTAGGGCCACTCTAATATACATATTTAGTTATAGCTGTTAGCACAATCTGCAGTTCTTTTACTTTTTATATAAATTAAAGTGTAAATATAAAATTACACTTTTCGTGTTATAATTTCAACAAAAATTAAACAATTTCTATTACAAATAAATAAAATACAAATGATAGAAATATAATTTAATTGAATGCAGCTCACGCTAACAAACTATTCGCTTATTTTCACATACATTATTAATACATTTCTCTCTGGTTCGTGGGCTATAAAATCTCCTGCCGTTTTGTTCCATCTTTAATATTATTTATTTCAAAGATTATTTCAGCCATGACCAAAAAATCATTCAAGTACACAATTTGTCCATGTCAGTATATTTGAACGTCTGCAAACGAATGGATGGACGGACGGACATTTAGAGCAGAGGGTGTTAATGTTTATGAATATGATCATATATCATGCTGTAAATTACCTATAACAGATATGCTGAAATTAAAAAAAAACTGCATGCATGCAATACAGTAAATAACTATTTGTGGTGTTAATTACACATCTACATACATCAATGTTTGTGTTGAATGGATATATTTACAATAACATCTCTGCAATTTGTCTAAGTGTTTGATTTTTTTAGAAATAAATATATAGAAATTAAATACTTGTGAGTTAGATGAATAGTTGGATGATCAATTGAACATGAACATTCGATACTTTACCACGCAATTGCAAATTTGTAATATGCATGTTGATTTGCAATTGATTTCAACATACGTTTTTTTTTTTTGTGGTAGTTTTGGCTTTTTTTCGATTTTCTTTATCAATATCGATTTGCATTTTAATTTTTCAATCGTAATTAAGATATGTATCTTTTCTGTTTAATTCATTAATGTGCAATAGAAATTTGATTATGTTTGAAATATTTCAAGTGAAAAATAACAAGTTTTTTTTAGTATTAACATACAAATCCATTTTCATTTATAGTTTCCTGACCTATTTTTGAAGTAAATTGAATAACAATTTATACAATTCGTTTCAACACTCTCCCCATTTCCTTCTCCTTCGCATCTCTCTATCAAATAACAATTAAGGCAATAATTTTCTAAGTGTTACTTCAGAGACCAACCATCATTATTATTACAATTTATGTAAATATCAAAAAAAAAAAAAAAAAAAAAAAAAAAAAAAAAATAGGTTAATTTTTAACTGCTAATAGCACTTAAGAATTTATTTAGATTTTTATAATAATCACAATAATGTAAATGTATTTTGTTTTTTATTTGCAGGTCTTTACACCAGTTCGCATATATTTGCTTATTGCAAAAGTTCCCACAAAGGTTGGTATATAATTTAGTGTTCATATCATTGCATAAATTTATTTTAATATTATTACATTTAATGTTATTATAATATTTTATTTAGATTGAATGTCATTTTCATTATTTGGACATACAAGCGGTGGAAAGTAAAAAACCAACACATTTTTCCATAGTGACCAATGATCGTCCATATAATTTTGCGACAACCGGTGATGCGGGCAATTTTAGTTCGGTAGGTGGTTTTGTGTGCATATTGTTTAGTTTTAAAAAATATTAAATAATATTTAATTTTTTTTTTTTCAGAATGCAGATGTGATTTTAACCGATTTAGCATCGGCTATAAAACAAATATTTCCAACAGTTCCTTTAAAGTATATTATAAGGAAGGTAAGCGAAAAGAGGAGTTTTAAAACTATATATGTTTTTTTTCTATTAAATGTTTTAAACTGATTATATGTTAATTTATTTAATTAATATTTAAGAAAAATTATATAACAAATTACTTATGCTTTTTAGTAATTTTATGTAATTATAAATTTTAACACTTTTATAATGCATTTCAATAAATTCTAATGCTTTTATAATGCATTTCAATAAAATATAATTGTGTTATAAGCATAATAAGTTATTCAATAGCATTATGATAAATTGTAACACTGTTATAATGAATTATTATAAATTATAGCGCTGCTATAATGTATCGTAAAACTGATATAATGCATTATAACAAATTATGACTCTGTTATAATACTATTATAATGTATTGCAACATATTATAATACTGTTATAAAGTATTGTCTTAAATTATATATAATAGTGATATAATGCATTATAACAAATTATAACTCTGTTATAATCCTATTATAATGTGTTTCAATATACTATAACACTGTTATAATCTATTATAATAAACTACAACAACCTAAACTACTACTTGCTCTCTGATAGACAAGCGTTTGTAGAGTTCAGAGGACAGAAATCGAGATATCGCCACAAAGAGGAGTACTTTCATGTCCCAATGGTGTCATATGCTAATGATTTCACTGTAATTTCATCTGGTGTAAACATAGACGACATAAGTGGACAAATTTCCCCATACATGGCCATCATTTCATGTTTTCTCAGATTATCAACTTCCAAATCGAAGTGTCCCTTTGCGCCTCTTGGATCAAGGAAGTAAGGATAACTCTCGACATCTCAGTCAAAGGCAGAATTATCCCTACGGTGGAAAATCCAAAGATCCTGGGGTAGTCCTCGACAGCTTCTTTCATTTTTCCTCACACGCCACCTACATCATCCAAAAGGCAAGAAACAGAATTAAGGTCCTAAAAGAACTCACCTGAATAAGGCATAAATAAGGAAACACTTGTAGCGCCATATAAGGCGATTGATCGCTCCCTCAGCCAGTAAGGACCTCATTCCTCAGCGACACCCAATGGCGAGGTTGACAAACCGGCCAGAATAATGCACCTCGAATTGCAACCGGATGTGTCAAATTGACGGACGTAGATCACTTACAAGAGGAGACCAGAATGTTGTCAGTCAGGCAACATAATGTGTTGCTGACCAGATAATTCCTGATAGCATGTCACCAGCCAGGTCAACCTAAACATTAATTTTTGATGCAGAATCCACTTGCTCGACGGACGCACTTTCGTTGCTATCGCGAGGACATCCAATATGTCAGCCCACCCGACCTCGTCCGATTGTCCTTGGCGAATGCACGGAAAGAATTACATCAACTGGCAGTCTCAGAAGCCAATAATGGCTATAGGTGCAACAGAGTCCTCAATGAACACCCACCTGCAATTTCGGATGTTGAGAGGCAACTTCCCAAGCAAACAAGATCAGTGCATATCATAACACAATTTATATATACATTATAACAATCTTATAATGCGTTATAATTATTTATACAACTTTTACAATGCCTTCTTAAGCTACAAACTTCTATTATAAGCCCAAATATTCTGCTTTAACTAAGTTCCTTAAAATCTTATAATTTTCTTATATTTCACTTTTGATTTATGCCTATTTAAATATGCATATAACAAATATGGCACCAAAGAAAGTTGAGAACAAGCTTTGTACAAATGAGAGCAAAAAAAAAAAAAAGAAAAAACAAGCAGACAAGCAAATAAAAAATTTAGTTTTTTCCACTTTGCACTTTTTTTTTGTTCATACCTGTTTTTATATGCAATGGTTTTCTTAAGTTTATACTAAAAGCCATTTGAGCCTCTAAATCTTCCTTCTGCGTAGCACTCTACTGAACTCACTTTATAACAGTAGACAGATGACTTGTTTACTAACACAGGTTTATGTATTTGTCTATTGACATAAAGACCTACATATAGTATATACATATAGTTTTTATATTTTTTGTGATATTGCATATATAAATTTATAATTTACGCCTGAGAATTTATGTTCCGCTTTGGTCTAATTTATTATAAGCATAATTGAAAATGTAAAGCAAATAAAGTTATTAAAGAAAAAAACTGCAATTAATTTAATTTGTATATTAAATTCGTATTATTCATATTAATTCTGTGTTCAAGACTAGTGGACGGAAGTATTTAAATATACTTTTCCTTAAGGAGATTTATAGACCAAAAATAATATTTTTGTTAATCATTACTTGTGTTTTATTTTCATAAAATACGTTAAAGATTAATATTGTTAAAAGAATACAGATTTACTAATTTTAGACTCCAAAAATCGCGGTGCCTTAATAGTTAAATAATACTTATGATTAAAAATTTTGTAAATTAATAATATTTATGTATTATTCATAATACAATTTGAAATTTATTTAAACAAAGCTGAATATTTTTAATTTGTATCATGTAAAACTACACAGCCTTTATTTAAATTAATTTAAGCCGCCTTTAAATTCCAAAAGAAAAAAAAAATATGCAATAATTTATTATTTTAAATAAATATGAAAATCAACAAAGAATAAACAACACAACACAATAATAAGCTTATAAAGTAAACCGCAAACAATTTGTTATGCCTTTTTGTACAAAATTTCGCGTGACAATGAATTTTTTCTTAACTTAAATAGTTTACAAATCTCTTGTAAATGCGATGAACTTCATAAAACGGTATTGTTTACAAATTAATTGTTAGTGCAAACAAACATGCACTTTGAAATTAAATCATGAAAATGAATCCAATGAATGTGATAAATTTCAATGAACTGGAATTTTAAATACTCAACAGAATTATATCTCATATAAAGTAAATAAATGTGCCAAAGTAGGTGAACGAAAAATACAATAATGCTTAATATAACAGCTTCATTAAATATAAATGTTATTATGCACTATAGTATATTATAACTCTCCTATAAGGCTTTATAACAAAGTATAACATTGTTACAATGCTTTATAATAAATTATAAAACTGTTATAATAAATTATAAGATTTTTGTAATGCATTATAATAAATTATAACACTATTATGTTTATTATATTACATTATAAAACCGATTATATTTAATTGTAACTTTGCTGTAATACATTATAAGAAATCAGCTATTAAAATGCATTATAATTAGCTATGACAGTGCTATAATATATTAAAAATCTTAAAACTGATATAATGTATTATAACAAATTATGACTCTGTTATAATACTATTATAATATATTGCAACATATAATAACACTGTTATAAAGTATTATCTTAAATTATATATATTATAATACTGATATAATGCATTATAACAAATTATAACGCTGTTATAATCCTATTATAATGTGTTTCAATATATTATAACACTGTTATAATCTATTATAATAAACTGCAATAACCTAAACTACTACAATCTCTCTGATAGACAAGCGTTTGTAGAGTTCAGAGGCCAGAAATCGAGATATCGCATAATAAAAATGGGCGTGCCACAAGGAGGAGTATTTTCATGTCTCAATGGTGTAATGCATTATAATAAATTATAACACTATTATCATTATATTTAATTGTAACTTTGAAATCAGAACGCTTTTAAAATGCATTATAATTAGCTATGACACTGCTATATTGTAATAAATTATAACACTGTTATAAGGCATTATAATAAATTATTACACTATTATTAATAGCATTGTTAATTAAAAATCTTGTGCTATATAAACATTGAAACGATTGCTATTTATTTTAATAAAAAAATTTCATTCATTTATTTTTAAATTTCTTGGGAATAATATAATTTAAATCACAAACTTCTTTAAGATTTTTGTTTGTAACCAAATAAAGTTAAAGTTATATTTATGTATGTCTTCATTACTATATGTGTTGTTGTTTTTGTTGGGCCAAATAATAAACATTTATTTACTTTGGAAAAACAAAACCACTTCAACATAGGTCAGTAACTTCTCAAGTTGCCATTTAACCATACTTAGCAAAAACGAAAAACAATACATACAGACCAACAAACACACAAAAAGTAATTAAAAACTTTTTAACAATGTTAAGTAGTAAAATATTTCCTTGTTTTTTTTTTTCATGCTCTTAAATTAATTTTTTTATAAAGTATAAAATATATATTTTTTTATTTGTAGATTGATATACAACCACCGGAAAGAGAAACTATATTTTCAGAAGAATTTCGCCCATCGGATCCCCGCAACGTTGGTCCATGTGGTGGTTTTAGTACACAATATGCCTGCATGTGTGATTTTCATGGTGTCCCCTATAGAGAAGAGGTTGCTTGGGATATTGATACAATTTATTTGTCACATGATACTAGAATTTTAAATTTGCGTGATTTTGATCATTTAGAACCAAAGTAGGTTTATTTAATTTGTGATTTAGATACACTAAGAAAATAATTATAATTATACCCTTCACCAGAGGTGTAGAGGCTATATATAAGTTTTTAGTTCCGTTTGTAATTTCTACAATATTCATCTGGATCCATACTGATAGGGAGGTCGATATAACGATGTCCGTCTGTCTGTTGTCACTTTTTAGGAAGCCCCAGTAAAAATCAAAATCGGTCCATTAATGGCCGAGATATCGCCAAAAAACCGAAAAGTCCTCTAAAAACTTAAATGAAAAAAACCGGTTCATTAGTAACTGCGATATCGGTCAAAACGCATTTTTATACTCTGTTGTACATATTTTTTCTAAATTTCGGTAATAGGCCGAGTTATAGGCAAAAATCTGAAAAAATTTTTAAAAACACACACAACATATTCAAAAACATTGCAATGACTTTCAGTGTGTTGTTTTTTTGTATAAGCAAGCAGTAGTTGTTGATTGTATATAAATACATACATACACACATTGATTTTTTTATGTATGTTTGAACGTTTTTAAGTTCGAAATAGAAGAAACATTGCAATGACTCAGTGTTGTTATTTTAATTTTGTTTTCACATTTTTGTAGTTTGATGAAAAATTAGATTATTTTTGTAAGTATAAATGTGAAATTATGAAAGCATACTTTAAGGCGTAATTTTTATTATTTGTCTGTAAGATGGTGAAGGATATAAAAGTTTCGGTACAGCCGAATATAGCACTCTAACTTGTTTTTATTATTTTAATGCAGAGACTTAATGGCCATTGTATCGGCTTTGGAATATAATACATTTTTTCGTGGCTTAAAAGCTTCACATATGCGTTTATCGAATGAAACATTAGAACGTATATTACATGTGCTCAAGCGTTCTATGTGGCTCGAAGAGTTACATTTGGAAGCGTTAGGTTTAAGGTAAGTCTATAATCTTTAAGATAAGCCTCTATTAATTAATATTCTTTATTTGTTTTTAGATCCGATTTTCTTCATAAATTGGCTGTATCTGTGATTACAAATAATAATCCTGCAATACGTACTATTGATTTAAGTCATAATATAATTGAGGATAAAGGTAAGTAAATATTTTAATTATTTTTTATATTATTTTATTAATAAGTCTTTTACTGATATATGAATAACTTATATGTTAAACAACAAAGAAATTAAGTTATTTTTAAATTTAAAACTATATATAAATTTCTTAAGACATTTATTCTGTTTCGTTTTTAACCAATTCATTTAATTCAATTGTTATATAAACCAAAACAAAAGAAAAATTATTCCCTCCTTGCTTTGTTTTCTTCTTCTTCCGTATGTTTTTATTTTTTCCATTATTTTTCTTTAACCAATATGTAGGAGCCAGCTCTTTATGCGCCCTACTTGGAAATATTGTTCAAGGTTTGATTAACTAAAAACAAAAGCAAGAAAATTAAAACAAACTATCAAATCAATCAATCAATCAATCTCAATGTTTAATTCTGTTAATTTCAATTATGTATTTTGTTTAACGCTTTTTTAATGCTTTATATCCTTGTTATCATCATTCCTTATATTTATACTTTAATTGTTTTTCACATGTATTTTTAACCATTTTAAAGGAAAAAATTTCCAATTTTTTTGCTAAGTATTTTTTACTTTTAATGAACATATCGCTCATTTGCATGAAGAATATAAGACCAATTTTTGAACTGTCTATTTTAAAATAGCTCTCAAACAAAATTTAAATAGATTTACTAAATTCCTTTTTTTAATAAAGACACTTTGATCTGAAATCATACAAATCAGCCTACTTACAAATGAGCAATATAATATACTATATGTAATATTTTATTTTATACATAAATATTTGTTGTTTTAATAAGAAAGTTGACTTTATATTTACGATTCTATATATTTAACGCGTGATGAAAAAATTACAAATAGTTTCAAAAGATACAATTCTCAATAAAAATCTATTTTATGATTAAAAAACGCTTTTGATGTTTTGAAATATGTATGTATGTTTATTTTCTATACTCTCATTTCTTCATTAATATTTAGTAAACATGATCACCATAATTTCTATATTCTAGTACAAAAAAGTGGGGTATTTTATTTTAGATTTATATTTTGCGGTCTTCATAATGTATTTAGAAAAAATTGAGTTTTTTAGAGTTGTAATTTATATCAAGTTAAAAGATCGCTGTGTGTCTTATAGACCTCTGGATAAATGTAGTATCGCAAAAAAATTTTAGAACTTGTTCTAAACTTATTAGTTCTAGAATTTATTCAAAACCACTTCAGATTATTTAATGATTCTGAATTGGGTTTAAAGAATGTTTTTGAGAACTAGTGCTTAAGAACTAGTTCTGTATTACTTCTACATCACTTCTTTGAACAAACTGCTGGTTCTTAAATGGCTTCCTAGAACTGTTAAAAAGAAAAATCAAAAAATTAAAAAAAAAATAGCGTTTAACAAATTTTAATTGATTAACATTTCTATAGAACTTTCTATAGAGCTCTGAATGTGACAATTTCGAACAAGAATCATTGATTAAAGAACTATTTATGGAACCGTTTCATATGTAACACTTCCAGAGAACTATTGGGTGTATGCATTAATTCGCATCGTTTTTTTTTATGAAAACTTAATGCTGTAAAGGTACAATTGAAAGTATTGTCTATCGAAATCTACAACGCACAGTGGCTCATTTTGACTTTTTTCTTTGCAAAATTTTTAACATATGAACCAATGCAGATATTTTCTCATGTAAAATAAAGTACAAACTGTACTTTTTTTTAAGATATCTAAATGAAATTTTGCTCGAGTAATTATTTTGACATAAGTATCACCACTTTATTGTAGGTCGAAATTATGCAAATTTCTAAGCATTCTTTTTTTACAGATTTTCCTTGGAATTTTTCCACTTTAAGGCGTTTTTTGTTATTATTTTCATGTATAACTATTTTGATTTACCATTTGCAATTAAATCTAATAAAACTAAACCAAAGATTTAACAAAATTTTTGCAAAATTACTAAAATTTTCATTATGAACAATTTAATAATATCTGTGAACAAAATCTTATATTTTATGAAAAAATTTTGGGAAAAAAAGATATGTTCGATTCATAATATTTATGAAAAAAATTTTCAAATATATGCTTTTTATTCTTTTGTGTAAAAAATACTAGTTTTTTTAAATTTTTTCTAACTTGTAATTAATTATTCAAACAATATATTTTATTCTTTGTTCATTCGATTAATCGAAGAAAATTCAAATATTATTAGATCAACTTCAATGTGGAATAATTGACTGACATGATAGTTATTGGTTACATTATTCTGGGTTTATACTCACCACAATGTCGAGAGCAATAAAATTGCTTACACTTACACGTTACGATTCAATAATAAGCGTAACAGAAATAGAGAGTTCGATAAACCCATCAATCGGTTATTATAAGAAACTAAAGGAGTGAATAATAGAGACATAGTGAACTACTTTTTGTCATTGATGAAAAAAGACTAAGAATCACAATATACATCACTATAGGGCGTTGTTCGTTGTTAGATCTAGAGTCAATAGATGGTATAGTAGTTTAAGGGGAAGCTAACTAACACTGCCTCAGGATACATTGCTATAGAGTGAAATGGTTAGCTAAACAATTTCACAATGAGAAAAGCGATTCCTCGTAGTGTATACTAGAAGACATCGTCGGATTTATAATGGGTATTAGGTGGCTTAATGATAATGACAGAGAGGGATAATAATTTATTACCATACACAGATTTCACATCTGGATTTTAAGGACACAAAAGCATACTCAATGAGTATATACAAATTCATGCTTAATACACATATTTCACTACTATCATCTTGATGTTTCTTTAAAGATTTTTCAATGTTTTGCATGACTGAATCATTCAATCAAACATATATCTCATAAAATGCATATAACAACGAATATCATATTTGTTAAGCTTGTTTTATTGTTATTTTTGATATTAATATTTACTTATACAAGATTTAATAATAATAATAATTTTCGTTCTTAAAAAACAATAAATTTACAGGTGCAATACATTTAGCAGGACCCATAGCTAAAGTCTCAAAAGGTTTATGCAAACTGGCATTAGCTCATTGTGGCCTTACCTCTAAGGGTGTTAATCAGATGTCACATTCATTGTCGCTCAATCAAAGCATTTCAAATTCTTTAACGTATTTAGATTTAAGTGGTAACAGTCTGAAAGATGATATAACAGTAAGTGTAAAAATTTCATAAAAAATAAATAATCTTATTAATAAGAATTTCTTTCTTTTTTAGAATTTACATAATTTTTTAGCACAACCAAATGTTTTAGAATATTTAGATCTCTCTTCGACTGATATAACATTAGAGAATGTAAGTTTTATTTTGCTACATATTTTGTTACTTCATTTAATTAAATCCACCAACACATAAATATTTTTAGTTATTTGGTGCCCTTTTACGTGGTTGTGCAACGCATTTAGCACATCTTAATGTTTCACATAATTCTTTTAGCACAAAGAAAGGCAAAGAAATACCACCATCGTTTAAACAATTCTTTACCAGTACTTTAAGTTTAAAGCATTTAAATATAGCCGGTTGTAAATTGCCAATGGAAGCATTAAAGTAAATAGTCCGCTCTTTATTTTGTCTAATACAAATAATAATTTATTCCTTATTTTCGATATATATATAACAGAAATTTACTACTTGGTTTGGCATGCAACGAGTCAACAGCTGGGCTGTACTTAGATTTAAGTAGCAATGTCTTAGGTGCCCAGGGTGCACATGTTTTAGAATCATGCATACATGGTGTTCGTGTTTTACAAAGTTTAGACATAAGTGACAATAGTAAGTTTTATATCTTTCTCATTTCTAACAGTGATTTCCTAATTTTTAAATTTTATTCCTTAAACAGATTTAGACGTTGAATTAGCTCCCGTTTTATTAGCAATTTCTAAAAACCCCTCAATACGCACCTTGAATATGTGCCGTAGTTTAACTGGCATGAAATTGAAACATGTACCCACTGTCATGGATGCTTTAGTCAATCTAATACAAAAAGATGATTTCCCCTTGGCCGAATTGGTATTGTCGGAAAATAAGCTTAAAAATGATATACACGATTTTATAAATGCTTTAGGTAGCAATCAAAGTTTACAAAAATTAGATATTTCTGGCAATTATATGGGTGATGTAGGTGCTCGTCTTTTGGCCAAGGCTCTGCAAATTAATAATAAATTACGTACCATCTATATGGATAAGAACAATATAACCCTACAGGGTTATGCTGATATAGTTTATGCTCTCGAAAATAATTATACCATGCGTAATATACCATTCCCTGTATTCGATATAGCACCACATTTAAAAAATCATCCCGACAAAACGGATACTATAATGCGTAAAATGCAAGAACTATTACAACGTAATGGCAACGGTTTGAAACGCACTACTGGTCAAGGTTTCCGTTTACAACATGGTTTTCTGCTCTCTTCTACCCATCAATTGGTGGATAAACTTGTGGCCGAAACACAAGATACCATTTCAATTGCTAAAAGTAGCAATGATTCAACTTCGTCATCCGCCGTTCAGCGTCTTATTGAAGATGCTGAGAATTGCAAACAGTTAATGCCAAAATTGCAAGAATCAGTACGTTGTGAAACACATCCAGTGGAGGTGAAACTTACGCGCATTGCAAGTGATTTAAGTTATACCATACAAAGTTATTTGGAAGAAACTTTGGAGACTATGATACGTACGGGTGTGGAACAATGTCCCAAAACATTAGGTAATCAAGTTGTTATACAAGATTTGCGTAAAGTATTGGGTGAGCGGTTAGTTATACCAGAGAATTTTCTACAAAATTGTTTGCTCAACAATGCCGGCAGTGAGATAATGAATAAAGTGAGGTGAGTGTTAACTAAATAATTATTTTAGAAAAAAAAAATATTTAATAAAACCGATTTAAAGAAAAAGAGTTTAATAAAAATCTTAAAATTGATTTTCACAAAAAATTAAATTTTTCACTTAAAACTTGAATCGCAAAACTTTTACCATTTACCATAAAATTAATTTTTTTATATAAGATATTTTACTTAATTTTCAATTAAATTTAGTATAAAATAATAAATAATTTTTTCTTATTAATTGAATTTTTTACTATAAATAAAATTAATTATTTACAATAAAATCAATTGTTAACTATAAAATCGATGTTTTACAATAAAATTTATCTTTTATTATAAAACCAATTTTTTGCTATAAATTAGAGGTTTTTACTTTTCTATAAAATTTGTTTCTCTAAAAGTGGATTTTTTTACTAAGACAATAAAGTACAATCGTAACGATATCGCGATTCTCGCTAAAAGACAATGAGTTTCATCATACAAATAGAAAAAAATTTAATTATAACTGTTCTTACTCTTACTGTCAAGGGAAAGCTCCAACATATGAGTTTTAGAAGTACCTATTCTAATCAAAAGGTTGTTGCTAATATAATAAAGCGACTCGTAATGGAAATATAATCATTAAAGTCACAGAATCATTCTAAAATGAGTGAATCAAAATTTTATTAAAAAATGTTAAAAACCGAAAAGATTTTGGAAACAGCTATTGAAAAGATCAAATTTTAACTTTTTGTACTAGCAGCTCGTATAAATAACATTTTCTTAGAATTGGTACTTTTAAAACCATTTGTTTGATCTGGGTAGTTAGGGTAGTAATAATTAAAATTACTTCGTCCTTTATATCTCAGCTTACGTAAATGAGTTTCCTTTAGCGAGAATTGCGATATCTTTACGATTTTACTTTGTAGTCTTCTGACCCAGGTATCTTCTACCCCATCAATTTCTTCTAATTTTCATTCAAAATTGTTATTTTGTATAACGAAATGGTTCTTTTAGCCTAATATTCTAAAATTTTGCATTTTAAAGATAAATATATTAATTTCACTTCATTTTCAAGGTCTAGAATCAAGAAATCTAGAAAATGTTGTCGAAGACTTCACAATAATATGGGCGAATATATTCTTATTTTTCAAATGTAATAATTTGGATAGAATTTAATGAATAGAATATTAAAATTGAGCATCTACCTTCCGTTTTGTAACAAAAAATTGGAAAATTGGAAGCCCAACCAAAAAAATTTGTAGTGTCACTTTATTTTGTCCCACATAATCCACGACCAACAATATTTTTCCCCAAACACAAAATGCGGATAATTCAAATAAACCCGATTTCATACTAAAAACCGATTTTTTACTAAAACCAATTTACACTAAAAAGCAATTTTTCTAAAATATTGATATATCAATAAAAAAAAGAAACAAATTTTAACAAATACTCGACGTATCATTTAAAAATTTATTTTTCACTTAAAATTTGCACCAAAAACACAATTTTTATTAAAAAATTTACTTTCCTCAAAAAATGTCTATTTCACTATAAACCCTTAACAAAGCATGTAAAAGTTAAAAACGGATTTTCGCGACTAATTAAAAACCAAACCTGTCACGAAAACTGAATTTTCGCTATAACAGAACCCAAATTTTATTGAAAAAGTATATGTAATTTTTAAAATTATAACTGTTTTTATTGATATATTTTAACATTTTTAAAGAAATTGAGGATTTTGTGTTACTTTTTTGGCAAATTATTTTTTAAAATACCAGCTGAATTACGTAGTTCATATAGTGCTGTTGTCGGCTTATCAATTCCCAAAGCCCATTATATGCATATGTTTAACAATGTTATACAAATGTCCACTTTAATTTTGTTTTCTTCATCCTCCGATTCCGTATCTGATAATTCTATTTACTCCTCATTATGCAACTTGTAATACACGCAAATTGAATTTATGGAATCTCCACTTTTAAATTTTTTCAATATCTCTAATATTTGAGAAATCGTTGGCTTTAAAATGTGTTGAACTTTTTCCATTTTAGGAGATGTGTTCACACAACAAATGACGTGAATAAAGTGTCAAAATTGAAGATCAAAATTATCCAAAAAGGTTAATATACCAAAAGACGTGGATTTCTCTTTTTTTGTTATAGACATTGTAGTAAAAAAAAAAAAAAAAAAAAAAAAAAAAAACAGATAAAAGTCTCACAAAATAAAACCCGCTTTTCGTAAACTGCCGCGATTACAGAACCTGCAATTTTAAAAATTAGGCCGTCGCAATAACCGGACCGCCGCGATAAAGGTTGGTCGCGAATACCGAGCTAGCATTGTATATTTATCTACAATTGTTAAACGTTTAATAAACTAGGTGCTTCTACTGCGTAATATATATTTAAACTTCTTCAAGCTCTAAAAGCAAACGATTAAACCTTTAAACCTTCATGTAGTTTTTAGACTACTATCAAACAACGAACGAACTTACCCATTTCAAGGCAATTTTTTAGATAAAATCCAACGAGAGCAATAGTATGTATTTTATTACTTATTACAATAATTATTTCTTAAAATTCATTCAGAAGAATTTTATCTATTTATTAATTAAAAAAAAACAAATAAGACTGAAACTTTATCTTTTCTAAACTATTCTGAATGACCATGATATATATTTTTTGTTCTATCTCAATAAACAAACTTGTTCACATAAGATTGTAAGTAACAGATATGTTTTTCTATTTTTACTAACATAAAAAAACCGCTTAATAATATACAATTTTATTAGTTTATAAGTACTCTCTTCTCTTTGTTTTACTCTTTATTTTACTAAAATTTTTCTCTTTGTTTACTAATCAGGCATTCATTAATAATTTAACAATTAAACTCAGTTTTGACTTTTTGTTTATTTTATTCATCGTACTTCATGGAAATGATTCACAAACTTTATTACTTTGAGAGAAAGTAAACAGTTTGAAAATATAATTTTAGACATTTAAGCCAGATTTTAGTCATTTTTGTTGGTTTTTTTTTATTACTTGTTAAGTTTTTAATCCAATGTTTATTACTAACCATATTGATATACAAAATTTCGTCTTTTGAAGACGAATATGGTTTTGCATATTTCTCTGTTTTTTTTTTTTTTTTTTTTTTTTGTCTCTTTTTTAACTGATAAGATTAATATACACATGAATACAAGAAATTTTGTTGCACATAGTATTACACAGCCAGAGTTGTAAAGTAATTAAATCATAAAATGATTAAAATTTCAAATTATTTACTCATAAACAAAGTATAAATTATTTGAAATAAAGTCATTAAAAGAAAGTTATTAGTAAATTTTTTTAATCAATCCATAGGAGTTGATTTTGACTAGCATTATAAATTTTTGTTACTAGTTATACGGAATTTTTTTGTTTTTTTAATAGTAACTTGTGACCATATCGTTCACTTTCAATGGGTAATTTCGCACATAATTGTTTGCCACAGTTATGAATTCATTCCTTTATCATACAAAAACTGAGAGCTAATCAACGAGAAAAAATATATATATTTTCAAATAAATTTTAACTCTCAGTGTTTTATAATGAAAACAAATAAACAAACAAATACGACAATACAAAAAGGCAAAAAAAAAATTTTTTTTTTTTTGTCTTTTTAAGCTAAAGCTAAAAATGGTTGTGCATACGAGAATTAAACAACGCATATTTTTGCACAATCAGTCTTTTAATACAAAACAAACTCATATGGCATCGTTAATTAAACGCTAGTAGTTACAAGTTTAATATTTAATAATAATAATAATAATAAATAATAAAAAAAAGAAAAATCAAACTTTATTATTTTTAAATTAATATGCAAAAAGTCCATATTTAATTTTGTAAGAAATAAAAAAATTAAAACCGAAATGGGTCGTTTTAGTAAAACCTTTTGTTGTTGTTTCGGTTCGTCCACCTATGAAATAGCACCCGAAACAGATGATTTCCATACTGTGATATTAAAAAATAATAATAAAACCGATAATGAATTAACCGAAAAACTATTACAATCTCAACACAATAAACAAATCGAAATTAAACCAAAAAATCAAGAAAGTGATAAAGAGGAACCGGAAAATGAATATAATTTATTTCAAACTGAAATCATTAAGTATCAAACGAATATAGAACATTTTCATAAATCTTATAATTTTCGAGTAAAAGCAAATAATGACGAGGATGATGATAACGATGAAGATTTAAAAATTAAATTTAATCTTAAGAAGTAATTTCTTATTAATATTTTTTCTTATTAAAACTAAATATTTGAATTTAATTTAATATTATTATAAATGATTCATTTAATGTATGTATATTTAATTTAAAATTCTAGTGAAATTGAACAATCATTGGCAGCTGCCATTTCCGATCGTGCTACAGATGAAGTTTTAGAGGCTTTAACCCGTTATCGTCGTGGTTTGGGTATAGCCGATTCACCCTCTGTTATGTTGGATGAACCACAAACACCAGATATTGTACGCAGTCAATCGAGTCATGTAAGTTAATAATTCATTTAGCTAATTTCTATACTCAATTATATTGTATGTAGTTAAATTTTAAAGGTTAAATATGTAATCATTTTTCTTTATTTATTATCTTCTAATTTTATTATATTCATATGTATGAATGTGTTTTCCTTATCCCCTTTTACTTTACTTAAGCTTTTCATTTCCCTGATAATTATTTATTTATTCCTGTTATTTATGTACACAAGCTTTTTTGTGTTTTTTATTTACCTATTATTTTACATAAGCTAAATATTTTTTATTATTATTATTTATTAGATTTTTTTCTGTTCTTATCTCTGAACATGATATAATTTTTTATCAATATCAAAACAGATACCTTTTTCTTGTGTGTGTTTCAGTTTCTAACTATTTTTAGACGAATTTTTAACGAAGAACTGACTGATATTTCATGTTTTTTTAGAAATAGTTTCTATAGTTTTTAGACCTTCATTATAATTTATTTTATAATATCACTAACTGTTATTAGAGTAGAAAGGAAAAAAGTTAAAAATTATTATTATTATTATTATTATTATTTTATTAAAAATATTTATATACATAATAAATTATGAGTATAAATAATATAGGTATTATTTATGTTGCAATGCTTTAAAATATTAATGACAGCTTTTATATTTACAACATTAATATTTTTTAAAAGTTCTGCTAGGCATATTTTGCCGTACAGTACAATTTGTGTATTGTTAATGTTGTTGGTAGTTACAGTTAAAAATCAGATGATTAATGTTTAAAATTTCATTAGAATTGCATAGGTACAAATATTAGATGATGAATTAGCAAAACGATTTTGGTGTGTAATTAGGGTATGTCCTAATCTAATTCGCGTATATTTCCATAAGTCAAGTTTCGATATTTCATTTGGGTATAATGCTGCTGATCCATATGGATTAAAAGTTTTATAAAGGTGGTGATAGTCAGACCAAATTGCTACTTCTTTAGCTCTAGCGGCAGAAAATATAATGCGTATAATGTCAGATTTATTAGAAGACGAATAAGTTAAAATCGGCGCTTTTGTTGCAAATTTGGCAGCGTCATCAGCCAAAGAGTTACCTTCAATGCCGATATGTCTGGAGACCCACATGATTTTAAATTTACTGTTAAATTTTATAAGAATATCTCTTATTTTGGAAATAATAACCTTTTTATTTTTTGGTATTTTGAATGGCAGTGATTGCAAGTAATAAATTTGCCACATATATTTTTGTACTTTTTAAGGGCGTGTAGAATTGCCGTAGATTCAGCGGTAAATATTGAGCATCTATGGACAATTATTCCTAAATAGTCTGTTACAAAGATTGTGGTTGATTATCGCAAATGTTGTAGACCCATCAGTGTAAAATATTTTCCAAATTATTGTTATGTAAAAAGTAGAAATGTCTTTGAATAGCGATATATAGTTGTTGTTGGGTGTAGATCTTTGTGGTAGCACAATGAGATCATGAATGAAGCAAGAACTTTCTAGTTTCCAGTGTGGTTCAGTTGGAGTGTATGATTTTTGTGGGATAAGTGGTATGTTAAGATCTATTGCCATATTTAGAGCCAGACGAACGGTTAATGGAAATCGAAGTTGAGATTGACTTGAGATGTTCTGAATGCGTCCTAAAAGTTGCTGCTCTGTAGGAAATAAAATTTTTGTGATAAAGTTTGCGGTTAAGTTTTCCAATCTATGTTTTATTGTGGGTAGTCCGGATTCGGCCATCAGATTATAGGTGTAGATTTAAGTGCTCCAATATAGATGAATTGTAGATTGGAGTTATTTTTTTCAACTGCGATGCTGATGTTTTCCCGTAGATTTTTAGACCATAATTTAATTTAGATAAAATAGTACTGCGTACAATATTGATAACAGTATTTGGATGAGTGTTACACTTTTTAGCATTGAGGCATTAATTAGATTAAGACGTGAATGTAGAGATTTTTTTTAGGCTATCTATGTGTGAAGACCACGAGAAGTTTTTATTAAATATTACACCAAGAATTTTTAAACTATTGACTGTAACTATTTGTGTACCTTGTATGACAATGTTGGAGTTGTTACATATCTTTTTCTTACACACATGAAGACATTTTGTTTTAGTAATAGAGATTTTTGAACCTGTAGTGCTACACCAATCATTTATAGAGGTGAAGAGTAGGTCAATTTCTATATGAGTGTCAACATTTTCCTTATGCTTACATAGTATGTATAGGTCATCCTCATACATTACATGTTTAAAAAACTTATTGTCTGATATTATTTTATTGAGCTTGTTTGTGACAATTTGGAATAGAACAATCGAAAGTGGAGAACCTTGGGGAATTCCGTTTTGTAGAGGTTATATGAATGAATATGTATTATTAACTCTTGTCCTTATTTTCCTATTTGATAAAAACGAAGACACAAATTTAAGTATTTTTGGACCCACTGTCCATTCTTTTAGTTGGGAAATAATTGTATGAATGCCTACGCGGTCAAACGCTTTTTCAAAATCTATGGATAACATAGTTAGATGATTTCGGTGGGAGATTGCACAAGCATTATGGTGGTCTATATACGCTAAAGCGTCTTGATGCACTGAGATGTGCTTGTTTTTTAATAGAAACCAAGTAAGCCTTGTCGCAGCGATTTTTTCCAGAACTTTTGATGTGCAGGGGATTAATGAAATTGGGCGGTAACCATCGACAGTAGTGAAATCTTTATCGGGTTTAGGTATGGGGATAACAGTTGAGATTTTTCCATTGCTGTGGGATGATGCCGGAGGGCAGAATCAAGTTGTAAAGGTAAACGAGGTGCGAAAGTATGTTAGTGGGTAAGTTTTTTAATATTGGATATGAGATTTTATCGAAACCCGGGGTTTTACCTTTTAGACTATTTAGTGTTAATTTCAATTCAAAATCGGTATGTATGTATGTAATCTATAGAAGTTTGAGTGGATTGTTTACAGGATATGAATGATTGATTAAAATTGTTATCACTTGATTGTTGGGACCATACTTTCGCAAAGAGGTTGGCTATATTTTTCGGGTTGAAAGTTGGTGTGTTGTTGTATGAAATAAGTCGAATATTTTTGTATATATTTACGCAATTTAGTTTGCGAACATTGTTCCATATTTTTGCAGTAGGTGTTTGAGGGTTTATTTGACTTGTAAATTTGAAAAAAGATTCTCTTTTGGCAATTTTGCATTTCAGTTTGAAAATAGATTTTGATTTCTTGTAAGCGATTAGGTTAATGGAGGTTGGATTCTTTTTCAAAATATCAAAAAGTTTTTGTTTGTTTTCACGTAGAGTTTTAAATTCACTGTTTCACCAGCATGTGTATTTTTTTGTGTTATGGTATTTATAATGGGGTATTGAGGAATTGGCTGCAAATAGGACAACTTTTTGGAAAAGCGCTACTTCCCTGTTTACGTTAGTGGTTAAATTCCTTTGAAGTTTATTAGAAAGAAGATTTTTAAAATTTACCCAGTTAGCTTTATCAGTAATAAAACGACTTTGAAAATAGGTTTTATCTCTAGGCATAGAATTAGTAAACTCAATATGGATTGGAAAATGGTCGCTACCGTGAAGTTAGTTGTCGGTGTACCAAGAACAACGGGGGAATATATCGGCTGTAGCAAAAGTTAAGTCAATGTGGGTAAAGGTGGATCTGGTTGAAAAGTGTGTAGGCGAGCCATCATTTAGCAGTAGCATGTTAGAATTGTATAGAATATTTTCTAATGTATAATCTCTGTTGTTGGTAGAACTGGAACCCCATAATGTTGAATGACTAATGAAATCACCCACAATTATGGTGTTGGTATTGTTGTTTAAGTTTAAGTTCCATTGCAAAATTTTTAGGTCCATGATTACAGTTTGTGATAGGGATATAGTTGCAGGTATTTTGAGTTCCATACGTTGATCTGGTGTGTCGATTTCATTTCTTCTGTGTGTTATTTTAGTTAGTATTTGTTGTGTTTCTGATGTGGTTGTTTTGTTTTCGGTTATTGAATTAGATTTAGTCAGAGATATATCTCTGGATAGCGTGTTATCTTTTATTTGGGTTTTGGGTACCGAGTTAGTATTATTGTTGGGTTTTTTTTTTACTTGTACTAGTTGTTTGGTTAGAAGTTTGAATTGAGTGTGAGTGAGAGGTATTATTTATTGAAGAAATTTGTTTGAGTGATTCAATGTTTGTTTTGTTTTCTTGTCGTTTGTTTGTTTTATGTAAATCGGTTTGATTTTTGGTGATTGCAATTGTAGTGGTTGTATGTTGACTGAGGTTGATGTTATTGGTGTTGTTATTGTTTGTTTTGTTAAGTTTGTTTTTTCTTTCAGCAATTGCAGTTTGGAGATCTTCAGTTGGAATTTCAAATGAGGGTGTAGTTGTTGTTATTTGTGTAGCTTCTTTATAAGAACAGCTATTTAAAGTTTTTGCTTTTAAAATTTCTTTACGTTGCTGGTATACTGGACAATTTTTGTTGGTAGATTTGTGTGGATGATTGCAATTTATACATTGTATCCTGGTGCATGGTATAGGGTCGTGTATTATAAAGGCACATATATCGCAGTTTTCGTTGCTTTTGCAATGTCTCCTAGTGCGACCGAGTTTAAGGCAGTTTTTACACTGGTTTGGGTTTGGGATGTAGGGATCAATTTTGTAATTCAAGAAGACATTTTTTATTTCATTTGGGAGTTTGGTATCTTTAATTTCTTCTACATTTAAATCTTTTAGGGTAGGTGCAAATATAACGCCTTTAATAGTATTTAATGTTGGATGTAGGGTACACTCAATAGGACACACGCCAGTTAACATTTTTGCTTTTAAAAATCGGTTTGTTTGTGCTTCATTTTTAGTTAAGATTAACAAGTTTCCATCCCTAGTAAAAGTTACTTTTTATGTAGGATCACTTGATATGCCTTCTAGCGCTTTTGATACCAAAACTATGTTAAATTGTTGAATCGGCTTGTCAGTAATAAGGCTTTTCAGAATTACAAATTTTGGGCACTGGTTATTGTTAAAATTTAATTGTTTTGAACTATTGATTTTTGGGAAGTCTGTATTATTTTTAATGTTGAAATGAGAACTATTGTTTTCTATTTTTTTCTTTTTGGTGATGAATCAAGAATGTCGTAATAATTCCCTCCTGAAGAGGAAGATATGATTGATTACGATGTTTGCGGATTTATATAAAGATTATGATATTAAAATGAGACGAATAGAGAGAACTAATAAAAACAGAAAAACGATGTAGAAAGCGAAGAGAGAACAAGTAACAACCATACACTATGAGCACTTGTTATCGACTGAAAAGTTAAAAATTGTATAAAAACTCTATATAGGTTTATTTTATTTAAATCTATTCTATTAATGTCTCTATCAAACCATTTTGAGAACTAAGAATTCTCGACAAGCGTTTTATTATTTTTCTGTTAGTACTTTCTGCAATATACATCTGGGGTCCCACAAAGTTTATATATGGTCAGAAACACAACAATTTTAAAATCAGTGAAATCGAGTTAATGTTACAAAAATTTCGAATATGGTTTTGTTTTTTTTTTTTTTTTCAAAATGTCTAATAACATTTTCATTAGTAACACTATAAGCCATCAAATTGCAAAGTTTTGTGGTCCACGGTCTTTATCACTATTAATTAAAATTCTTCAGAGTTTAAAAATTAGAAAAATTTTATCGAAACGAACCAGAGTTTTTTTATATAAATTTTTGGTGTTGGAGTTATATAAAAGAACTGCTCTCCGGGCATAAAGGAACAATATAACTTCATAATTCTAATAGGAGTTTTTTGGTTGGTAATTCATCTCTCCAAATCAAGTAAAGGATGTCAAAAAAACGACCAAATGCCAGCAAAATATAAAAAACATGCCGTAATCAAGTAAACCAAATAATCTTACTTTAATTGCACTGTGTTACAAAATGGAAGAAATTCGATCTACTTTCAAAGTGTGAAGAGCATGATGAGTAGATTACTCTATATGTTTCAGAATTTTCAATACACCCTCAAAATCGACAAAAAACATTTATTTAAGATTAAGATTGCACGAACTCAAAGAATTCTTAAAAATTAATTTTTAAATGGATTTTAATTTTAAAACAGTATTGGTAAGGCGAATGCTTAAGTTTTCAAAATATGTGTACATATTATTACATGAATCCAAAATTTTCGGAACTATGCCGAAAATATCTCAAAAATTTAATTTTTAGCAGTATCTTTTACATTTGGCAACACTTTTTTGTACTATATTCTTAGAAACTATATAAATTATTTAATTACGAATAAAACATGTTCCCATATGTTAAAATTAAAGAAAAACTGTTATTTCCAATTTTTTAAAAAACTACAAAAAATGTTAATTTTCAGGTAATTTCAAAAATATTTAATTAATGTTATAATGCGTACACATATTTTGAAAGCTTAAATATTTGTCATTCTAAACCCGTTCTCAAATTTAAAATAATAATACAATTTAAAAAAAAAAAATAGTACTTTTGGATTTAAATTTGATTAAAAGTGCATTTAAAAACAGTAAAAAGGTTTTATTCGCTAAAGTGGATATATTTCGATAAAAGCTCCAGTTTTTTTTTTTTTTTTTTTTTTCATTAAATACTAAATTTACTGGATTTTACTGGAAAAGAATAATAAACAGCTATAAATTAGAAGATACCAAAAAACCAAATATCTTTATTACGATAATTTTTTACTCTTATCAGTTCACATTTATAATGCAAATTAATAAACAAAGAGCCGCAGAACAAAACGTATTTTTTGTTTTTTTGAATTTGCTGGGAAATTGAAAATTTGTTCATACCCATACAAGGCGGCATGAACCTGGAAATGTTTTGTTAAAAAAATGTTCGATAAGCGTATAATTTCTTTGTGGTTTAATGGTAATATTGAAAGTATGTATTTAATCATCCTTAAATACTGCTTGGAAAAGTTTTGGATTAAAAGAACTAAAATTTGTTTTATTTTCCTTAGGAGAAATATATCTTTTAAAATGAAACGACAATAAAAAAATATGTTTTCATCTGCAGAAAGTTTTTTTTTTGTGTAGAAAAACATACTTATATAATATTTTCTGGAATACTTTCAATCATTGGATATAAAAAAAAAACAAAAACAATTTTTGAAAAATGCAAAAAAGTACATTTTGTTCTGCGGCCCCTCAAATCAAAGGTATTGATGTTCCCAGCATAAATGAAAACTTAGTTCATTTTAAGATAACGTTTTTAAAAATGTTCTTTCTGGCATTATCCTTCCGTGAGCTTGAATAAATTGAAAAATGTCCTTTTTCGGTTGTTTGGATTTTTTCATATTTCTGCTAAAAAACAATAGGAAAATTTGTTGCAGGAAGAAGGTGCATTTACTAACATAGCTAAAATTTTGAACCAGGTCCAAATGTATCCGAAATATTTCAATTTTTTATAAGAAATCTAGATAACAATGAATTTCATGTCACCAGTTTTAGCATTGTGAAAGTACAAAATCCAAAGTTTTTATATATCAACAACTACATAAAAAATTATTTCGCACTAACTTTCACACTTTGTACTACCAAAAGTGCGTAATATCTGTGCGAATTTTTGCTTTTTTATAGTGTTGCCATATTTAAGAATAAAAATTGTATAACAAGAAAAAAAGCTGAAAAACATTACACAAATCTTTTTAAATTAAAATGAATGCGGTAGAAAAAATATGAAAATCATAATGAAAAGAAATTATCAAAATGAAAATAAAGCTGAAATTCATTAAGTTTAGTATTTAAATATGTTCTTTTATTGCTACAAGTTCTTGTTGCTAAAAATGGTGCTCAAGTCAACTCTAGCAAAAGTACGCATTTTCGCAATAACAAAATTTGTGACGTGAATTAATTTTATATAATCGCCTAGAAGTTATATTTTTTTAAATTCGCAGTTGTTCAAATTTTAATCGATCTTATTATACATTCCTTTGTGTATAAATTTCTCTATGTGAGGAGAACTTAAACGACATTGCATCAAAATACGCGTAAATTTGTAAGCTTTTAAACGATATATAATAATTTATACTTTTATTAAGTAACATTGAAAGAAATTAAGTTTAATTTAAATGCCTACAAAATTTATGCTTATAGTTTTACAAAGGAATTTCTTCCTTGTTTCAAAAAATTCGATTAAAATTCAAAAGTTGTAAAAGTTTAAAAAACGGGAAAACCTATTTCAGTATAACTGCTAGAGGATTATATTGTATTATTTTGGTCTTATTTTTTGAAATATTTATATGTAAAAAATTAAAATATCTAAATTTTATTATGAAAAATTGCAGAATTTTGGACACATTTGGACTTTTCTTACAATACCAAATTTTCATAGTTATTTTGACAAAAACATGAAAAAATCAAATAAAGTACCTTATTTAACTTTGATCCAGCGAAAATTTGAGAAACGGTACCTTAAAATGTACAAAATTTTCATTGGAGCTGGGAATATTAATACCTTATTTCCGGGCCACCCTAATAAACAAATTTTTCGATAACTATCAACGTTTACATTTTATTATATTAATTCTTTTAATTTTATTTTCTTTTATATTTATAGGACACAGATGGCATGATAATACGACCAGGACGTGGTTCCATTCTACCCAAACTTGGACTAGAATCGCCCACTGTAAGTGTTCATTTGAAACCACCAAAGTGGTTACAATAATTTTAATTTCAAAGAATTAAAAACAAAACATATAAACATAACTAATACATACATACTTAGTTTATACATAAAAGAAAATAAAAAAATCAAACTCTTACATATTTACATTAAAAAATATATCATGCAACATTATTTATTTACATACAACATATTTAGAAAGCTATGGCCATTTAGTTATGGAAAAAATATACATTTATACACTTAGAAAAACAAAAGACTCAATTGGAAATGTGTAAATTTTCCTATTAAAAACAAATTTAAAATGAAAGTCAAAATATTGAATGCACTTAGAGAATTTAAATGTTGTTTAAATACAAAAAAAAAAAACATTTTTAATTTTCCTTATTGTTAAATTATTTGTGTTATTTATTATTATTTTTTTATTAAAAAGAAAACATTACATTTACATATTCATTTATATTTATAATATGTGTCTTTCCCCCTTCTCTTTTCACTACGAAAAAAACAAACAAAATTAAAACAAAAATCATTATTCATCCGCTACATAAAATTTCAAAATATTTATTGAACAAAATTCATATGTTACACTATAAAAAAAAAAATGTTTTCAAAAAAATTATAAAAATAACCACAGAAATTGGAATATCTCAACCTTGTAAGTAGTTTGTCTTGGTAAACAACAAAAAAAGCATCATTATTCATTTATCTATAAATTTATGTATTAATATGAAATAAATTTTCAAAAGTTTTTATTTTTCTTATTTAAAGTTATTTTAAGTCAATGTTGGAATATAATTTTTAATCGAAAATAATTTTATAAAACACAAACTAAAGTATTAAGTCATTGATTTAAAATAATTAATATCCCTTAAATCTTTTATTATACTTATGCTTGAGACTGTTTCTTAATACGAAATATTTTTTTTTTTTTACAACAAATGTAGGTTTTGGTTGAATTATTTTATAGCATCTACTAGTATTCCCTTTTTTTAATAATTGTTTACACACAAATAATCGTATACATTTGTTTATAATATTGCATTGTTATATATCTAGCATTATTCCTCACCCATCTTTTATAGTTCATTATTTTATTATTTCATTTTTTAAATGCATGAATTTTCTTTAAAATTTCAAATAAAATCCGCCTACAATAATCTTATTCATTTTGTATAATAGAAATTATTAATAATATAAAAATGTGTACGACAAATTTAGGCCACACCCCATATGCCCACCAAAAGACGTTCAATAGCGCAACGTAAGGTGCGCCCTCAGTCGGTGGTGGAAAATCTTAGTTTGGGCCATATACCCGACTTACTCGAATCACCATCATCTCATCGCTCTTCAACGCAGATGTCGAGACGTGATTCATCGGTGAATGGTGATAATGTTACTAGCGATAGTAGAATGGATTTGGACGATGGTGGTGGTGATGAGTGTTGTGATTCGATAACAGAGCTGCCAAGTGCTTCATTTCAACTGCAGCATCTAGTCAAAGGGCGTCCTAAACGGGCAAAGACACGTGCACCCACCCGGCCTTTAGTCGGCATGGAGAGTGGCGGAACTAAAGAAATCGGTGAGGGTCTAGATCAATTCTTTCGACCTGGTTCGGTAACTCCAACAACCCTTACACCCTTAGTATCACCCACATCAGAGGAATGCAGCTCGCTGTCATTTGTCGATAGTCCAACAATGAGTCGTAATGGCAACGATCAAATGACCTCAGAAGAAACGACACCAATACTAGAGGAGCGCAAACCCATTAAACTGGAGCGTAGTTCTCCGCTACTTAGAGGAGCTGCCTGGGCTACA
Organism: Protocalliphora azurea; assembly: GCA_932274085.1. NCBI lineage: Eukaryota > Metazoa > Arthropoda > Insecta > Diptera > Calliphoridae > Protocalliphora > Protocalliphora azurea. The sequence goes on along the minus strand of OW026521.1, from coordinate 149,545,141 downwards.
CGTTCCCGTTCTACAGATAATTTAGAAAAGTATTCACCCTTGGTGGGTCGTAAATCGCCTCTAGTTAAAATGCGCACCGAAAGTGGTGGTGCTGGAGATGGCACGGACTCTTTGCCCAATCCTGGTGAACGTCTATTAAAAGCTTCTTCAGGACGTGATGATAAAACACGTTCACCCAGTACTGATTCTATTAAAAGTCATACAGAGTCATCAAGTGTTATTGTTAAGACTGGTAATGGCATTTTGCGCACTCCCATTGTATTGCAAAAACCAAGACCCTGGTCTGTGGTGGGTAATGAACCAAAGCAGACACAAAGCTCAAACTCGGGAAGTCTTGCTACAGATTCTACCAAAACAACACCAGAAAAATTGGATGAAGGTATATAATACAAAAAAATAATAATAAATAAACTAATTTCAATATTTAATTCACACCAAACATATAGCATAAGTTACTAACTATTTTATTTAATTACATTAATACTAAATTTTAGAAGTTGAGGTTGTGCCTTTTGGTCAAAGTGGCGGTTCAATTGTGGGCATAAGTCCGGGTATAGCTATAGCCCAAGGTGGTTCTGGTGGTGGTAGTATTGTAGGCATAACACCCGGTAGGTTTTTTTTACTAACATTTTCATTTTTATAACTATTAAGAATTTATTTAATTTTAATTGTTATTATTTTATATTGTGTCTTTGTTTTAGGTGCTGCTATGGAAAAGAAATCTGTTAGAGAACTAGCTGCAGGTCTCAACCGTTTAGGTATGTTAAGTCTTATTGTTATTTAAACATTTGGAATTAGTTTAACTTAATGATTTAAATGTTAATGTAACGAAAGTAATAGATTTTTAGTAATTTGGGTAAATAATTGATTTTAGTTTAATTTAAAAATATGTTTTAGAACATATATAGATTGTTAGTTTATGTTTTAGATATTTCTTTGTTAACTATTTTTAGTTTATTGTTATATTTTGTAAAAACTTTTTATATATCGCTAAATTATTGCAAGAAAGTCATAACTCAAAAAACGTAAATTTCGAGTTAACATCACTAATGCATAGTCAATAATGTGTTTTATTAACTGACAAAGTCTTGTGTAAGAGTTTTTTTATATTTCAAGCAGGATCGTGGTAAAAGCATTTTGTCATAATTACATAATCTATTGTGTATTACTTATTATTTTATTTGTCTTTCGGCTGTGGTGTAGTTAACACCTTAAAGTTATCTAGAAAAGTGATTAGATTTGACCATAATATTATTTTCATTAAAAATTTTTAAAAATTATATACATTAACTTAAGAACTAAAAATACTTCTCCTGAATAATTGTTTTTTTTTTTTTTGAGTTATGAAGTTATTGCAGCAAATGAGCGATATAATCATATTTTAATAAACAGTTTTCCTTAAAAATCCGGTTACCTGTTACCTGTGTGGTTTTTCAAATCTATTGTTAATTATACAGTCCGTAATGCAATCGCTTAAACCTCACACACAACTTATTTTATTCCATTTCAACATTGACGCTCTCTTATTGAAAAACTCTTTACATTTAAATCATATCTCTACAAAAGTTATTGATTGATTTATAGAAATGATTAGGAAGTGAATTATTTTAATTCCATAAGTGTTCCTAGGAATTCATCCCGCTCAACTTTAAAAATTTCTGCTTTTATCTACCCCACAGAATATACGGTTGTTTTCCAGGATAAAAGTGCACAATTAATGCTAAAATGATCTAAATAAAATTTACATTGAAAGCGTTCAGATTGCTTCATAACAACAATTTTAGTTATAAGTTCCGCGGCAAAATTTTTTGACATGCCCATAAAAAATAAAATAAAAAATTGTTTTCCAGTTCACTTTTTTTTTTTTTTTTTTAAGGAGAACAACACTTTTTCCGACCAGTGTTATTAAAAAAGTACCAATTTTCTAATGAAAAAAAAAAAAAAAAATTCGAAAAAGTACATAAAATTTTTTCAACAAAAAAATAATTATTTAAAAAATATTATTATTAAAAAAAAAATATTTTTAAAAAGCACCAATTACAAATAATTTAAAACATGTACCCATTTAAAGAAGCTATTTTAATTGGAAAAAAGTACTAAGTACATTCCGAAAAGTAGGATTTTTTTTAAATACAAAAAAGTATAATAGAACTAATTTAAGTTCTAGTTATTAAAAATGCCAATTTGAAAAAAAGTGCATTATATATATATATATGTATAATTTTCTAAGAAGACAAATTTTCTAAAAATTACCAAAATTAGAAAAATAACTAATTAAAAAAAAGTACTTAAAAAGCTTTGAAATTGACACCTTTTTATTATTTCCGAATTTTCGATTAATTTGCCATAAAGCCTCAGGTTTTACTCCACAAGATACTCAATATTTATGAATTTCATGTAAAAAATAAACCGACTTTAAAATTTCATAGTCATTTACTAGGAACAGCATTATTTTATCGACTGATTAAAAAAGCGTCATAATTTTTGCTTTTTTATAAGCTGATAAGCCACTAAACCAAACTACTGTTATGTATTTCAGACACACTTTTTATTATACTATCTCGGCAATGTGAATGCTACAGCAAATCTAAAATGAATTTTGAATATTTTTACTAATTTTCTACAATAATTAATTGAAAATTATTCGATTTAAAATTTTAATTAAATATAGTTTTATAAGATATTTGTTAACTAAATGAAAAAACTTACATAAAAAGTTACAAATAATTTCCCCAGCCGAATTATAAAATATTTTTATTTTCAACAATACTTTTAAAGAAAATATTATTAATAAAATGTTTCATATTGCATATGTATAAACATTAAAACACTTTCCACAGCATCCATACTTTTTAATATACAAATTTTTAATTTCTTATTTTTTTAATAATTTATTTTATTTTTAAAAATTTGTTTCTCTTTATTATATTTTTTATTTTTCTGTTTTTTTATTTTTTTTGTAATTAATTACAACTTGATCATCATCAAACCTTAGATTTACCTTTAAAACCTCAAGTATTACCACGTTCGTTACTAACATCGTCCTCATCATCGGCTATATCTAAAATAAACAACTACAGCAATATCAATAACAACAAAACTTCCTCTATGACATCATCAACGACAATAATATCCTCATCATCAATGTCGTCGTCATCTTCGAATGAAATTCATTCGAAAATTGTTACCACCAATTGTATAAATAGTGAAACCAACGAAACCCTTAGTAAAACTATTATTACCGAGAATGGTACCAATGAAATATTAAATATACGCAATAGTAAAAAATTGGCTTTAAGTGATTTTTTAAACAATGAAAATCGTCATGATGTCGTAGGCGAAAAAAAATCCTCAACGTCAGTAACAGGAACAGGTGGCTTGAAACGTATTGCTGGCAAAGAAATATCAACAATGTTTGAGGTTTGACATCTATAAAAAAAATATAAAAATAAAAACAGATTGCTCTATCAGAACAACATTATCGCTAATACTAGTATTACTATTAGTATTCCATAAATTCATAAAAATGAGCTGGGCTTTTCATACATAATAATAATGCTTTTTAAATTATAAACAAAAGAGTAATTTTTCCATTGTATGGAAATTTTATTTTAACCATATAAATGCCTTAAAATTTTTCTATCATTTTTGGCTTTTTCCCCTACTATGTTTAATATGATGTTGTTGCTCATGAAATTGTTTTGTCTTTCTTTAATGCTCCTTCTTCCACCCCTTTAGAAGGCATATTAATAAACATTATTGTCATTTATGATTTGTGTTAAAAATGTTTACTTTTTTAAGTTGAAAAAATAACTAAAAAAGCTTTAATATGTTTAAAAAATAATTAAACTGTCTCTAAATTTTATTATATTCTATTTAAATTTTAAATAAATTTGTAACTTTTTCAACTATTTAACAATTAAAACTTTTTTTTCATTTCATGTTTAATATTTTAAATTAAGAAAATCGTTTTCAAAAGTTACAATTTTATTCTTTCTTTAATAATTTGTGTATTTGTTTTAGTTCTTTATATGTTAAATTAATGTATTTTGAATTGTTTTTGTTTAAATTTGAAATTTTGTGTTTAAAATCTAAAATTAACATAAGACATATTAACATAATACAGCCTTTTGCATGTCATTATTTGTTTAATGTTTATTTTCGTTGTCCTTTAATTTTAATAACAAGTTTTGTTATTTTGTTTTCACAAAAAAAAAAAAAAAATATATCACTTTAAGCTAAACTATTTTCTTGTATTATATTAAATTTCTATTTTATAGGAGACATTAGTTGAAGGCCTACAACGATCCTCTGTACGACGGAGTTTTAGAGATACACAATATACCAAAGAGGATGTCGTTGATTTATAAAAGCAACATTTATGAAAATTAAACAATCTCCCTAAAAACCAAAATAAACTAAACAATAATTACTTTTTTCTTTTATAAAATAAAACGCCTTAATTTTTTGGTTTATCAAAATGTGTTTTCCAAAACTGTGCAATTTTTTTTTTTTTTATACATTGGCATAAAATTTTTATTACAATGTTTTATTTTATACATATTAAAAAAAAAAAACTTAAGTAACATTTTTTTAAATAAAATATAGTATTCCCTTATCAGTTTTTTTGTAATATATTATTTATAAAATGTATTAAAAGATATAAATATAAAGGAATCACGTTTATATTTTTATACTATAATTTAGAACCTTTTCTCCCTGGTCGTATTTTTTATATTAAAATATATCTATATATACATATTTATGTACATTATCCATAGGTTTTTATTTTTTTAATTATTATAATTATTAAACAAATAAGTATAACAAACAATCCATACATAAATAATATAAAATAATTGATATTAAAGTATTTATACATATTATTTTATTTGTTTCTTTTTTTATAATCAATTTTTACAATTAAGTGCCAATATTTCTTTAATTACAAAATCAAAATCAAATCAAAGTTCATAATTTAGTTTGTTTCTAAATTTATTTTATAAACACTTGCTTTGTTCCTGTTCAAAATAAAACAACAGAACATTTGAGGGAAGCTATACAAAATTATTTTTTACATTTTAATAAATCAATTTGGTGTAACAGGGACTTAAACCTGAGAAACTGTTTTGCAGGCGAACAAAGTAATTAGTTAAAAAGAAAGTAAAAGCGTTATCTTATAAATAAAGCAAACTTCATTTTCAACCTAAGTTACGTTTGTCACAAATTCTATAAATTCTATCTTTTTTCAAACGGTCTATAGTTCAATTGAATTAAAATTCTGACAGGAACTTTGAATAGTATGCCAACTAGCATATAACTCTAATTATAATTGAATGTTAACAAATCTATAACGATATTTAAAATTCCAGTAAAAATTACAAACAAAATACTTTCCATCTTTTCTTGATACTATAATTTGGTATAATATTTGGTTAATCAATTCATAACCTAAACCTTACGGACATTATATTTTTCATTTTAATTAACAATTTAAAGTAGTAAATGAAATAATAAAACATCCGTTTTCTTTATAAATTGAAACAATTTCATTGCCATTTATAAATTGTTTAATAAAAAACATTATTATTGAAATTTAAATACACACAGTAGTAAGTAGATTTTTGCAATCAATAATAAAAATTAAGATTTTTCTATTGTTTACAAAAAAAAAAAAAAAAAAAAAAAAAAAAACACAGACACCAAATTAAAAATTAAATTTATAATGAGAAGTTAGTTTTTCCTTTTTCTAGCACAAAATAAAATATGAATGAACAAAGTATTAAAACCAATAACGCGAAAATTATAAATACGTTTAAAACAAAAAATTACCATATTACAAAATAAAAAAAAATAAAAAAATTATGAATTTTGAACAAAAATAATTACACTTGAATTGAAATTATATAAATAAAACTGCCCCCACCAGTTGTGAAATTAATTTAAAAATAAAAAATTTCAACGACTTGAAAATTTCAGACTAAAACAAAGAGAAACAACACGATAAACTTAAATTAAACAATGTTTAAGATATAACAAACAGCACACTCCCAAATAACAATTTACATACACAATAAAATCATTTTGAAATTTTTCGAAAGTGAAAATTAGAAATATATAATAATAAAAAAAATAAAAGAAAAAATTAACATAAAATTTGTTTTATTTTTAAATAAAAAAGCTAAAGGATGTATTTAGAAAAAATATATAAATGTGCAAGAAATAGTATTTAGGTTTCAACGAAAACTAAATGGATAAGACAAATGCTGATGAAGTGTGTAGTGGCACAGATAATACGTATTACATTCTGCTGGTGTTTAATTATAATCCGAAAACTCTGCTTTGGTACTGCCAAACAGAGACATCGATTTACGATTGTAAACTTGTTTAAATAGAAAGTAAATTTAGTATCATATAATATATATATATATATATATATATATATATATATATATATATATATATATATATATATATATTATAAAGGCAGCCGATAGGCCATATACGAACATTGGCTTCGATAAAAATTTTATTTTGAATATAGAAAAGCAAACATTTTTAAACTATCGTTTTGTCAATACAAAGTGTCACTTTGTTCTCCATTCGTTCGTAAAATGAAGCTTATAATTCCAAAATAATAATATTCCATAGAAATAATGACACTCGATATCATAACTTAAAATAAAAGATAAATAAAAAATAATGCAAAATTCATTAAAGAATATAACAATTAAATTTGTTATCCAATAAATTAACATTTAATTAAATTGAATAAATGACTTAATAGCCATATGTAAATATAAAACTCTAAAAGCACAAAATATAAATAAAGATCCAAAAAGTAGCAAAACATATTGCGTAATAAATGTGTATAATAAATAAAATGCCGAAAACTAGCTAAAAAGTTAAAATGAAACATTACTAAGCCAATGAATAAATTTCAAACGAAAAATATTATTTGACTTAGAGGAAATACGTAAGCAATTGATTCCACCATGTATATATGTATGTAAATAAATATCTTATGCGGAATAAAATTGCGACGAAACTTCTGCCGCTGGGAAAATTGAGTATACACTGTAAAGACTTTTTACAAATAATTTTGGATGATTTCCAAAAATAAATTATAAACTTGTAGGAAAATCAAACATTTAATTATTCCAAAATCATAATGAAAAAACTACCTTAAAAAATTGAAATAATTCCTTTTTTGAAAGTTATTAATAACACTGTGCATGAAAATGAGACTTATTTTTTTAAGCAAGATGGGCATGGGTAAAACTAAGTCGACGACGATAAATTCAATGGTATTAACCATTTTTAAAAGTTAGCACTCATAGATTAATAACTAGATATTTATATGTAGTAACATGTATTTTGTTTTTGTGTTTTGAAAAAATTAGTATTTTTGGAAAAATTTAGTTCGAAGTGCCTCTCATATAAATTTCTAGTTGTATTATATATTAGCACTTGTTTTTGTGATATTTCATTTTGAAAAGATAAGGGGTTAGGAAAATAAGGTTTTTTTTTGTTTAAATTTTACAATTTAATTGTTAATTTTAACAAAATAAACAATTAAGATTTAATCAATGTATAAGATAATGAATTCTTTTTATTAAATATATTTTATACGCAAAATATTACCACAATTCCATAAGCAAGCTAAGTAGTGTTACCAATGAACAACTTTCCAAAAAAAAAATATGATACTATGTTCACATATAAAGGTTTTTTTAAAAACGAGTCGTTTTCTTAAAATATACAAAATTGATTTGTTTTTTCATATATTTCAAAGCCAAAAAAAAACTTCTCGATTCGAATTGTTTAATTATTTAACACACAAAACCCCGCAATTTCCACACAGGGAAGAAATTTTTGGTATTAAAAATACCAAAATACTTCGAAATTTGTAGAAAAAAGAATTTATGAAAATTGCCAAATAGTTTAAAAACAAAAAATTAAAAATTATGAATGAAATTTAATTTTTTTCACAAATTTTATTTGTTTTAAAATTTTATTTTTTAAAATAGAAATATTTGTGTGCGAAATTTTGATTTAAATCAAAAATTTGTGATAATATACGAAAAAAAGTCAAAACGAAAAACTCAATAAAATAATATGTGAACAGTGATGTTAAAACTCATGAAGTTTTTCAAAAAACAAGTCAAAAACTAATGTCTGTGATCATAATATAAGCTAAGTAGTGTTACCAATGAGCAGTTTTTCAACAAAAATATAAATATATTAAAAATCAGGCTAATTTTGACTCAATTTTTGATTGGAGTATATACTGAATCGATTTATTGTTTAATTTGCATAAATAATGTCCCTTTTACTTCTAATTTTGTAATATTTGTGCTACTTCCATTATAAAATTTAAACCCAAATATCGCGAATACAAGCGCTAACTGCGAAAACGGCTGCCACCATTAAATTTAGACTACACAAGTTATCTTTACCAGTGGGGTGTCCAGCTTGTTAAAATTTGCTACTAAAAAGGTTAATAATTAAATAAAAAATCACATTTAAGAGGGGTTAGAGGGTTTTATTACTTTTTAAGAAAGCTAAAACAATATTTTTACTAAAAAATTTTATAAACATGATTTTAAGAGAACTTTAAAAATTATTAACACAATTATGCTGGGTATGTATGCAAGATATTTTAACTCGGATATAATTTATAAATATAAATCTATTTATAGAAAAAATATAAAAAGTAAACACAGATTTTCGTAAAATTCAAATTTGAGCTTTTTATAATCTGATTTTAATGTAATATATTATGCTGTATAACTCAAAAGTAATTGTCTCGCAAAAAGAAACATCGAGGTATATATTATCCAATAAAAATACATCCTCTTAACTATTTTAAATCCGGGTGATTTGAAAAACTTCAAATTTAATCAAATTTTAAAAACTAAAATTTTCCAAATGTTTCTAAATTAAAATCGATTGACAAGTTTTAGACCAAAAACAAAAATTACCTATAATTAAATTTATCATTAAAGAAAATTTGTAAACGATATAAATGTAATTAAAATCTCTCGTATATTATTGCAAATATTTACCACAATAGATGAAAACTGTTAAAAAAATAAATAAGAAAAAATAAATTTTTTTATAAAAATTGGGGTATGGCAATCTCGATTAAAGCTAAAATTCTTTAACTGTGATCAATAGCTGTGTTTTTTTTTTCGAAATTTATACAAATTTTCAGTACAAATTTAAGTAGGTATAAATTTCATAATTAATTATAGCTATAGCTGCTTAAAAATTGGAACAAATCAAGACTACCAGAGCTATTAAACCATTAATTAAAGTATTTTTTTTTTAAGTTAATGAAGATATTTTTGTGTTAGCGACCTTCGGTCGGGCTTAGGCATTCTCCTCTGGGTATGTCGAATTCACATACGCTGATAAGCTTTTTTCGAATATCATTTTTTTTAATTTCCGCTATATTGATACAAAATGTCAATTTTGTAAGGAGTTAATGTATATGGCCATGTTATATATCATTTAAAAGATATTTATAAGAGCTTTTAATATAATTTTAATATAATTTAGATCGTACATGTATTAATAAAAATATTCAGAAAAATATATCGAATTTTTAAAGACCTCTATGTTTTGTAAACTAAGAACGAGCGGACAAAAATGTTTATATCAATACAATCACAAGTAGAAAAACTATGGAATCAGCATCAAATTATTTAAAAGTCAATAGTTACGGTAATCTTGATTTATGCATTACCAGTTTTTAAAATTTTATGAAATATTAAACAAAAAATTTTCCCAAATTTAAAAAAAAAAACAAATTTGAGATGGCATCATAATTCAAATTTTATTAAGAAATGATAACGAAATTATGTGTCTAAGCGACACAAGAGTGATATGTTTTATTCGAAGCATTAATAGCCTCAGGGCACTCTGATCAGGTATAATCATCGGTTCAGCTGATTGTTTGGCGTAGAGTAAATGCAAAAATTAATATAAAAAAATAAAATCATAATATACCTCTCGCCTAACGATTAATATGCCTTGGATAGATAGATATAAATTTCGAAAAAAATTCAGGTAATATAGAACTAGTGAAAGCTATAAAAATAGTTTATTATTAATCTCTCAAAAATTGTACCAAAATTAATATCAGCGATTTTTTACAAATAATCAACACAATCATCTAAAAAAAATTATAACTAGCCACTCTAATCACCACTTTTATTTGACAGATTAACCATTCCCTATGAATATTTGTCTTTTGCAAGAAGAAGCGAATGAACGCTGTTTTTTCTGAAATTTTACAATTTGCTATAAAATATTTTTTTTAACAAAATACTGTGTAAATAACTACCACAATGGTAAAATTAACACCAGAACTAATAAATCAATCCATGCAGTTTATAAATCCGTGTCGAGAACGTGAATTAGATTTACGCGGCTATAAAATACCACAAATTGAAAACTTGGGAGCCACGCTTGACCAGTTCGATACAATAGATTTGTCCGACAATGATCTCAGGAAATTGGATGGCCTACCCTATTTACCACGTTTAAAGTGTTTATTATTAAATAACAATCGCATACTCCGGATTGGCGAAGATCTGCAGGAATGTGTGCCTAACCTAAATTCAGTGATATTAAGCGGTAATAATTTGCAAGAATTGGGTGATTTGGAGCCACTGGCGCAGTTAGCGCGTTTAGAAACTTTATGTTTGCTTATGAATCCCGTATCTACCAAACCTTACTACAGAGAATATATGGCTTATAAATTTCCACATTTACGCCTATTAGATTTTAGAAAAATCAAACAAAAAGATCGTAAAGCTGCTCAAGAGTTCTTCCGTTCGAAACAGGGAAAAGAAATGTTGAAAGAAATAGCTAAGAAATCGAAATTAAGTGCTGCAGCAGCGGCTATGGCTGAAGCTAGTGGTAAATCGACGGGTAGTGGTGAAGGTCGATTTGCAAATCCCGAAGAACTGCAACGCATTAGAGAAGCCATTAAACGTGCTAGTTCTTTGCAAGAAGTGGAACGTTTGTCACAAATTCTACAAAGTGGACAGATACCCGATAATTTTATTATAACGCAAAATGGTATTACACAAAACGGAAACACAAATAATAGCACAGCGCTAGAAGTAGCCATGGAACATTAGTTATTTAATAGTTTTTGTTTTTTAAATCGTAATGTTTAGTTTTTCTGTAAATTCAAAATGAATATAATATGAAAGTGAACAATTAAAACATTATAGTGCTTCTATTTTATATTTTAAAATAAACACATTTTATTTTTTCCAAATTTTTCATAGAAAAATAAAGAATTTCTCAAGAGGTGTAGTAGTATTGGCTATATTATTAGAAGAGGAATTTGTTAGCTACAAACAAAAATTAATAGAAAGAACAAGCTAAAAAAAACTTACAAACTAATGAACAAGTGTATGATACAAAAAGAATATAATTAAGCATAACTTGTATTTGAATTTATGAAAAATTTGGTTATTCCGTTTGTAAGCAACAAAAAAAGTAACTTGTTGCGGAAGGAATTATACAATTGCATATTAATGGACAAACCAAAGGTCGAGGAATCAATTTATATTAACTACATATGTATTTATATTCATCTGTTTGTAAATTGCTTGCTTTAGTTTTTTTGTTTCGTAATAATATGGGCTAGTCCGTCTAATGTCCTTTTGCTTCCATTATAGCATCATAGTGAAGACCGGTATAGAATATAATCCACGTTACTAGAAAACCAGCAAACGAAGTCATAAAACCTTCCTTGACCAATTCCCAGGCGCCACCATACGTTTCTTCGTCAATATTTTGGAAATTAATGGCATATATATAAACGACACCACAACTTATGCCGGCAAATCTGAAAAAGTTTTATAAAATTACGTTTATATTAAGAATTGCTATCAAATATTTACTTCTTCGTTATTACTTACAATACTAAACCTAAAAAGCCTTTAAGTGGTACAATACCCCAGATAACGCCTAAAATTATACCAAAAATTTGACGAGACCAATAGATGACATCCAAAAATTCATCCTAAAAAGAAAATAAAATTGGAAATGAAAATTTTAAATAAAAAAGTATAGTTTAGTCGAAGGAAAATATTTTATATCTGATATATTAAATATTTCAAAAGTTTAATATGAGTCTTCAAAAATCCACTAATTTCTTCACACTTATGTAGGAATATAATAATAAAAATTATTTAAAAATTTCCTTTTAATAGGTCATCTACATCATTTGATATTTCTCTTGCTTACTAGTGCATCATGTTTAGTAAACAAAGTACCACACTATTCCAATGGCACATTTTTCATTTTCTTTGACATAATTTACAAAAACCTTTTAACTCTTTAATAAACACTACTAGCATGTTTTTATATCAAGCTTTCATGCTTGTTGACTAGTTACAGAAAATTTTTTATTTTACACCTTACCTTATCCGGCCATTCAGATTTCGCTGTTAAAGCTCTATTGCAGATTTCTTTAATTGATGAAGACTTCACACTACCACTGGTATTGTGTTGAATGGTATTTGTTCTCGTTGACATTTTCAATGTCTTTTGTAAATTCAACTTATAAAATAGAAATTAAAGGAGTAAAATAAATACAAAAAATTAATTAAATGCAATTACACTCATAGAGAAAAACACCGAAGAAGAAGAAAATTTCGACGTGTGATTAGTAGTTTATTGTTGGTGTAACGCACAAAAACGAATGTAGAACAAAAATGTCAAAATGACGTTTAATTTACCAGCAAAAGTGAGGCTAATTGAGAAATGTGTTCAAAGAAAAATGCGATTTTTAAAATAAGCTCAAAAGATTATTTTTTTTATGAATTTCTTTAAAATTTTAATATTAAAGAGTTAATATATATTCATATATATATTTAAAAATAGTACTTTTTTCAAAATTATAACTTTTTTGAAATTTGGTACCTTTTCTAAAAAATTATATTTTTTCAAAAATTTATTTTTTTTGGAAAAATTGAACTACTATAATTTGAAGTTTTTTGAAAATCGGTATTTTATTGAGTTGAAATTTTTTAATTATTTCTTTATTTTAAATATTTTTATTATTTTTAAAAATTTTACTTTTTGTGTACTTTTTTTAATTAACACTTAATTGATAATTGAAAAACTTTATACACAATTTTATTTATCCTTTCTGAAAATTGGTACTATGTATTTTTAAATTTGGTTCTTTTTTAAATTGGTTCTTTTTTAAAAATGGAACCTTTTTTGAAATTATATATACTTTGGTGGAAACTATATATATATTTATATATTTTTGAAATTTGTACTATTATAAAAAATTTTAGAAATATATATTTTTTACCTAGGGTATACACGTTAACATTTTATATTCGAATTGTCATATTATGTTGCTCTATCCAAAATGTTATGTGTGGACTATGGAAATTTATTGCGCAATATATTTCGCAATAAACATTCAAACACAAACTTGAGCAAATATGCTGTATCATAAGTTGTCAAAGTTCTTGTTTTCTTTTAAAATTCTACTCTTTGAACAAAAAAGGTGCAAAATAAATGAATCTGGTTTTAAAGACAAGTTAAAAACAAAAAAGACAAATAATATTGAAATTTTAGCCGACATTATTGCTTAATTTATATAAAAACTGCTCGTAAGGAAGAAGAGTTAAGGGTATAAAATGTACCAACACTGACCACCACAAAATCCTTTTAAATACAGAGTTGTTTTATGCCAAACAACAGGATGACACAAAAGAATTTATTTTAATTTTAACACACCTTGTTCGTTTGTTGACAGCCTTTAAAGTTCAGTCCGGCATCTCTCTCGTTTGAAACATACCAAATTTGTTTCAAATATACAGTCTAATTGAATTTCTAATTGGATGATTGACGATTTAAAGGGTTTTTTTGTATGTTATATAGTTTTAATTAAATCTGTAATAATTGTACTGATTTGTAAAATTTAACTCAAAAATTAAATATTCTAAACAAAATCAAACGAACAGAACTTTTTTAGAGCTGGCAGCATAGTTCGATGTGTCATCGAACTGTCATTTGTAGTGAAGAGAGAGAAAAACAACATTACGTCAAAACAACTATTTTTTTTTCTTTAAGCAGCCAAAGAAATTCTACCAATTTTTGTGATTAATTACGAGTGAAAAAGGTAGGAAAACAATTTTTATTGTTAAAACGTAGAAAAATTTATTTTCAACAAAACTGCCTATATTTTTTTGCTGTTAAGTAATAGAGACTGTGTGAAATAATAAAAAAAAGTGTTCGATTGTTGAGTGAGTAATGGCAGAATCAATAGTCCAAGATTGGCTGACGGATTTTCAACGTATACAGGGTCAACCTTCAGAGGTTAAAGATTTTTCCAATGAACATGACAGTGATTCGGAAATAGCTGAAGCAATTTTTACCATTTTACACGATCGTCAAAGGCATGAAACATTAGTTCATGACATTTGCCAACAGTTGTTGGCCTTCTATCGCAGCACGGAAAAATCATTACAAAAGTTCCCATTACAATTTATACCTGTTCTAATCTATACGTACCTGCATGCCGTTGCTGGTGGTGATAAAAAGAGTGTACGTAGTTTGGAAACACTACTAATCTGCATTTACAATGGTGAAGTGTCTACAGAAGAGGGAGGCGAACGAGTGGTACAATTTCGTATGCCAATTTTGGCACAAGCCTCTGTTTATCATGAAGAAAAGAACTTACCGCTAACGGATTTGCGGCGCTGGGAAGAGAATTGCAATCGCGAAGTTAAATGGGGTCCACATCCCCGCATTGAAGCGATCACGGCCCAAAATCGTTTAAGAATAATGACTGCATTGTTGTTTTGTTACAATCAACAAGTTAGCTTAACACAAAAATCGGCACTCATACATTTGTGTCGAGTGGCTTCACAATTGGTGACAGAAGGATTCAATACGAAATCAACTCATGCTCATAGGATCTCATATGGGTAAGTTCTGTTATTGTAGATAATAAGGTTAATAGGGCAATTGATTATAAATTAATCGATATATTTAAGTTTTTGTGTAATTTTTTGGTTAAAGAAAAATAACTAATATTTCGTTAACTAGATGAATTTGCAGCACATATCATATACATTGCGATTAATCTTTTAAAAATAATTATGAAAAATAAAGTAGCATCTGATTGAATAAATTTATATTTCTTTTTTGCTTTTAGATCAGATCCTTCACTAATGCCCAAATCAATGATACCACGCATTCCATTATCCTCAGCATTTCTAGTGGAATTAGTGCATGCCATTTACTTTGCCATGTTCAATGGTTTTGGTACCGTAGCCATCCAAACCCTGGAAGATATTCATAATAGAGCGTGCTTTGAAATGTATATAGAATTAATTCTAATTACCAGTGCGGTACGAAATTCTTTGCATGCCAATCCCTCAGGCCAGCCTAGTGATGGCCCAATGGGTCTGAGTGTAGCTCTAACACCATCCACCAATACTGTAACCACCGCTGTTTCAAAATCTATGATAACAAATGCATCATTTCGTACGAAAAAATTGCCCGATGACATACCCATCCAAGTACAAGATCTAACAATGCCACAGGCTCCCCAACAGCTGGCCAGTGTTACAGAAGAAACTGCCGAACAAACACAAAACGCTAAAGATGCAGGCAAAGAGTCGGGGCAGCAGCAACAAGGTTCGAGAAATTCCATAATTCGACCCAGCATGGAGGGCATCAAGGCTCAAGCTCACAAAGCATTGATAGCAGGTTTTAAGAAATCCAAAGGTAAGGAGAAGGATAAAGACAAGGATGTTAGCGAAACAACAACAGGTGCTCATCAAACCAATGGCAATACAGCCAATACAAATAATATAGATAGTAATACTAAACCACCGCAACGAAAATTAGATAAACATATGCAACGTAATTCTCTTATGCAACTGCAAATGGAGAACTCATCGTCAGAGTTTGAAAAGAGTCCGGGCCCAGCGAAAGGCAAAACTTATGAATCATTAGACACTATGGAAATGTTACCAATGCAATCGTTATTGACTAACGAAAGCGGTAGTGGCAGTTTTAGCATTGACAGTGATTTGAATGGTGGTGCTCTTGTAACAGGTACAAATATTAGTGGAGGTCTAGGTTGTGGTGGAGGTGGCGTTGTGGGAGGTGGTTTAACAAATAATAGCAATAATAATAGTACAACAACTTCCACCTCCTTAAACAGCAGTGACCTGTTAACTACAAAAAGTTTCGATTCCAGTATTGAAATACCACCACTCAGTGCAACGCCCGGTATTGTGGGGGTGAAAACGAATGATACACTTGTGGATTAGTGCTTTTCAAAGGCTTCCAGTGGCCTAGGCTACTTATATTATGTTAAAAAAACTAATTTCACCTATTTAATAATATAACATACATTTACAGTTTTTATTTGATGATCATTGGTACAATTTTGTTAATTTTTAGTTTTTGTTTTAGAAAAAAAAAACAGGTGTTTGACATACATATTCGTTTTGTTATTTTTTTTCTTATTATTTGTGTACAAGTATTTAATTTAAGTTAAAAGCACTTTTTGTTCTAGTGTGCCAATGAATTATGAAGGTATTCCATACATTTGTATGTGCATTTTATTAAGAAAATTTTAATTTTAAACTAAAATGAAAATAATAATAATAATACTAATATTACTTGTTGCTAAATTGAGATTGTTAAACTTAAACAAAAAATATTAATAAGTAAAGAAAATAAAATAATTAAATATGTATTATTAAATATTTGCGTTATGGTTATTATTTAATATGTATCTAACTTTATATATTTTCTATGCTAAAATAACTTGAGTGTGGATGTTTCAACCAAATTCTTTTTTTCTTTAACCTTGTTATTTATGTGTAATTTTAGAAATTTCCTTTTTTAATTACTCATTTTAATTATCCAAAATAATATAAATTACTAATTAAAAAAAAAAACGCTAAAAAATTTTATTAAAATTTTTAATATTAACTTTACTTCAATATCGATTAAAATCAACATTTGTATATTTATTTGTTTTTTATTTACTAATAAAATATACATTTTGTGAGATATAATTACGTATTTTTGTTCATAATTTTAAAATTATTTAATACATAATTTATAACCAATTAAATCTCGTAAAATCTGTTATTAATTGTTACTTTTTAAATATTTCTAAATTAAATAACTTTAAAATTGCTAAAAAGCAAACTCTCCACCTCCAGATAATCATTCACAATCGTTTAAGTAAGAAGTGAATTTTAAGATTTATATTATTTTTATTTAATATATGTGTTTACTAACTTTGTTGTCTTGAAAAATAGCTAATATTACACCAATATATATTTATTATTTTCTTAAGAACCGATACAAAATCGAATTAAAATATAAATTATGCAAATTATATACAACACAATACAAAGTATTCGTGATATTATAATTTTAGGTTTGTTTCTTACTTCAAAATTAATTGAAATTTAAATCTCTACCACAATTTAAAAACATATAAATTATTCTTTATTTTCTTTCCCAAATCTTTAATTACAATTTAATAGAATACTTACATATTGTGTTGTTTGTTAACCATGTCCCTTTAGCCAGTTAAAACCTATAGTTATCACAATTTATTAAATACATCAGGTATATGTATTAATAAAACAAAATTTATAATTATATATTTGTGTGAAAAAATTTAGACAAATGTGTAATATATAATTAAATTTAAAACGGACTTATGAAAATCATGTTTTATTGAACGTTAATTAAAATTAAATAAAAAGAAAAACTCATGTTATTATCAATACAAAAAAAAAAAAAAAAAAAAAAAAAAATTATAATAATAATAAAATAAAGTAAACAATAAAAAACACTATATATACATACACATATTCAAATAAAACTTATATAAATTGCAAAGATAATAGATTTTAATTTTAATATTTATTTAGATAGTCATGATGAAAATACAGTAATTTCAAATCAAGACAGTCTATTAATTTAGAAAACTGCATGGTAGAATAAATAGCAAGATTCAATTATTACGAAGACCGTTTTTAAATTTATTTTCCCTTAAAGTCATATCAAAGCAAAACTTCAAAAAACAAAATATTTTCAATTTAAAAATAAAGTAATTGTGAACAATTTTATAATGTTGAATTTTGTATTAAAAACAAATTTTTAATGTAATATATTTTCCATACCCGCCTGATCTGAATTTCGATATTAGCGAATGTTCCCAAAAAAACGAAGAATTTTCAAAACTAAATGTTCGAGAAAATATCGACACTTTTCTCGATAATTCCTCTGTAGCAAACATTCGCGTAACATTCGAGAATTTTAAAAATAACGATATAGCAATATTAAACTTTTATTACTTAAGTATTTTCTTGTTTGTGCATGCAAAATACTTAAAGAGAATAAAGTCATAGTTCATTGGCTTTGGTTGTAAAATATTGCGCATTAAAACTCATGAAGTTAGTTAAATTCTCTGCAATTTTTAATAAAAAAATAATGTAACAATTTCTGTCTAAAGATATTTGCAAAATAGAATATTTATCTGAATATCTAATTTATTTTGTTGCAGATTAATTCAGGAAATTTTGTCCTAAAATATGTATGTGGATTTGAGCAACAGAAAAAATAATATTATTGAATGATAAAACATTAATTAAAGCGAAGTTGAAATTTTAACAAAATGCTTCAATCATTTACCACTCCTGAATTATTACCTTTGAAATATAATTTATTATTTTGTATACATATTTTTTATTATTTTATATATTGTGTTGTTTGAAAAAATTTAATTTAAAAAATTAAATCAGCTTTTATTTTAAATTTGGAACAAAATGGATATGAAACGAAATAAAAAACTATCGTTTTCGAACTATAGCAAATGATAATAATCACAAGTCGTTAGCAATATCGAGTTTTAATAACTTTAATTTTTTGATATCGAAAATGAATCGATAACGAATATCTTACATACACTGTAAAGTTCGCAAAATGTCCCAATACTTTTTCTTTTTAATTTTTAAATTGTTTGACTTAGGTTAAGTATAAAATGCTAACGTCTTCACACCTCCATCCAGAGACCAGTCGGTCTATTGTGATCCCTTTAAAATGAAATAAGAAAGGCTAAAGAAAGAGTAAAAGAGCAAAAAGGACTCCCAATAGATAAACCATTGGGAAAGTGAGGAACCTACAACCTAGCAATCAAGAACTATTACCCCTAGGCAACTTTATCCCTATTACAAATCCTATCAGATTACTAAGACTTTTGCCCGAAACCTCCTCCAGTTCGTGCAGTGTATGGCTCCCAATCCACCTCAGCCTTCTGCCCTAACAATGACATAGTATATGCTCTAATGTCTCTAGCTCCTCTACACCATCGCACACCCTACAGGTCTCAAGTGTCAATGTCCTACTTACTAGTTATATTCCCAATTGAGGAGTGACCAGTAATCATACCCACAAAGACTAGGCCATAACGCTCTAGATACCTTGTAGTCCGTTCTATTCCTCCATGCATGATTTATTTTGCCTAAAGTCCATTCCCTTATAGCTCCAAAATAGGACATTATTGGAATGTTAACCGATGCCTTCACAAAAGACTTATCTAGCTCCGAGCCACTGCGAGGTAACTCATCGGCTTTTTCATTGTCGAGAATGTCGCACAGACCTGGATCCAACATAGTCTTATCCTGTAGGCATCCATTAGCCTTCTCAATTCTTTCCTGCATTCCAGCACTCGCTTGGACCTAAAAAAAGGACTTGTCATTGCCAATAGTGCTGCCTGACTATCCATATATATAGTTACCTCAGAATCCCTTCCAACGTTCGACAATCTATAAGACCGTCTCATAAAGTAGACCCTCTCCGCTAAAGCCTAGAGGTCTCTGCTATGGATTTCAATAACGAGAGACTTGACTTAACAAGACTTGAAAATTACAACTCTTCCTAATAATTCTACTTGTCTAGTTGTATCATGTAAAACTATTATGTTGTGTGTTGCACCTGGACGAGTTCTTTCACGAATCAAATTACGCATTGAGGTATTCAGATTAGTATTCTGCATGTCTCAATATATAGATTTGTTTAATAAACAAAGCAAAATCAATTTATTGCATTCAAAAATATTTCCATTAAAAGACAATTTATTTTCTTACAATTCCAAATATATTTACAATTTCTTAAATTTACCCTGTAAAAATATTCTAGGAATGTCTATACCCTCTTTCACATTCAAGGTACGACGATGTACATAACAATTACTTAAAATATCAAAACCATTATCCCTAAATAATTTAGCCAACTCCTGTTGGGCAAAGTAATAACTTCGCGTACCATCCTGGCGCATATAAAAGTTTTCTGCTATTTTATGACCCGATTTAAATCTCAATTGGGCCATATCATAACGACCATAATCTCGGAATAGAACAATACCACCAGGTTTTAAGACCTTATGTAAATTCTTTATAACCTGATCGAATTTTTCCGGTGTTATGGCAGATAATACAAAAATCATGGATATTATGTCTAAAGTATTTGGTGGTATATGTTCATGTAACGTGTCCGTAGTAATGTCACATTGAAATGCTTTAATTTTGTTTTCATCATATTTGGGATTCGAACGTACAAATTCAATTGCACGTGGGGAAAAATCACAGGCATAGAAATAGTTATTTAGCTGACCCAACGATTCCAGTTCTTCCATTAGAGGATAAACAAAATTGCCAACACCACATCCAACTTCTAAGAGTTTTCTATATTCCTGCGACGTTACGTTTATTTCATCATTTTGTATCAGTTCTTGGAATTCTCTTGTTGTCCATCTTCGATCTTTGAAAAATCGCGTTTCATTACGCTTGTAGAATAGATCCCAATGTTTCTGTGCCTGAGCCTCCAGTTGTCGTGCTCTAAATTCGGGAATTAATCTTTTGTTTTGTTCTGTTAGTTTTTGTTTTTCATCGTCCGTTAATGATTTTTCAGTTGTAGTAAATATATCCTCTATTAATTGGCCATTTGTTTCCGAATTTTCCATTTTTGTTTTTTAATTACTCTACTTTTAAGTTTTCCTAATTTCACGTTTTCACAGCGCTATTATTATGAGTTTTGTTGCGGTTTTAAGAAACCGGTTACTATATGTATGAATATTTTTATTTACGTGTTACAACACTGCTTTTTTGTTGAAAACCATCATGAATATGGCAACATCTTAATGTAGTGTCTATATTAGACAAATTTTTATCAACGCAAACTTCAAAATCAGTGCGAATCTATATAATCTATAACTCATTTAAACTGTTGATTACTATTTTTAGTTTTGATAGTTGTCAAACTGCATATTTAAGAAATATTAATGAATTCGCCTCATTTTGTTTTTGTGTAATTGTTTCTATCTTGCATAAATTCTCGTAGATTTTGACGTTTGTCTTGATAAAAATTGTCTAATATAGACACCATGTAAAACAGCTGGCATTGTTTTCATTTTGTTCTTTTTGTTGATTTTCCTCAAACTGTTGCACATTTTTATTTTGTTTATTTTATTTTTTTGGTTTTACTACCAACTTTTCCAGTCTTTATTTGTAAACATAAACAATACCAACGTAAAACAGATTGGTTAATGATTAAGGACTTGCGCTGTAAATTGTCAATAAATTTTGTAAGTTTACAAAAATAAGAGACCTTTTAAAAATTCAAGTCATTGTTAAAAGCAACTTTGGAGCAAGCACCTCAAAAACACTAGCAAACACCGAGAGTCTACGTAGTGGTCTGTGAAAAAAGGTATATGTATAAGGAAGACCTGACAACATTTTTATTTCGGCCAAAACACAACTGAAAAAGTAATAAATTGACTAAAGATCTGTGAAAATTAACAAAATTTTTAAATATATTAGAAAGTGAAAAACATTTTAATACTACCGCCAATTTTTTGTTTGTATTGTAATCATTTTTAAAGTATTTCGTTCCCATGGAGGAGTTTAAAACTATTACACCTACCACTTCGGTAGTGAAGATATCATCATGTTTGGAAAAAATCTTTAAGAAAATCGTTGAAAGCCGTGAAAAGAAAGTGGCCGAACATAATATTAAGGAAATTGAATTTTTAAAATCACAATG
Organism: Protocalliphora azurea; assembly: GCA_932274085.1. Taxonomy (NCBI): domain Eukaryota; kingdom Metazoa; phylum Arthropoda; class Insecta; order Diptera; family Calliphoridae; genus Protocalliphora; species Protocalliphora azurea. Next base: position 149,523,007 of record OW026521.1, on the reverse strand, counting down.
CAAAGCGGAAAATGTACAATTGGGTCTTATGAGCTGTCAGACATTTGAGCGTTTAGTTGAGCAAGGTACATTGGAGTCTACTACTGTATTAACCATGTTAATATCCATGTTGCCAAATTCCAAGTAAGTACATAATCACATGTAGCGTATGTATTTTAAAAGTATGTAGCCAAATCAAATAAATTGATATAGAACAAATTCATATATTCAAGGATAAAAATCAACATAAAATACATTCACATTCACATCTATTATACAACATCGTACCCTACCTCACAAATCACACAAGATTAACGGTTTCACTGTTAATAGTCGAATACTGCTTTGAAAGTTCCTTTTAAAATTTGTTTTCTTTTCCTTATTGTTTGTTAGTACAGGTAACCCTCGATTTACGCATACTTCATTTACGCGATTTCTGTATACACGATTCAATAATAGTGACCATTATTTGAAATAGGTGATTTTATTTTACTCGAACTTGTTTAAACAATAATGACAAAAAGTTGAATTGCGCAAAATACTGAACTGAAATGGCTCCAAAACAAAAGCGAAATGCTTTATAATTGCTGGAAAAAATCAGTGTTTTGGATCGATTATAAAAGGAAAAAAGCAACATATGTAACAAAATCCTAAAATTTTATTGAATCTACAAAAAGAGCAAACCAAAAAATATGTTCATACAATTTAAATAATTTGAAAAGATTCGTACAAGCAAAATATATAAACGAAATTAAAATATGATTAAATAATATTATGAAGACGAAACCTGCAAAACAAATTTTTGCCTAGCAATGACATTTTTACGAATTTTATTAATTCAAGGAGAAAAATTTACTTCCATACTTTTTTAATTTAATTCAATTAATAAAGGATGGTGGGTATCATAATCAAAAGTATATAAGGCCGGAATGGAAACTGATGCCAAAAGGTCTTATGTATTAGAAACGTTCCTACGACAATTGGATCTACGTTCCGGAACGACCCGAGTTCAACTTGGCCAAAGATTGTTAACTCAACAACAGCTGTGTCAATCACCAGGGAGGAACTTTCGATCATATCAGAGCTGTTACAACAACATGTGAAAAATAAAATAAATAATAATTTTGTGTATTTTAATTTAAAGCGATTTTTCAATTTACGCGATATATAAAAATGCTGGTCACAAAATTAAAGTTTCTACTTATTCTGAACCTTGTTTTACGCGTATTCAATTTGCGCATAATTTCAACGGTCCCAATGAACAACGTAAATCGAGGGTTACCTGTATTTCTAAGTTTTTGTACTTGTCTTGTGTTTTTTTCCTTTTCTTCGTACGTTGGCTTTTTCATTTTCGTTGTTGTACAATAGTACTACAACACTAGGTGCTTCCTACTTCGGTCATGTTTTATAGCCTAAGTTTCCGTTCTTAACTACTTCGCATACCTTGACCAACAATGGTCGTTGGCTTTTCTGAGTTAATTGTTTTGTATGCGGTCTATTTTACACCATCAACAGCTAACCAGCAAGCCAGCTATGAAAAGTAGGTCGTTTAACATAATTTAGTTTCTATCGGTAACGAACTGATTTATGTGCTTACGCGGTTTTCATCCTTAATTTTGCATTAGTGAGATTTATTAGTCTAAGGAAAAAAAAAAAAAAAAATTAAATGCAGAAATTATTTTAGGCAGCAACAAATTTTTAGAAAAAATTGTTCAAAGAGGACGTTGTTGAGGAATATACCAAAATAAAGGGACTTACATTTTTCTTTATAAATGGATGTAATGATTGTATATATTTAGGCATTTATGTATGCCTTAAAGTCAGCAAATGCAAATTCGAAAGTGTCTTAAGTTAGTCGTCCAATTAGTTAAAATCATTAAATAAGTACTTTTGATAAAAAATAAATTGTGCAATAGAAACGCGATTTTTATTTTATTTTTAATAGGTTCAGTAAATTAGGTAGATTGACAGTTTATAACATTTTTAGTTCTGCATTTTTTACCGAACACCATTTAACTCATATAGCGTTTTCTTTTTTGAAGATAGATGTTACTTTGTTACTGAATAGCATTATTTATTTACCTCATAAGATGGTACTCTTTTTATGATTACAATATAACAAAAAATTAAAGGGTGTGAAGATAAATTCGTCAGTTAAATACGTCCCACACAAATGTTAAATACGCTCCACACGCTGTGAATCGATTTGTTAAAATGAAAAAAATTACTTTTTAATAAAAAAAACTATATCAAAATTAAATTTTAAATAAAAAAATCAAAATATATTTATAAAACACATTAAAATATAAAATTGTACAAAAAAAATTTCAAATATATCACTCTATACATAAAATTTCTTTGAACAAAAATCGAAAATTTTAAGTGGTCCTAATGGCCATAAGGAGCAGACATGAATCGGGTAAGCGGAAGAGTGGAAGTAGCCTAGGACTAGTAGATTCCATAAATGTATGTTCTACGTCCTGATTCCATCTGTGATCAGAGATATATAATTTTGAAAAATGCGTTTTTTCACTATGGTCATATGGAAAAATGTGGAATTTTCAAGTGGCTCCAGTGGACATAAGGAGCAGACATGAAAATTCCACATTTTTCCATATGACCATAGTGAAAAAACACATTTTTCAAAATTATATATCTCTGATCACAGATGGAATCTGGACGTAGAACATACATTTCTGGAATCTACTAGTCCTAGGCTACTTCCACTCTTCCGCTTACCCCATTCATGTCTGCTCCTTATGGCCATTAGGACCACTTAAAATTTTCGATTTTTGTTCAAAGAAATTTTATGTATAGAGTGATATATTTGAAATTTTTTTTGTACAATTTTATATTTTAATGTGTTTTATAAATATATTTTGCTTCTTTTATTTAAAATTTAATTTTGATATAGTTTTTTTTTATTAAAAAGTAATGTTGTTCATTTTAACAAATCGATTCATAGCGTGTGGAGCGTATTTAACATTTGTGTGGGACGTATTTAACTGACGAATTTATCTTCACACCCTTAAAAAATTAGTGATCAATTGTATTACTTTTTAAAGTATCTATGAGAAAAAAATTTTAAGTTTAATCGAAGGAAATCCGATTTTTTGTTAAATTTGGATATTTTTCTGAAGCTTCAAATGTTTGACGAAATTTTGGATTTTTAGTGAAATTTCGGATTTTTAGTGAAATTTTGAATTTTTAGTAAAATATAAATTTTTTATTATAATTTCGTTTTTTGGCGAAATTTCGAATTTGTGGTGAAATTTCGAATTTTGAGTAAAATTTTGGAAAAAAATTAAGTTTTTGGTGAAATTTCGGATTATTGGTGAAATTTAAAACTTTTGGTGAAATTACGATTTTTTTTTTGTGAAATTTGTTTGGTGAAAATTTGTTGTTATTTTCTGTGAAATTTTCGATTTTTGGTGGAATTTTGGAATTTTTGTGAAATTTGTATAATTTGATGGAACATTATTTTTAAAGTAATAAATATTAAATATAAATTCTTCTTGCAAAAAATGCTTGAGTTTCCAGTTAATAATGTTAACCCTCTATTTAATTTGAGGGTAAAACATGTAACATATATTTTAAAATTAAGGGCAACACCATCAGAAAAGAACATCTGACCCATTTACACTATAACATTTTTTCCAGAATTGAACAAAAAAGTGAGTAAATAGCAGGCTAAAGGCAGAAAAGAAACCCTCATTAGATAAAAGCTGGGATTGTACCAAAAAATTGAATTTATAAATTTTTAATTAAAAACGCAATTTTTGAGCAAAAAAAATATCAATATTTCTTTAAAAATTCATATAAACTTAATTTTTACTATAAATCAAATTCTCACTAAAAAGGTTTGAAAATCATTCATCCAAGAATTAAATCATCCTCAAATTTAATTTTTTAACAAAACATTGTACTTTCATCAAAAAATCGAATTTTTACTAAGGGAAAAAAACTTTTAAATGCAAATTAAAAAAAAAAAAAAATAGTAAAAAATTATTTTTCTAAAATTTTTACCAAAAAAAAAAAAAAAAAATTACTGACTGTCCCACGATCTCGAACGAAAAATTCGATTCGAAATAACAAAAAATGATAAATTTGTTTGTTGTTTTCCATATAAATTGTCGAAACGAATTTTTCGTTAGTAAATAACAAAAAATGTTAAATTTGTTTGTTGTTTTCCATATAAATTGTCGAAACGAATTTTTCGTTCGTAAAACCCCTTTGGGGGTTTTGTTTGACTACTGATACACTTTCATTTTGCCTTGGAATTATTTAGGAAAGTTTTTCTTGTTGCTCTATGTTATTAGCAAAATATTAAAATTTTATTACAAATCGAATTTTCAAAAAAAATACATTTTTTCTCAAAATTAAAATCAAAAAGTTTAAATAAAAAAAAAATATTTTCACAAAAAAAAAAATCGAATTTAAATTAATTTTTTTACCAAAAACATTTGGTAAACATTATATACATAAGTAAAATAATATTTTATTCAACAAAATAATTTAATATTCACCAAAGAAAAATAATTAAGAAAAAAAAAAAAACAATTTTTTATACCCTTCACAAATGTGCAATATAGATGCACATTATATACACAAAATATATAAATAATATAATTAAATTTTTGTTGAATTTATAAATATCGTGAATATATTAAACTACATGTATTTACAAAAGAAAACTGATAAAACATATTTTCTGAAAAATATACACAATTATCCATTATCAAAATGTTTATACTGTGAAAACATACTTCATATTTGTTAATAGACGTTAAAAATGATATTGGAAACTTGTAATATAAAGAGTCCCCGAAAACTGTTTTCTAGAGCATACGATTTAGGAAGATTGCCCAGACCATCTGTGTTGTATAGCCGAATAAAGAAAAGATATAAGAAATTGTAAACTACTTTTTCAGTTTTTTCCCAACAATTTTTTTCGAAACAGGTACCTAAGAATTAGCTATTTTAAACTTGAATTAGCCATTTCAAAATGTCAAGAATTTTTATTAAATAATTTCATTAGAAAAAATTTTTAGTTGAAAATGGAAACTATTTGATAGCTTCTGTCAAGCATTTAAAAATGTATATTTCTCTTTTACTTAAAAGTAAAATAAGTTTTTTCAAAACTCTTCTCTAAAATGATCCCAGAGGCGCCTGGCTATAAGACATAAATCCACCAAACATGCTAAGCCTACATAATGAAATGATTTTTATATTATTATCTATGTTTTAAAAACCTAAAACACAATTAAAGTTGAGTGATATTTTTTTTAAGAAAAAATATCCCATATACTTGGATTTACTGTTTTCATAAAAATATGGTCATATTTAAAAAGAAAAAAAGAAAGAAAAATCGATTGTATTCTGCGAGGATACGAAATATGAGTTAAAAATTTGGAGTCCAGAGCACTTTCAGAAGACTATCTATATCAATGGAAATTTTGTTGAAAAATAATTATATATACCCTTGATATAAGTGAATGGTATAAAAATCAATTTACAATTCAAAAATGTTGATTTTTTTAAACAAAATAAAATAACAGTATTTTATGAAACAATTTTTCGAAGTCTTGGCCAGGGATCGAACTCAGCACCTACAGTCCTTCAGTCACAAACCCAAGCGATATACAATGTGCTGAATTTTATTATCTTTATTTACTATATAAAAAGTCTAAAACGAAACTCAAAGGTTAATAATACTTTTTTTTTATAAAGAACATATCAACACACCTAGAAATTTCTCTCAAATTAAGTTTTTTTTAATAATGAAATTTTTCATATGTTTTTTACGAAAAACAGAAATTTGCCTGGGGATACGAACTCAGGCTTAATGGTTTGTAGTCTATAACATTTCCTCTAGACTATTCAATCTCATAAATCTTCGATAGAAAAATATTTATTGTATATTGTTGCATGTGAGATAGAAAATATTATTCAATTTGGGTAAAGAAAATTAGAAAAATTTTTGAGTCTGCTCGTTTATAACTCCGCCATTCCTGAACCGATTTCGCTGACATTCAATACCATGATTCTCGATACTATATGCCACATATTTGTTGAAAGGGAAATGTATTTATTGGAGTATGGGCTTGAAAAATTCCCTTTAAATACTCAGACGAATAGTTATTTTTAATCATAACAATCACGAATACTTTTAATTTTGAGGTCTTGTATAAAATAAAATTACAAGTTTATATATACCCCTCATTTTATGTAGAGTATAAAAAATCCATGACAATTCTGAATTTCTACTCTAAAATTATTTTTTCACACAAAAAAAAAAAAAAAAAAAAAACAGATTTAATTTGAACTAAAAATCGAATTTTTAGCAAAGAATTTAATTTTCACCAAAAAACTTATTTTTACTATGAAATTGTATTATCATTAAAAAATATTTACATACAAAATCGAGTGAAAGTGTGAAAAAATCAAGACTTGTGAATAAAGTCTAGATTTGTGTATTGATTTTAATTTATTTAATTTTAATAAAAGATTTCATGAGCTTTATCTAAACAATTTAAAGAATCAGAATATAAATTCTTTGATCCTAAATTCTGTGGACTTTTGACAAAACATACCAACAAAAAATTACATGACAAAGATGGAATTGAATCAGGGGGTTCAAGTGATGATGATTTGGTTCAATTTAGGTGAATCTTTCCGAATAATTGAGAAAAACACTTGCATATTTCATGATTTGAAAACGATTTTGAAAGAAATAAATGTGAAAGAAAGCAATAATTTCATGAGTTAAAAAAACAAATTTATGATTTAAATAAAAATTATATTTATTATCTATTTGATCAAAAATTATGAAAATAAGTAAATATAACTACTTTTAAATCATAGTTAAATGATATTTTTGTCTGTTAATTTTAAAGTTGTTTTGTCACAATTCTCTACAATGAAATTCCTTTTCATTACTTAAAGCAAATTTATACTAATTTATTTATTTATTTCAATTTTATTATTTCAATATTTCAATAATAATATACATACAATTATTATATAATAAGATATAAAAACTGATTTAATAAGAAGTGAAAAGTAATAAATTTAACCATAATAATTTGAATCAAAATGTTGCTTTAAAAATTACAAATTACATTAATATTACATTTTTACAAATTTATAACAATTTAAACTCTTATCATATAATAAAAAATAAAATTAATAATAAACAGCCATACAATCAATAAAATAAAAAAAAAATTTTACCAATTTAAAGCAACTTAAATTCAAACAAAAAAAGGAAAAAACTTATAATTGTGCAAGGTAAATAGAAAAACAGCAAGAAAAAACTTCCAAAACTGGTAGTTGTCAATTTTACAATGCACCAAACACCAATTCACTAATACATATGCTGCAAAACAGAATTCTAAGTTATATATCATCACTAAGCAAATACAATTATTACAATAGTAATTATTTGCTATTTGATTGTAACGTTTTCTTATACCTGCATATGATAATTATATTTTACACCTCAACAATAAAAAAACTGAAGAAAAAAATGCAAAATGATTATAATTATTCTGGAAGAAGCTCATTACAAAACTAGACCATTTTTTCTTCAGTTGAACATACAATTAATATGCGTTTTTATTCCTATTTCTTATATCGTTGACTCCTTAAGCACTAATTATTATGCAATTAGTTTTAGATTTTTTTTTACCTCTTCTTTCAACACACACACTTTATTAACTCTTCAGGAGTTTACAGTCAAGGTTTATTGTAATGAAATTCTGTTTTATTATAATTTATAAAAACTTAGAAGGTCCTTTCCACTCTTAAGACACAAGAAAAAAATTCAAGTTCAATGTTAAAAGAATGTAGAAAAGAAAAATATATAGGAAAAATAAAAAAAAAAAAAAAAAAAAAAGAAAACAAAAAGAAAAATAAAAAATTTTCTTTAATAAAAAAAAATCATTTGAATTTTAGTGATTTATGGAATTGGAGAACTCAACAAACCATAAATTATTTGCTTTTCTGCAACTGTTCTTTTTCTATTCACTTTCTACATATTTTATAGTTTAAATTTTTCTTTTTAGATTTTTATCTTTAGCGTTTGTAACAAGTAGTTTTGCCTTTTATTATAGTTTGTACAATTTTTGTTTTATTAAATTACTAACAATTTATAGAAAGCTGTGTGTAAAACTTTTATTTATGTGTAATATAAGAAACAATTAAAGCGGGTGTTTAAATGAATCACGCTTCTTTTATATAATAATTAAATTTTGTAAAATACATTTATTTTAAGGTCATTTGCAAACAATTTGACTTGTGTATTTGATTGAAAGTAAACGGAATTTATTTTGTGAAATAAATATATTTTTTGTAGCTTAATTTTTCTTATGTATAAAAAATAAGGCAAACTAAAAAATACATATAAACTTCTGTAAAAAGGACGTTAATAAAAAGAAATATTGGTAAAATTTTATAAATGGGAAAAAGACATGAAATTCGATGGATAGTATTGAAAGAGTTGCAGTTCTGACGTTTTATTTTAGGTAAAGCTTCCCTTTACGCTCACACTATTCATCCGATTTTAATAAAAATATATTATTCGTAAGGTGTTTTCTCATAGATATGCAGATTTTATTAAAATCCGTTTAGTATTTTAGAAGCTATAACCTCAGGTCTACAACTGAGATTAACGTTGATATAATATATGAGATAACGTCGGCAAAGGAGAATAACCATTTTTTTTATATTATGCTAAATCTTAAATAAGGGGTACACGTATTCTAATAAATCATATAAGATATCAGTCACTGAGTAAACATGTCTTTTTTATTTAAGCAATTCGCAATTTTTTGACACAATTTTTATAAAAATATTTTTTTTAATGTAAAACAATCATTAAAAGAAAACAATTTTACAAAAAACATTGTTTTTTTAGTAATTTCAAAAATATACATGCACACACACAAACAAACTTTCGTATATGTGTATTTTTTTACAAAAAAACTCTTTATGATATTTTACAGGTACCTTGTATAATTGAAGGTATTAAGCATAAAAACTAGATCATCATGCCGTATTGAAGCGAAAGCTTTTTCGATGTCAAGAAAAATAACTCCAGTGCTCTTACGATTTCTTTTATTTGTTTCAAGAAGATTGACGACTCTTTTTATTTGATGTACAGTAGAGTGTTTCTTGCGGAATCCAAACTGTTTAGGGTTAATAATATTATTTTAATTAGAAAAGTCTAAGATTCTCTTAGACTAGATATTTATGTGGGAGAAAAAAACCTGATTCAATTATCAAAAACTAATTCATGCAACAACAAAATACATGTAGTCACATATATTTTGTTTTTGTGTTTTGAAAAAATTTAGTTTTTTTTTTTTTGAAAATTTAGTTCGAAGCTTCTCTCACATAAACTTCTAGTTGTATTCTATGGTACTTAATTTTAATGAAGGGATCAAAAGTTACGAAAATTATGCATACTACGTGGGGCATTGAAAATTATACATGTTACGTGGGCACGAAAAATGTAACAAATGTAACCAAACGGCAACACTGCTAACAACATTCAGTTAAAATTTTTTTTTTTTCAATTTTAATTGAGATTTTCAAGAGGAATAATAAACAAAATAGAAAAGAGATTAATGCTTTGAATTGCTTTGTTTATTTTTCTCTGAATCTTATGAAAAACAAAGTACAAAAATAAATAAATTGTGTTGCTTTTTGAAATTTGATTTTTATTTTTAGTAAATGCATATTGTTACGAAATTGTACTTGAATTCAAATATAACGGTTTTAACGGCTGGTTTAAAATTAAATAATGCTTCTCAACCTTTCTGTTTCCTTCTCAATGCTTCTCGACCTTTCTGTTTATGTTAACAGTAGTTAACATATCTGTAGAAATTATTAACATAGTTGTGAACATAGAACATTGAATAAAAAGCTTTCACCATTGTTTGTAAGTATGGCAACACTAAATGTTGAAACTGCTAACATTAACATCGAAAGCTCTAAAATTCGAATATACTAGTTTGTCCGTTAAGAACATTGTAGAAAGAAATAGAGCTTTCGAGAAGCATCTAGATGGCTAGTAAAGACAAATTAACTGGCTGTATATTCTTGTACATTATTAAAGTGTGCTGTATAAAGTGTGTAATTTAAGTGTGTATTAAAACATAAAGTGACTATTTAAACTGTTATTGTTGTACATTTTTAAATAAAATAAAGAGTCTTTACAACTTTTAAACTACTAAACTGCTTTTATTTAACAATATTTTTATGTTAAATTAATTATTTTAATTGCGTTCTCAAGATAATTTCATTTTATCAGAGATCCTAACTGTTACGATTTATCATAAAAATTAGAGAATTATATTTTCACTTTTACATTTTTTGAGTGATTTTTATTTTTTCGAGCGTAAATAAAAGTTTCGAAGGAATATAAAATTTATATTCTGATGGTTATTGATAGTATTGTAAAACACAACACCTAAACGGAAAAAATCGCCAAATGAAAAAGAAACGAGCAAAAGAAAAAACACCAAAACGCAAATGGTAAAAAAAATGAAAAATCGGGAAAAACTATGGAACAAAAAATAATAATAATAAATAAAATAAAATCGTCAAACTGGTAAAAAGAATCTCCCAAAACGGAAGAGTTATTACAGTTAACCACTTCTTTAAAGAATTTTAGGAAAGAGTTTTTTTTTTTGAATTTAGCCATTATTTTTATATTGGTTATTTTATTTTTCACGAATTTTCGTTGTTGTTTTTTTTAGAAAAGCCAAGATCTATAACATTTTAAAATTGATTACAATATCAGTATCAGATCAGTTACATTTTTTTTTAGATTGTTAACAAGTGGGTTGTATTTTCTAAAAAAAAATAATATTATGTACAAAAATTATTTTTATTTACAGGTATAATCTAGTAATTTTTAAAATAATGACAAAAAGTCTCTTTGAGATAAAAAAAAACACAATTGTTCCAAAATTTTTTATCACCTCATAATTTGTAATAAATCATTCTGTTTTTCGCCTTTCTTCCAAAATAATTTGCAACATTGAAGAACACGAACAATTGCAAAAACAAAATTTTACTTCTATTGTCTGTCTTACTGTCCCCATTACATTTAATTCAATTATGTATGTATTTAAAAATTTATAAAATAATCTTGTCTTCGATCAAAATATGTTTATTGTATTTGATAAAAATATATTTTTGATTTATGTATATTTCTAAAAATCATAACTACAAATTTAAAGAACTTTAATTTGATTTTAGTATTTAATTAAAATATGCCAACATGTTTTATTTCTCAGATTTCATTTTTGTACATTATATTAAAAAAAAAACTTGCATGTTTCGAAACTACAATTTAATTAATTTTCGTGACAGAAAATTAGTTGAGCTGTACTTCCGCCTAGAGGGAAATAAAAAAAAACTGCAAATGAAATCGAGAAATAATAAGGAAGTCAATGTAATAAAAATAATAAAAACTAATTAATCAAAACAAACACAATATATTTTTATAACATTAATCTGAATTAAATTTTAACATATTATGTACTAAAATTTTCCTTTCCAGCCCCGTTCAATATACCACAATAACGGAAGGCATTGTCAGTCTCTTGCTATTGAGTTTAAAAAGAAAAGCGGTTTTATTAAAGGATAATGAAAAATTTCAATCACATTTTGGTCTTAAGACCCAACAACATCCCATGATAACTTTGTTGCAAAACTCTGTAGTTAATATGAACGATGTAGCGAATAAAATGAATGGTATTTGTAATCATCATGACAAACAGTAAGTTAGTAAAGTTATTTCATTAAGAATAATATAAACTTTTTTATTTTTTTAATAACTTTCCCATTTACAGAATTAGGGATCATAGCATAGAATATTTGCGACCAGTATATCTTTATATTCTCTGCAATCCTCAAACTCTTCCCGATTCAAAAACCATTTGGACCGGACTTTTGAATTTGAGTAAACACAATCAAGAAGCCAAGGAATTAATGCAAGAGATTTTATCCTGGAGTAAAATTACCACCTCACAAAATTGTCTTTTTACAAGTACTTTACTAATAGAAGCTATAGAACATTTCATAAATCAAAAAGATTTTAAACAATCAATTGAACTCACCATTTTTCAAATACTAGTCATTAATAATTTGGTTAAATTTGGTATAGATCCTCGACCAAGTTTACACTGTATCCTTAGGGTACTACACTCTACAAAAGACCAAGCACAAGGCAGTCATTACAATGTCATGTTAATTCTGCTTTCGGAAAGTCTGCACTTGCTAACACCCAGCTATTTACCAGATCTTTTGCGTATTTTATCTTTAATAGTGGTTCAGGAAAACTGTGGGCATCAATACATTCTGAACATGTGTCTTGATGGTATCATCCAGTGGATGTCTCAGACTGCATTTATACCTGCAGATGGTCTGGCCATAGCCCATCAAATTGTACGTAAAATATTGGATGTTGTTAAGGGTGCGATAAAAACTAAACCAACTCATACAAAAGATTTTGAACCAGTGGGTTTACGTAACTTGCATCCTGATATAGCCTTAGCATTTGATTTGGCTAAACTAGTCGAATCATTTGATGATTCTGAAATAAAAGATGTTTTTACATTTGTTGATATTTTGAATGTTAAGGCCAATACCATGTTTTGTCAACGTTTACATTTATTTCTAAGGGCACTGTTTCTTTCAAGAGAACCTTCGGTCGATTGTTGGTTTAAGATATACGAAGTTATATTGGATATAATTAAAGTGAATAATAATATTGCCTATGATTTTCTTATGACATATATTTTCAAGTTGGCAGGTGAACATAATCCTGAATTGCAAATGGAATTACTTAGAGGTTTGCCAAATTTTGCGGTGTCAAAGGTAAGTAATGTTTTTTTTTTTTTAATTTTGTTTCAGTAAAATAATATATAAACTGTTATATGTTTGTATTAATTCTTCATTATCTTTTTTAGGATAATATACCCATGATATTAAATACTATACGCAATTTATGTACTGATAACACTACATTTTGCATGGATTTATATTTACGTTTGTGGCGTGTTGAATCTCGTACATATCCTTTTCTAATCAAATTGTTGTCTTTGCCATTTAAAGAAGGCACCACCAAGAAATGGGAATTTGAAATTGCTAAAACTTATACCATACGGGAAATATGTTATGAAAAGTAAGTACAAAATGTTTATTATTAAAACATTCTTAATTAGAAATAAAAAGTGCGTTATAGAATTGAATGAGACAGAATTGGGTTAAAATGAATTTGACGTTTAAATTATTTATATTTTCATCAACAGTTGATAGCAAATTATATTAGTACTTTCAATATTTGGATCAGAACTTTTAAGTGAGCCTGTAAAGGTAGGGATCTTTTACAATATTGTTTTTGAAGTTTTTAAATTCATTACAGATAAGAGGTCGTAATGACTTCACAGCATACATTTAAGTCACAGCTGCCACTTTTTAAAAAAAGAAACGTAAAAGAAAAAACAGAACAGTAAAAATCATTTTAAACCTATCACAACTTAATTTTTTTTTTTGATTCTTTTCTTTAAAAAATTCTTATACGGTAAAACAACTAAATTATTTAGTGCTTCTTTTAAAACGACCTTAAATTTTCCAAATTGGAATCATAGTTTACCTAATTTGTTTAAGGGAAGTTTATTTAAAAGTTTTTAAACTAAGTTTTGTAAAAATCGCGATACACCTTTTCTGTATTAAACCAACGATATATGCATAAGTATATATTAGAGTGATCCGTTGGAGAAAAAATTGTAAGACAACTCTCAACCTTTTTTCGATCAATTCGTTTATAATTGAACATAGTTTATCCCAAAATATGTATACCAACATCTAAAACTGTTGAAAGATACGTATTAATATGATTAGACATTCCTTAGAACAAACTTTGTTAGGAAAAAGTATTTGTAGAAATTTAATATTATTGTATAATTTAATATTTATATTATAATTTATTGTATAGTTTATTTGATTAAGAAATTCACAACAACATAAGTGTATTTAAAAATAATGTAATTGATCTATAAAGTCAATTTGTTCTCAGTTGCTTTGTGAAGATCGTTGACTCGCATGGCATTTACTCCATAAAAAATAAATAAATAATATTATTTTTAATAAAAAAAAATAGGTTTTTGTTGAGCCTCTAGTTTTCTTATAAAATGAGAAATCGCTGGATGTTGTTTTGGTGTAAACAACAATGTTAAGAGAATATACGGGCATAAATCATGTTGATTTATGCCCGAATATGAAGGCCAATTGTAAGTGCAAAATAAAGTAATAGTTTTGTGGTATAGTCAACAAGTCGGCAGACTAACAAACAGAATCAGTAGATGGCTACCGGGTTCAAATATCAACATAGCGAAGTAGTAACTGGTAAATCAATTTCGGTTATGGTCGAAAATCGATTCTTGTTTTCAAACAACGTTTGTTTTGTGATCGCCTCTAACCAGCCAACTTTATACTAAATCGTCTGTTGGCCTCGATTAATCGAAAAATCAACCCTGCACAGTGAAGTAGATTTTTGTACAAATAAAAAAACTCCAAAAATTTCAAAGGAAATGTTTAAACTTTCTAAAAAAATAAATATTGGGACAAGTTTTTGAAAGATTTTGATAAGAAATCAGTAAAAAAAAAAAATAAAATTGAAGACATAACTCTTATATACAATGGACGTACTTTGAGTACGAGTTATATAAGATTAATATCCGACAAGATACTTGAGCTTGTGTTCCTGCAGTGCAGGACAGTTACATAAAGGATATTCCTCTTCTTCACTTCACTTCACCACATTTTATGTAATATTTTATATCATTGCATATTTTGAGAACTGAATAATTTACTTCCTAAGTTTTTACAAAATGCATATAAATACATATTTGAATTCTATTGTGATAAATTTAAGACGTTTAGAGACTTTATTAGAGTGATCTACTGAAGTTGGTCAGTAATAGATCGATCCTTTTTATTATTTGTTACACTCGTAAAACTATTATATATAGTTGTTTTAGAGAAGTACAGATCCATAGCTGGTCAGGGGGACAGTGGGTGGATATATTGGCGATTTTGAAAACAAAAATACATACCCGAGGCGACCAACTTTGGAGGTCCATTGACTACCCCCTGACCCTCTAGGTACCTGAGCTCCTTCAAATCAACTCGAAATCTTTTAATCTTTTAATTATCTGTAACGGTTCACAAGTTACAGAATTATTTCCAAAAAAAGCGTTTTGGAACCACTGCGCAACGCTGATTTAATTCTTATTTTGCCATACAAATTCCGAATAGATTTTATAAAAATAATTCAATTTAAAACTTAATTAAAATTTTTTTTTCTGTTAAAGAAATTTAAAAAAAATATATATAAACGAATAATGATTGACTGAATAAGTAAAAAGAAACACCACAATATATACATACATATATTATAAAATGCTTATTGTGAAATAAACATTACAATTACAGACCAACTCAACATGGCTCCGATTTGGTATCACATCTTTCCGATACCCTCAACTCGTGTACCGACGAAGCTGGCGACTTGGCAACATCATTAGCTTTAGACGCCATCATAGCACTATGCGACAGTCATACCGTTAATATAACATCCACTTGGCGAGTATTAAGCAATAAGTTTCGTCATGAGAAACGTCCTCATGCTTTAAAATCTTTATATCGATTTTTTGCTCATGTTCCTCGGCTACAAACTCCCACCTTGGAATATGAACAATTGGTAGATGAAGCTTTAGATCAACTATGGACTACGATAAGTCATTCTGATATGGATCCCGAAATGATACGAGAAGCTTTGTCAGCCCTTAAACATTATGAGATTGGCACGTTATTGACATTGAAACATATACCGCCACAATTTAGACAAGATTTAAATGTAGCCAGGGAATACACCAGACCAGATGGTCGTGAAGTGGTAGATTTGCAGCAGGAAATGATACCGGGAGAGGTATGGGTTCAGTTGCTACAAAAGATACGACCAGAATGTGGTTCGGCAGCCGCTGATTTAATATCACATTTTATATATGCCGAGATAAATGGTTTTCGAGGTGGTCTTTATCGATTACCCGAAGGACGGCCAGAACCTCGTAAACTTCAAGGACTTTATCCACAAAGTCCTCTAAGGGCGGTCATAAGTTATCTGGTAAATCAATCGCGTTATGGTGATCATGTGGCCGAACCAATAGCTGTAACAAATGCCTTGCGAGCCATTTCCAAGAAATTCCCCAAACCTATACCACCTTTAGATTGGAGTTTTCTACATAGTTTTTTCCATTTATCTTTCGATACCAGAAAATATTGTATATTAATAGCCAAAAATCAATTGCTACATTCTGGAACAGCTCGACGTTTAATGGAAAATTTCCTAGTAGAATTTGAGCCAAATTGTTTCGAAGAAGATTTATTATTACTGTTCTCCTTGCTGCCGGAAATATCTAATGGTGTTAGCTTAACCATAATGAAAACGTTTGCTGAAAAGGTGGCTGTATATTGTTTCAAAGAATCTCAATTGGCTGGTTTCAATGAGGGTTGCTTATTCGAGAAATTCATGGATAGTGTCAAGTATATATTCACTGGAAAATGTGAAGTGCCAGAAGTTTTGGACATTTTTACTTTGATTGTAGAACGTTACATGGATTCTATGGATATTGATTCGCGGCTGTTTGAACGTTACACAGAAGTGGTGGCAGTTTTACCACAAAACGCCATAGAAGGTTTAACAACGCCAGCAAATTGGTGGGAAACTCCCATAGGAAAATTAAAAAAAGCCACCATTATAAGATCCTATTTGGTGCTGTACAATACCCGACTGAATAATCCCCTAAAATGGTTCAATCCCATTGTAGATGCTTACGCCACACGAAAAGAAGAACATTTATTTTTCTTCCGACATTTATCTTCCACTCTATATGCTTTTAATAATGACGAACAATCGTGTAATTGGATTATGGAAATGTTTATACAAATACAGGCTCTATTGGCCGAATCATCTAATAAGGAAAAATTAGATAAAGTATTGTATTTGTTGGATATATTCATATTGTCAGTAGATGTTTTATCAGGTTGTGCCGTGCTATTGGGTAATTTGGATACTGTGGCCACTCAACGTTTGGAAAGAAATCAAATATTTCCTGAAAGTTTACAATTCTTATGCGACCATGTTTTTTGGAAAGATCAAGAGGCAAAGGTAAGTTTAAGCTAATTTTGAAAAATGTTTTTGGGGGTTTTTTAATGCTGTCCTTTTTACTTACAGATCTATGAGTTCCTTTACAATCTTTATAAAAATAATGCCATACCCGATGAATACTCCCGCATTTTTAAAGACTCCATTATTTGTTCGCGTAATAAATCTTATTTTGATGCAAAATGCATTTGGACAAAATATGTGGGCATGCGCAAGTAAAACTGTATCTGGCGTTGTTATAAATATGTTGCTTTTAATTTTTTATTTATAAATAATCATTACATAATCTCATGTGCACTTTAAAGAAAACTGCCATTTTTTAAATTTTGTTTTAATTAAGCTTGTAAGTTTTTATAATAACTTTTAGAAGACTTAATAAAAAATGTGTTTTATAACGGTTTATACTACTATTTTTTTAATTACCTTTTTTATTCTTTTTTTTTTTTTTTTTTTTTTTGAAGCAACGAATTATAAAATATTGTGGGCCGATTCTTCTAAAAATTCAAAGTGTATTACAGTTATTCTTCTTTAAAACTTACGTACCACGGGAGGGTACTCTATCTCTTAAGACAATTTGACACAAGGTGACGGAAGATCGTAGTCTATGCAGATGACGTAGTTATACTGGTCACAGGGGAGTTTCTTCTCACGATCAGTGACATCATGATTAGACTAAGTTAGAAGAGTACACATAGAACTATGTAGAATCACAAGACCATCAATGTTAATCCATAGTGAGATAGAGAGAAAGAGAAAAATTAATAATAAACAAGTTAGAATGCTATATTCGGCTGTTCCGACTCTTATATACCCTTCAACCGTGTTAAGATGTTATATGAATAATTAATAATTAATTAATTTTATGTTATAAAGTGCCTTATGAAAAAAAGTTGCAAATGGAACCCTCTAGAAATGAAGATTAGTATGTTCTTTTATGATTCTCAAAATATTACGACTGAATGTTTTCATTTACATGAGCAATATAAAAATCTTCGTTATAAGAAAATTAACTTCAAAATAATATAGAGACATATTAACACTTGGAATATGCATTTAAATAATTCTTATTCTCTTCTTATTTGCGAAATATCAAGATTTTATTAAAAGCTTTCGTCATATTTTCATTATTGAAACACGTAATTGTATATATTTCGGACATTTTTCAACATTAAAATTTTGGATTTTTTTAAAATTGGATTATTAGAAAGGTCTATTCCGATACTATTGGAAATTACCAAATAATTAACATTTGGTTCCCAAAAGGTTTAATCGGCAATTTTTCCAAATAAGTTGTTTGGAAGTATTTATTATACTTAAATATCAATGAATTTATAAAAAATATAATAAATTCGTTTAAAATCGCAGCAATAATTGAATAAAAGAAAGTATTTAAAGTTTAGTTACTATTTACACGAATTTATAGTTTTTTGACAGATTTATGTTTTTTATGATATTTATTTTCTTAAGTAAGCATTTATTTGCCATAAAAATTAACTTAACCTATTATGGACCAGTAATCTTAAAATATTACATTTGCTTCTAAGGGGTTAAATGGATACATATATAGCAACTGGACTGAATAAGACCATTCCAATGATGTTCTAAAATCCAAATTACGATGGAAAATGTCCGAAATATTCAAACTTTAATAAAAATAGTATTTAAAAATGTTCGTAGAAAAACGAGAATGTAAAGTAATTTAAATTTTTTTTGCTGATTACGTATTAGTTGACATGTTTCAACATGTAATATGTTGTAATTTTTTTAACATAAAGTTGGAAATTGTGTACACTGTTTTAAAAATGATGCAGCTCTCGAGAACGAAATAATTGAACCGAAATGTTTTGAGAATTAGTTTATAACATGTTAATCTATAATTTTACGGGGTACATTTGCGACATTTTTTGTCTTCATACAAATCGATGCACTTTAATATAAAGGGCTTGAAAAGTTCAAAAACGCGTTTCGCCGATATTTCGTATACCAATGAAAATGAGTTAATTTTTCCAGCACAAAAATTCTGAAAAAATTCCGAATTTTTGTGAAAAACGAAGGATCTAGCTTATATAGGGGCTTCAAAAAATTGAAAAAAAAAATATGATATAGCCATTGCTGTTGTTGTTTTTCTGCGCCCATGCAAAGCAGCCATTAAGTAAAAAAAAAACATTTGCAAATAACTCGGTAATTTATACACCAAATTGGTTGATTCAAAAAATCGAAATTTTAGAAAAATATTTATGACCGATCTATGTAAGAAGGAAGCCCATATCTTGTATAGGAGCTTTAAAAAGTCTAAAAATACATCTTTACCGATATCTCGCTTACTAATGGACCGATTTTGTTCACTTCATCCGCAAAAAATTCAAGAAAAGATTTCGAATTTTCTATGTAAGAAAGAAGTCGCTAGCTTATATAGGGACTTAGGAAAGTCGAAAACAAGAACGATTTTTGAAGCCGATTTTGGTAATTTGTATTAGCGTTCATCTAAGGGAAATTCTCTGTAAACATATATATAAGATATCTGGGGCTTTTTAAAAACTGACTTCAATAGAATAATGGACATCGTTATATCGACTTCCTTATCAATAAAGATCCGGAATATATATACTTTTTGGGATCTTAAATGAATATTGTAGAAATTACAAACGCAATGACAAACTTATAAAAAGAAAGATACTTTAAGTATTCCATAAAGCATTGTAATAATGATATCTTCTTGTAATCGTTTGGAACCGAATTATCATTATCTCTTTACATCATAAAACTTTAACATCTTCAGTGGATTCATACCCCTTAAATCATTCAAATTATGAAAAAAATAGGAATCAAAACGTTTAAAGTGTAACGTACAGGCAGAGGAAGTGAAATGTAGCTTCCCTCTCCTCGTTACACCATCTGCAGTTATCCTCATTGGATAGACCTATTAAAAAAAAAAAGAATATCTCAATTCGTTATGACATTTTATGATACACGCAGAAGAAAAACATGGTTACGGCATTGTCACTACAACAATATTATGTTCTCATTCTTAATTTTCATTAATTTTAATAATACTGAGTTCATGATAAGAATTTTTTCGTTTCAGTTTTATCATTCAATGTTTACATTCAATAAAAATTTATAGTTGCCTACAAAAATCTTACGTCTTTGAACAAAAATTTTATTAATATGAAGAAATATCATTATTTCTACAACCATTAAATATTACTAATCTTTTCCTTTTTCTTAAACCATATCTTGTTTTTAAACTAAATTGATATTATTATTCCCATAACAATAGAATGTTATAAATAATTATAATACGTATGCTTTTTACAAATATGGTTGAAAAACACATAACTTGCTTGTTTTTTAATATATATTGTTTTTAATATTTTCTTTTCCAACTTCATTATAATTCTCATTTTGGTTAACATGAACAAATATAAGTAGACAAGTATTTGTTACTTTGGTGTGATTCAAGCAATATAAGATATTGATCAAAAATTATTAGTTAATAAAAAGTATCTTATATTATCTTGCACAACATATGTAAATAAAATAAATAAAATTAATTAATGAACAAATAATGATTGATCATAATAAGATTAATATGAAATATGCTATAAGTAATTTAAACATGTTTAAATTTTTTTATAGTAAATAATATGATGAAACTGAATCATAATAATGAGAAAATCAGAGCATAATTTTATAAACCTGGATTATTATATTATAGAATATTTAAATACAAAATGGATGTTATTATTTTTGACCATATAGTACAATCATAATATGTTGCTCTTCGATTATGATTCCTGCAACCGTATTTTTCTCTGCGCGTACCTACGTATATTCTGAATTCATATTTATCTTTCCTGTCCTGTTGTCCCTCGATTTTACATAGCACCTTTTTTGCATACTTTGAAATGAATTATTTCATCGTCGCCGAGTTTGAATTTCATTACCTAAAATATTATTGTGACCCACAGCACAGTTTTAAAGAGTCCCAGCAAAAACTTTTTTATTTTCGGTAATGGCAACTACTTATTAAAGTAGTTTTTTGGTAATGAGGCGTCATTATTATTTGCCTACTCTGTATTACATAAATAAGTACTCAGTAGTATAATAGCAGAGCAAGATTGTAATCACGTGGATGAGTTGGCTAGAGCGCTAGATTAGCAACCAGAAGGTTGTTGTACTGTACTGAGTAAGACATTAGTCATTAAAAACGAATGTTTAATTTGTGTCCAAGTTCGAGTCTCACCGGCGCCAAAAATTTTTTTCTTTATTTTTATTTTCGTTTTGGTACATATTTTTGAGTATACCTAGAGTCTAAAAATAACTACATGAATTTGTGGACAATTCGAACAAAAATAAGTAGTTATTCAGGCAAAAAATAAGTAGTTTATTTTTGTTTCCAATTATACCTGCTAGCTTACCAAGAAAGCAAAGTTTTTGTATGACTCCACCTTGAGGAGTGCCTCTTGTGACTATGAATGTTCCACCTAGTTACACTACCATTACTGCAACATGCAATTAATGCTTTCTCCATAGTATCTGATTTGATGTTGTTAAATACGCCTTCAATATATAGGAAGTAAGCTAAAGTGTATTCACCTTGGTATAAGGTATTCACAATCTTTGACGTTAAGCAATTTAGTGCTGTTTCAAATTATGTGTTTCAAATTATATACATACGTATTTGAATGAAATTATATTTAAAAAGTAAATGTCAGAGAATATTCTTTCGGATCATATTAAAGATTCCGAATTCAATTCTATTTTAAGTGTTTTATTTAAAACTAGCTGACCCGAGCCACGAAATTTACGACCTTTAAATAAAAATCTAAGGAATACCTATTATAAAGTGTTTTTTACAGAAGAATTTAAATATGATGTAGATGTGGGCTCAATCAAAAAATATACGCATGTATTTAAGGCAAATTTGAATTTATATTTATTTATAACTTCATCTTAAGGTTAGCGGATAGACAATGTCTTTTTTTTGAACGGAATGATGAGAGCTGTAGTCGAAATTGCAGTTGTAATGGAACGCTGCTTGATTCAAATCAGAACTTGAAGCAATTCTTCTTATGCGTTGATTAAAAATTTTAAAGTTGTTGAATTGCTACATTTGCTCGACGATTTCTCATTGCTAACCGAGCCGTTTCATTTCTCGCCTGCCTTTCTTCCTGCGTTTGTGATGTACGAAGTCGGGCCAAACTAATACGGGGTTGTTCTCGTGCGATTTCTCGTTCATATATATTCAATTGATTGACGATATTACGATAAGTACTTGCATTACGTGTTCGACGCGAAATATTAGATCTCCGGGGTCGCGGCATTGTGAATAACACTTAATAACAAATGCCAAAAATACAACAAATGGTTTTAAATATCACAACCTCACTAAATGATGAGCTTTACTTGGAACTTACCGTTTGGAAATAGAATTCTACACCACCACCAGAAAACAAATTGCACAAAAAAGTAAGCGTTTCGATAGAAACAGAAACAGTAATTGTTATAATTTGTATTAAAAAAATATTTTTAATGATTATTAAGGCAAAGAAATTATGACAAAAAAGAGTTTTTTTTATCGCGGATTTTTCGCGAATTTTTTTTCGTATTATCCTTTTCTGGCCGGTGACCGGTCCGAATTGGTGAGAATCATCAAAATCGGTCTAGTCGTTCTTGAGTTATAACAATAGTAACTAACATCACTTTCTTTTATATATATAGATTATAAAAACCTTTCTATGAGTCACCTTATACTTAGTGCAAAGTGTGATTGAAAATTGGACCTTTTAAATAGACCTACAGCGTAGTTGGCACCAACATTTGAATGAAATTATCTTTTAAAAGTAAATGTCAGAGAATGTTCTTTCGAATCATATTAAAGATTCCGACATCCAATTCTATTTTAAGTGTTTTATTTAAAATTAGAAAAACCTTTCTTATGGTCTGAAAAAGTTTTTTCTTTCGACACCTTCCAAGACAGGATTTCCAATGAAAGAAATTGCGTTAATAACGTCAGATCAAGAACTTCCTTGAGGGTTTTTGTCTCAAATGTAGGTTTCTGATCTCTATTATTATATTATTTACTTGTTCCCCATTATAAAATCCATTACGGCAAGATACCTGCGCTACCCCATAGAAATTGATATGCATTTTCATTACATCCTATTACCAGCTGTATATTATTCTACTAAGATTATTTTGTCAGTTGTCTTGCAATTTTAGAAGGAGGTTCAGATTCATCATCATGGGCAAAGTAAGATGATGTCACAATCAATTTTCTCACCCTTTTTTTCATTATACTGCTGTTTGGTCCTATTCGTAAATTGATTTAGCTAAAATACAAGCCCTGTTTTTTATTGAGCTTTTACAAAAATTTTTTTAAGTTTTTTCATTCGAGTTTATCCCGCTGAACCTGTTAATCACCATTATCGCGAAAAAAACGAACATTTCATTTCCTAGGAATTTTTTTCTTCCGAAAAAAATTTTTATCACAAATGTCCTATGAATTATTTACATATTTACCTCGAAACAGATGATTTTCTTCAAAATTGAAACACATACGTCCAAATGTGAGTCATAATTGAGGAATACACGATTAACATTTTGAGAAAAGGGAACACCTTCCGAGGGAAATTTTATTCGTGATAGAGAATATAAAAATTTAAATTTGTTGTTGCCTCTATACCACGGGTTCCCAAATGGTGGTCCGTAGTATTATATTATGGGGTTCGCGAAGAGGTCTAAAATAGTATATGAGTTTATTTGTTTTCTTTAGAATAAGAGATCGAAGATCCAATTGTGGTTTTATGTCTATTGTCCAGTACTCACGAGTATTTAACATGGAACAGAAGTCTGATTGGGAAGTTTTACTTAATTATATATATATTTTTTTAAGAAAACCGATGCGGAAAGCCATCATATTTTGATGCTTTAGATGACACAACTTGTCGTGAGAGGTTTAGATTCATTCCACAAAATGAAATCGTTTCTGCATCGAATTGGTACGGACGATGTAAAGAGAATTAAATATGAAAATTCAATGCCTGGCCAAACAGAAAAATCGACACCAAAGCCAAATAACCATGGCGCCTAGGTAATGTTCTCTGCTGAAACCTGTGTCCAACACTTTTAATCTGCATGAAAGGAGCATTTACGCTCAGAATGATTGACTGGCCAAACAGTTTTATGCCCACAGCATCTCTATTAAGCAAGTCCTGGGTATAATTGGCCCTGTGATGAATGTTCTAATTTTAGGTCGTGGTTTAACTTCATTCACTGACTTAATAAATATCTCTACTCCCTCCCATATGATGCTCAATTTGCTGCGGTTCGTTTCCAGCCATTTGTAGGTCCCGATGTTTTTACAATATAGAATTTTGTATCACTCTTATGATACATATGCACTCAGTTATTCTGAGTTGAAGTCTTTTTTTGAGAATGCACCAATGTTCAGAGGATATTATCCCATATAATGTAATTTTGTCCATGATGGCTACCTTGATGCATCCTTTATTATATGTATGTTAGAGTATGATTTAGTATTTTTTTAATATTTTCAACAGGCTTTCATTAGCTCCAATGATGGATACTTAAAACTGCCCTTACTACAAGTGGCCCCATTATACGTAATTTAATGTTTCAATTTTCATTTTTATCTTACTGTGCTTGTCCTTAAAGATTGAACGGATTGGCCTATTTCTTCACAGAATTTCTTCGCAGATCTTTAAACTTGGATTTTTGTGCGTAGTCCACTTTTCAATCGTTTCTCTCGCTTTTTTCAGCTCTTCACTACAAACTCCCTCGGTAGAAAGTAGTTGTACTGTCCGGTGGGCTTTTTTACTTCCTGGAAGTTTGTTTCGTCTTCGACTTTTTCTTCTACCAAAACTCTCTCCATGGTATTTACCAACGACTTATCAGTTCTTATAATAGTTGAGTTTATATCCTGAAACTCTTGTCAGACGACGTTTTTCGGTAGATGTACAGAGTTTTATTAGTTTTTACTTTTTTTCAAAAGATCTACTCAAGCTAATTTTGAGCTGTTGTTACGTATAGAATCAGATGATGCACAGCACATAGGAGATAAGCCACAGGGTGTCGAGTATGAAAAGTTTTAAATAATCGTAACTTTTACAAATCAAGTCTGATTTCAAGGATTTAAAACCCTTTGTAAAGAACTTTTTGAGATGGATTTTTGCCGAGATACCTGGATTGAGATCGTTATATTTGATTCATTGGGAAAGGTTTGTAATTAATATATGTATCACTGGATAGAATAGTATGTCTATTTTTATATTATGTTTATATTTTTTCATATTTTAAAATTGGTAGAAGTTTCTCTTAAAAAAATTTAAATTTTAGCATTTATCATTTTTAAGAAAAATTGGTTTGAACTTTTATAAAAAATTACGCGTTAAATCTATCAAAATTATTTTTAATAATATATCGTCGATGCGTTGACAAAGAGTCCTTATGTGTAATTTTTTGATTTTTTTCGCATCTTGTATTATTATTTTTCATACGTTCACCCTCCAAAGCGTTTTCCTATGTGTATATTTCATTGGGAAAAAAGCAACTTTTTATTTTTTACCTCACATAGGACTTTTATATGAACAAAAATTCAAAAATATTTACATAAAAGACAAAGTATAATACTTGAGTTATTGTGTTATATATTATTTAAAATAACATATTGTTTAAAATTTTTTTGAAAATTAATATGGAAATTTAAAATAACATTATACAATTGTGAAACCTATATTTTTGAATTCTGTTAAAATTATTTTGTTCAAAAATTTGTTGATTTCTTTAAAAAAAAAAAAATAATAATAATAATAATTTTTCATTCAAAAATTTTCACTAAAAACACAAATTTACACCAAAATTTTTTTTTTATTAAATGGAACGATCCCTATAAATCCTTCGTACTACGATTTCTGCTTATATAAAACTTATTTATGTCAAGTAATATCTTGATGCTGTTATTTATATGGTATTTATGCGAGTTAAAGTGATTTTCTAATCTTACATGAGAGCTTTGCTTTAGAAATGTATGGTAAACAAAAACAATTCTTTATACTTTGTTTTTGTTTTAATGCAAATTTCACTTCTTCGACGCGTTTTCAAGAATAGACACCAATATTTTAATTCATTTAAAAATAACACATTTATTCACAAAGTGTATTATATTATGTTATTGCTATTTTTCTTCATATAATACTTTAACAAATAACAGCAAATCTAAATTCAAAGCGTAGATCTTAACGAAAAATACCAAAACCAAAAATGAAAAAAAGGAGAAAATGGAGAAAATAAAACGGTTTTTTTTTCGTTTTCCTGAAAAATAAAAATAAAACACATGGCTTCTCGTCAGTACACCGACGATATATTTTATATGATTCAAAAAATTTTATATATATATATATATATATATATATATATATGTATATATATATAATAATATATATATATATATATATATATATATGTATATATATATAATAATATATATATATATATATATATAATAATATATGTATGTATATATATCTATATATATAAAAGAAAGTGATGTTAGTTACTATTGTTATAACTCAAGAACGACTAGACCGATTTTGATGATTCTCACCAATTCGGACCGGTCACCGGCCAGAAAAGGATAATACGAAAAAAAATTCGCGAAAAATCCGCGATAAAAAAAAAACTCTTTTTTGTCATAATTTCTTTGCCTTAATAATCATTAAAAATATTTTTTTTAATACAAATTATAACAATTACTGTTTCTGTTTCTATCGAAACTCATACTTTTTTGTGCAATTTGTTTTCTGGTGGTGGTGTAGAATTCTATTTCCAAACGGTAAGTTCCAAGTAAAGCTCATCATTTAGTGAGGTTGTGATATTTAAAACCATTTGTTGTATTTTTGGCATTCGTTATTAAGTGTTATTCACAATGCCGCGACCCCGGAGATCTAATATTTCGCGTCGAACACGTAATGCAAGTACTTATCGTAATATCGTCAATCAATTGAATATATATGAACGAGAAATCGCACGAGAACAACCCCGTATTAGTTTGGCCCGACTTCGTACATCACAAACGCAGGAAGAAAGGCAGGCGAGAAATGAAACGGCTCGGTTAGCAATGAGAAATCGTCGAGCAAATGTAGCAATTCAACAACTTTAAAATTTTTAATCAACGCATAAGAAGAATTGCTTCAAGTTCTGATTTGAATCAAGCAGCGTTCCATTACAACTGCAATTTCGACTACAGCTCTCATCATTCCGTTCAAAAAAAAGACATTGTCTATCCGCTAACCTTAAGATGAAGTAATAAATAAATATAAATTCAAATTTGCCTTAAATACATGCGTATATTTTTTGATTGAGCCCACATCTACATTATATTTAAATTCTTCTGTAAAAAACACTTTATAATAGGTATTCCTTAGATTTTTATTTAAAGGTCGTAAATTTCGTTAAAATATCAATTTAAATCGTTCAGTAATACAACACTAATGTTTGTTTAGGGCCAGCAACGCGGCTCGGGTCAGCTAGTATATATATATATATATATATATATATATATATATATATATATAATTATAAAAACTATTTTTTAGATTTGAAAAATTACGCTGGACTTTTTCCTAGTCCGATGAACTTCAGATTTTTTTCAAATCCATCATTTTCAACCAATGCTGGACATAGGGTGTAATATTTTTTATTATCTTTGGTTATTTCTTTATTCCTTATTATCCATAAAAATAAAATAGAGAAGATTAAGTCATTAGGGCAACAAACACAATCCAACTTGGAGTATTTCAGGCTGTCAAAATCAAATGTCGTAAAGAAAAAAAACTTATGAAAATTTTAGTTGTACGTTTGTGTATGTTTTATACTTTTATTTTTATTTTGTGCGACCAAATTTTCCTTACGTTTTACTTCATTGTTCAATTCATATCATTGAATTGATAAACACGTAAAATCTTTCAATGAAGGATGTTATCCCACAAACACAATAAATAGTAAGACAAGAATTCATATTTTTAATGTTTTTTTACAAATTTATTTTTTTATTTATTTTTTTAACGCACATTTTCGAAATTTTTTAAATATAAACAAACTTGACATCTGAAAAAAAAAACAGAACAAAAAATTAGCTGGATTAACAACTATACCTTTAAATATGCCTTGTTTTTTAAGTAAATTAAAAAAAAAATGAAAGAATCAGACAATTTTTTGCAAAAAAAAAAAAAAAAAAACAATTTTTCGTACTCAATTTAAAGTCTTATAACTTCTATAATTTTTTTCATGGCTAGACGAATTGGGATAATTAAAAAATTTTAGGATATTTTTAAAAAAGTGTTCACTTTTGTATTACGGAAATTATTTGAGAAAAACCAAAAGTCAAGCCAAAATATCGAAATTTACCAACTCTAGCGCAAATGCCTTTTTAACATAAATGATATATGTGAGTAAACATATATTTTCCCCATCTCATCAAATTCTTTGCAAAGTTTTTTAAAGTCGGGCTTGACTTGTAGAAGTTACGGTTTTTTAAACTTTTTTGTATTCTAGGTGGTCAAGACTACAAGATGATTTTTCTGAAAGGTCCTCTTCTATAACTCTCCCATGCATCTCAATTCAATCCGCCCAGTAGTTTAGCAGATACAAATTTATTAGCAAATTTTTTCGATCGGCCCCTATGCGATGCTGTTATTTCAGCTCCCTTATTCGTAAGGTTTTCCATAGCATTGTGGAAATTAAAAAATGAATTTACTTTTTCAAATATTAAAATTAATCTTTATTTATATTCTCAGTAATAATAATTAAAAATGTGTTTATTAATCCAATAGCTAAAAAATAGCTAAAATATCTAAATCAAAATAAAGAAAAAAAAGTATTTACAATAAAAACATAATATGTATAATGAAACCAAAGAGGAAGATATGATTATAAAACATTGATGCAATTAATTTAAATAAAATAAAGAAGCATTGACATAAAGGTAATAATGTCACGTTTTAACACTAAAAGTATTAATTATTTTAAGAATATTTCTGAAAATTTAAAGCACTTAGACTACAAAGTCATGAAATTGATTTGTTAGTTAAAGAACATTTAATAAAGTTTATGTTAGTTATAGCGGCGATAAATATTAAACTTATATACTTTCTAAAATTTAAAATATACATTTAATGTATTGTTGAGTAAGTTAGATGATATATAATATAATTCAAGTTTATATTTTAAATATTAAAAACTATGTTGTATGTATGCTGCGATGATAATAAAACTATTTTTTTTTTTTTTTTTTGTTCTAAACATTTCCATTGCTAGATGTTGTTTCTGTTGGAGCTGCCGATTCTGTTGCTGGAGTTCCAGTTGCAGGTTCTTTACTTGGAAGATCTTCGGTTACAGAGAAAAGAGTTTTATTTGTTTCTTCTTGACAGACATTATCTTCTACTGGTTCATTGCTACTTGTTTCTATTGCAGTTGGTATAGGGGTTTCCTCGTTGTCTTCAATTTTAGGACTTGAAGCTGTTTCTATTGTTGGTATTGTTGTATCAATATTATTGCTTATCTCCTTAGATTCCTCTGCATTCTGCTCAACTCCATTATCTTTGAGTTTTTCTATTTCTTTGTCCAGATTTTCATCCTTATTATCTTTTTGTTGTGTTACGATTTTTTCCATTTCTTGTTGCAAATTTTCAGGTGGTTTACTGTTTCTTTCAATGTCAATTTTTGGAGATTCTTTTTCTTCAATTTCCATATTTTCATCTTTATTCGCTGAGATTGTTGGTAATGTTTCGTCTGTTTCCATTTTTTCGGGTAATTTGTCTTTATCTGTAAAACCATTTGTTTTGTTTTCTTTTTTATTTACGTTTTCAGTGTTTTCTGGCGTTTCTAAAAATGCTTCGACTTCTGAAGTATCGTGATTTTCTTTTTCATTCTCAACATCATTTGATTTTACTTCTTCTTTACTTTCTACTTCTTTTGATACATCTTTCTCTTGTGTTAATTCTTCTGTAGACTTGTCTTTAGTCTCATCTATAATTTCCATTGACGAGTCTTTTTCAGAACATTCCATAGATACAACTTTTTCAGTTAAATCTACTTGCGATATTTCACTCGGTTTATCTCTAATATCTACAGAAGTAGCCTCTGTAGTTTCTTTTTTTTCTAATGATGTGTCTATTACCTTATTATCTTCACTTTTATTATTCTCTTCTGTGGAACTATTCAACTTGTCATCTTCATTAACGACTTCGGTGGTTGATTTTTCCTTTTCATCTGTTAAGTTTACTTCTTGTTTCTCCTGTTCCTTTTTCTTGGTTTCTTCTTCTTCTTTTTCTAGTTTCTCTTTAGCTCTAGCTTCTAGCATTTCTTTAGCATATGGAAACACATCTTCTGCTTTCTTTAATTCAACAGCACATTTCATTTTTAATTTTTGATCATTACGCTTCATTTCTTCTAATCGTTCACGTTCCATTAAAGCTTTTTGCTTGAGAAGTGTGGGATTAGGTTTGTTGGTTAGTTTCTTGCGTGGCTGTTTTTTCTGACTCGAAGAATCTGATCCGGGAGAATTCAAGGGTCCCTCCTGGATATCAACCTCCAACATACTTGCCAAAAAGCTTTGTGCCATTGACATTAAGTCCATGTTTTCCTCCGATTGAGGTGTATTTGTAGTCAGAGCCGAAGGTTGGTTAACTACTGATCTTGATATGGGTGTTGTCGAAACTGGCGATGTGCCAGGTTTAATTCTAGTATCAGTACTTTGTTGTGGGCTTGAGTAAACTTTTTGAGTTTTGATTTGCGCTAGTGGCAGTTTTGTTTTGGAGGGTGATGCTGCAGAGGTTGGCTCGTCATCATCATCGGAGTCCAAAGTAATTAAATCAGTTTTAGGTTCAACAATTTCAATTTCGTTATCTTCATCATCACTGGCTTGTTTATCTGGAATAGTAATAGAACAGATATTTAAGGAAAATATTGCTTAGTTATTGTATTGGAAGCTGCTATAAAATAAGATTAATAAAAACAACAATTTAATTTCAAATGTTCAATTTTTTATTTTATTATGTATTAAGTAAATAGCGTAATTAACATTTTGTATTACATTAATATATAATTGAGATATCATGACACATTAAATTGAAATCTATGTTCTTAAAACTATTGTAATTTCGCAAATGAAAGATTAATTATGATGATTCCTAATGTTATGAAGATTTAATGCTCATAAATAAAGTAAAATAAATCTAAATTAAAAATTATATGTATAATCTATGTTTGTATGTATATAATTTTACGCAATTATTATGTATTAATTAATTGTAAGTTGATAAAATTTAATCCAAAAATTTCATATTCTCTACTGGTAAATTTTTGCAATACTGTTCCATTTTGCTGTTTTCAATAATTTGACCCTTTTCACGTTTTAAGCGATAATAACTGTATTTGGCTAATTGCCAGCGTAATTTAATAGCTTTAACATCACCTGCGATAAAATGAACAAATATCAATTGAAATCGTTAAACAATTAAAAGAAAAACTATTTACGTTTAAAATCTTGTAATTTTTCATTGATTTCTTGCCAATAACCGTCGCGCACCATAATATCATTATAATCATCATGTTGGGTATTCCAAATAGCAGGATACTCTCTTACTAATTTTACCAATTCCAACAGGAATTCCTTATCATCTGGCATATCTTGCAGCTTAGTTTCATTTTCTTTTTTGGGTTCGTCTTCTTCGTAACCCCGTTCTTCTGCTTCTCTTTCAGCTTCTTCATCATCTTCTAATTCAAAACAATCTTCAAAGAGACCATTATTTTCGTTACGTAATTCTTCTTCATCGATTTTATAAAGGAAATAAAGTTTAGCCAAATATTTGGAATATTTTAGTTCCAAATTTGAACGATCTTCTAGAGATTTAATGGTTTTTAAACGGAATGTTTTATACATTTCATATAAATGTTGCCAACGATCTCGTATCTGTTCACCAGAAATGTCTAAAAAGGTTTCAAACAAAAATTTAAAATAATTACAGCGAAAAGTAAAATTCCTAATGTTTTGAACGTGACGTGAAAGTAGTTAAAGAAACAAATTCTCAAAAGAATCTCAGAAATGGTTTAAATAAAAAAAAACTTCTATAGAAAATTTATAGATATCTATAATTTTCTATAGAAAATTTATCGACATCTATAATTTTCTATAGAAAATTTATAGATATCTATAATTTTCTATAGAAAATTTATCGATATCTATAATTTTCTATAGAAAATTTATCGATATCTATAGTTTTCTATAGAAAATTTATCGATATCTATAATTATCCATAGCAAATTTATCGATATCTATAATTTTCTATAGAAAATTTATCGATATCTATAATTTTCTATAGCAAATTTATCGATATCTATAATTTTCTATAGCAAATTTATCGATATCTATAATTTTCTATAACAAATTTATCGATATCTATAATTTTCTATAGCAAATTTATCGATATCTATAATTTTCTACAGAAAATTTATCGATATCTATAATTTTCTATAGAAAATTTATCGATATCTATAATTTTCTACAGAAAATTAATCGATATCTATAATTTTCTATAGAAAATTTATCGATATCTATAATTTTCTATAGTAAATTTATCGATATCTATAATTTTCTATAGTAAATTTATCGATATCTATAATTTTCTATAGAAAATTTATCGATATCTATAATTTTCTATAGAAAATTTATCGATATCTATAATTTTCTATAGAAAATTTATCGATATCTATAATTTTCTATAGAAAATTTATCGATATCTATAATTTTCTATAGTAAATTTATCGATATCTATAATTTTCTATAGTAAATTTATCGATATCTATAATTTTCAATAGAAAATTTATCGATATATATAATTTTCTATAGAAAATTTATCGATATCTATAATTTTCAATAGAAAATTTATCGATATATATAATTTTCTATAGAAAATTTATCGATATCTATAATTTTCTATAGAAAATTTATCGATATATATAATTTTCTATAGAAAATTTATCGATATCTATAATTTTCTATAGAAAATTTATCGATATCTATAATTTTCTATAGAAAATTTATCGATATCTATAATTTTCTATAGAAAACTTATCGATATCTATAATTTTCTATAGAAAATTTATCGATATCTATAATTTTCTATAGAAAACTTATCGATATCTATAATTTTCTATAGAAAATTTATCGATATCTATAATTTTCTATAGAAAATTTATCGATATCTATAATTTTCTATAGAAAACTTATCGATATCTATAATTTTCTATAGAAAATTTATCGATATCTATAATTTTCTATAGAAAACTTATCGATATCTATAATTTTCTATAGAAAATTTATCGATATCTATAATTTTCTATAGAAAACTTATCGATATCTATAATTTTCTATAGAAAATTTATCGATATCTATAATTTTCTATAGAAAATTTATCGATATCTATAATTTTCTATAGAAAATTTATCAATATCTATAATTTTCTATAGAAAATTTATCGATATCTATAATTTTCTATAGAAAATTTATCGATATCTATAATTTTCTATAGAAAATTTATCGATATCTATAATTTTCTATAGAAAATTTATCGATATCTATAATTTTCTATAGAAAATTTATCGATATCTATAATTTTCTATAGAAAATTTATCGATATCTATAATTTTCTATAGAAAATTTATCGATATCTATAATTTTCTATAGAAAATTTATCGATATCTATAATTTTCTATAGAAAATTTATCGATATCTATAATTTTCTATAGAAAATTTATCGATATCTATAATTTTCTATAGAAAATTTATCGATATCTATAATTTTCTATAGAAAATTTATCGATATCTATAATTTTCTATAGAAAATTTATCGATATCTATAATTTTCTATAGAAAATTTATCGATATCTATAATTTTCTATAGAAAATTTATCGATATCTATAATTTTCTATAGAAAATTTATCGATATCTATAATTTTCTATAGAAAATTTATCGATATCTATAATTTTCTATAGAAAATTTATCGATATCTATAATTTTCTATAGAAAATTTATCGATATCTATAATTTTCTATAGAAAATTTATCGATATCTATAATTTTCTATAGAAAATTTATCGATATCTATAATTTTCTATAGAAAATTTATCGATATCTATAATTTTCTATAGAAAATTTATCGATATCTATAATTTTCTATAGAAAATTTATCGATATCTATAATTTTCTATAGAAAATTTATCGATATCTATAATTTTCTATAGAAAATTTATCGATATCTATAATTTTCTATAGAAAATTTATCGATATCTATAATTTTCTATAGAAAATTTATCGATATCTATAATTTTCTATAGAAAATTTATCGATATCTATAATTTTCTATAGAAAATTTATCGATATCTATAATTTTCTATAGAAAATTTATCGATATCTATAACTTTCTATAGAAAATTTATCGATATCTATAATTTTCTATAGAAAATTTATCGATATCTATAATTTTCTATAGAAAATTTATCGATATCTATAATTTTCTATAGAAAATTTATCGATATCTATAATTTTCTATAGAAAATTTATCGATATCTATAATTTTCTATAGAAAATTTATCGATATCTATAATTTTCTATAGAAAATTTATCGATATCTATAATTTTCTATAGAAAATTTATCGATATCTATAACTTTCTATAGAAAATTTATCGATATCTATAATTTTCTATAGAAAATTTATCGATATCTATAATTTTCTATAGAAAATTTATCGATATCTATAATTTTCTATAGAAAATTTATCGATATCTATAATTTTCTATAGAAAATTTATCGATATCTATAATTTTCTATAGAAAATTTATCGATATCTATAATTTTCTATAGAAAATTTATCGATATCTATAATTTTCTATAGAAAATTTATCGATATCTATAATTTTCTATAGAAAATTTATCGATATCTATAATTTTCTATAGAAAATTTATCGATATCTATAATTTTCTATAGAAAATTTATCGATATCTATAATTTTCTATAGAAAATTTATCGATATCTATAATTTTCTATAGAAAATTTATCGATATCTATAATTTTCTATAGAAAATTTATCGATATCTATAATTTTCTATAGAAAATTTATCGATATCTATAATTTTCTATAGAAAATTTATCGATATCTATAATTTTCTATAGAAAATTTATCGATATCTATAATTTTCTATAGAAAATTTATCGATATCTATAATTTTCTATAGAAAATTTATCGATATCTATAATTTTCTATAGAAAATTTATCGATATCTATAATTTTCTATAGAAAATTTATCGATATCTATAATTTTCTATAGAAAATTTATCGATATCTATAATTTTCTATAGAAAATTTATCGATATCTATAATTTTCTATAGAAAATTTATCGATATCTATAATTTTCTATAGAAAATTTATCGATATCTATAATTTTCTATAGAAAATTTATCGATATCTATAATTTTCTATAGAAAATTTATCGATATCTATAATTTTCTATAGAAAATTTATCGATATCTATAATTTTCTATAGAAAATTTATCGATATCTATAATTTTCTATAGAAAATTTATCGATATCTATAATTTTCTATAGAAAATTTATCGATATCTATAATTTTCTATAGAAAATTTATCGATATCTATAATTTTCTATAGAAAATTTATCGATATCTATAATTTTCTATAGAAAATTTATCGATATCTATAATTTTCTATAGAAAATTTATCGATATCTATAATTTTCTATAGAAAATTTATCGATATCTATGATTTTCTATAGAAAATTTATCGATATCTATAATTTTCTATAGAAAATTTATCAATTACTATAATTTTCTATAGAAAATTTATCAATTACTATAATTTTCTATAGAAAATTTATCAATTACTATAATTTTCTATAAAAAGATTTCCCTTAACATTAATTTTCTATAGCAAATTTATCGATAATACAAATTTTCTATCGAAGATTTATAGAAAACTAAATGTTCAATATAAAATTTAACGACACCTATAATTTTATATATTTTAATTTCTTCAACTTACGCGGCAGATATCTTTGTAATTGCCTCCACACGGTCTTACGTGTCTCTTCATCTATTTTGTCCGCCTCAGGATCCATAGATTTGCGCCACAGTACCGGATTGCTTTTAACAAATGTTATAATTCTCAAATCCAATGGATCAACGTCAATTGGCTTCACAGCCGGTTGAAAACTGTATGAATTACG
Source organism: Protocalliphora azurea (assembly GCA_932274085.1). NCBI lineage: Eukaryota > Metazoa > Arthropoda > Insecta > Diptera > Calliphoridae > Protocalliphora > Protocalliphora azurea. The sequence continues at coordinate 149,486,460 of OW026521.1, read as the reverse complement.
TTCACTCTTGTCTTTTTCTTGTTCTTTGCTACGTTCAACAAACTCATCTTTACCCTGAAGATGTAGCGATTGCTCAATAGCATCTAAATTATAACGACTAAAAGTATCACCATCATCTTCTCCACAATCAACTGGCACCCATTGATCTTCGGGTAAATCACGATTAGCCAAAAATGCCATGGCTTTATCAAAGTGACCATTGAAACGTTTGCCTTCAGCTATACGTTTTTCTATGCGTACAAAACGTTTGCGTATATTTTTCCAACGCAATTTAATATGTTCATTGCCATTGAAATGTGAAGCTATTGTACGCCATTGTTTACGTGTCACTTCGAAATTACCATAGTCCGGATGACGGGTACACCAAATTGAGGGATATTGTGAGACGAGGCGTGTTAGTTTACGATCAAAAACATAACTTTCTTCATTTTTCCTCATTGATTCTTCGGTGCCTTGCACTAAACTATCACCATAAGCTCCTCTAGCTGAGCTTCTATTGTAGCCCTCATCATCTTCATTATCCATATAGCTTTCATCAGGTTCTTCATTTTCCTCGTTTTCTTGATTATAGCTGGGTGGTACCGGTGAATCATCACCACCCTCCAACCAATGGCCCTTTAAACCTTTGGGCTCTTCTAATAAACTATCCTCTCCTTCATCATCATCTATTTCTTCAGATTTCCCTTGGCCCAAACTGAAAATGGGTGGCAAAGGTGATTTGGTGCCATCTTCGCCATCTTTCAAATTTGCATGTAAACTTTTACGATATTCGTATACTTGATTGTGGAAACTATTAGAACCGGTGTTAAATAAATCGACATCATCTAATTGGCCATAACAAACATAATCGACGGCTTGAAATAAGAAAAAGAATGAAGGAAGATTTGGGGATTAAACAATAATAAAATTATGAGTTTAATTTCATTGCCTTCAGTCATTTTTTTTTTTTTTTTTTTAGATAACTACAATAATTTCTTTAAAAAAAACATTTAAAGAAAACACATGGACCCAAATAAAGGGTTTGTTGGCTGATTATTATAAAGATTTACTTTAATTTTTTTTATTTTTTCTAAATATTTTTAATTTATTTCATGCTCTAGAGTCCATGTTGTCTTATCCGTTACTTTTCGTTTATACGGCCGGAAGTCAATGAAATATACAAACTCATAGTTTTATTCTTCTTTTATTTCTAGGGTACTTACATTCCGGTATTTCTTTAGGTTTTATACAATTTAATTTTTTACACAATAACACTTTATTTCTTCTTATTTATTATTATTATTTATTTTATTTATTTTTTTTATTTTTTATTATTATTGTTATTTATTTATTTATTTTTTTTTTTTTTTTTGAAAGCACTTATTTTAAGTCCATGTGTTGGAAAAAATGGCTTAAGACAATGATATAATATATTTAACTAATGAAACAAATCACAAACTACTTTAATAAAATTTTATTTAAAAAAGTGTTTAAAATAAAAAAGTTGAAAAAAATGTAAATTAAATAAAATCTGCTGCGTTTAAAATTTATGTAGAATTAATAATATTTTAAATTAAAAATTATTTGCGTTACTTTTTTCAAACACGAAAATTCCAAATAAAAATTATTTATATCATGCATATTAACTAATATTCTAAAACAAATATGTAATTTAAATTTAAGCTTACCAGCTGCCAATTGGCCATTTTCCAAACAATCAGCATCATTGCCAAAACCAAGAGTACGCATATCACCCAAACATTTATCTTGCAAACTCTTGAAACGTCCTATAGCATAGGTCAACAGATATGACAGATGTATATAAAGTTCTTTGACTTCTAAAAAGTTACGAGCCTGCTTGTATGCATTCGAATTGGTAAGAGTTTGAATTTTGTTTGTAAGATGAGTACAAATTTCCATGGCATTAAAGACTTGATCTTGTAAACCGGAACGTGCCTGACCAATGGGATTATCGGGAAAGACATGACGTACCATAACAGGACGTATAGGACCAGTTGGTGGAACATGTTGCTGTTGCGGTTGCTGGGGTCCCGAAGACATTTGTCCATTTATAACTTGTATAGTTGTGCCATTGTGGGGGACCTGATTAATGGTTGTAGAACCAATCATATTGTTTTGATAACGCATCATTTGAGGGTGTTGTCCCGATTGCTGTTGCACACTAATATTATAGGGATGTTGGGTAATTTGTACAGCACGAGAAGCAATAGTTTGTGGTATAACCCTTTGTGGCTGTGGACTGCTCATTTGCTGCCAATTATTGGATGATGGTGAAGGGTTTTGAGGTGCAGGTGGACCTTGTCTTTTAACTTGTATAAGTTTACCATTTGGTAAACGGAAAGTTTCTTGCTGGGCAGCAGAATTCAAATCAATGCGATAACCATTAATGGTATGGTAGACAGGAGTACCATTGCCTCCTGGATTAGGAGTACGAGGACCTATAATCGTGCGTCTGACCACTGGTGGTTGAGCAGCTGGCCTTAGTTTAATGGCAGTATTACGTAATACTAAGGGTGGTGGTGCAGTAGTTTTAGGCATTGAAGACATCGAACCATAACCACCAGCTTGTGGCTGTTGTATGGACATAATTTTCGGTGTAGAAGCCGAAGGTGTCGTCATTGGCCTATTCGGCTTTGGCGAAACGGTTATTTGACAATCTGGTTCTAACATGCTTAGTAAATCCGGTGTACAGACAACTTCATCGTTGTTTTTTGCCCTCTTGGCAGCATTTATATGCTGTGGCGAAGGTGTGGCTGAATGTTTCATGGGTTTCTTGGCTGAATTGGTGCTGCCATGGCTACGTTTAGAGGCTACCGAATCCAAACTTTCCATAGAATCGGACATGTTGCCACATTTTGATTTCGCCAAACGACAGCACCTGCTGCGATCCTTGCTCAAATTGACTTTTAATTCTTGTTCACTTAGGTTAAGTGCATATATTTCTCTGGAATCAGAAATATATAAATATGAATATTTAAAAAAGTGTATTAATTAAGGTCTTAAATAATCATAATAAAATTTTAAATTCCAAATACGTAAAAACTTTTATGAATTTAGAATTTTGTAAGGCATTTTTTATATTATTACATTAGAAACTTCATCTAAAAAACTTACTTCTTCTGCTGTTCTATATAATTCATAAGTGCCCAATGTTGTGCCCTCAAGGGCCACAATATTTTCGGGGCACAACTAAAACAATTCCAGTTTTCATTTTGTTCAATATCCGCCACCACACCCCTTGACAAATTCTTAACAATACAAGATTTACAAAAGACATACGGGCAACTGGAACAACAATACACTTCACCACCTTGTCCACACCAACGACAATACAATTCCGAACCATCTTCACCTTTACTAAATTCACCACTATTATAGAAATCGTGACATTTATTACAATGAGTAACTCGCAATATAGGATGCATTTTAATGCCATTCTCCTGCACCGGTGCTGTACCAATGTGTATCTTACACACTGTACAGTGAGTTTTACGTTCACGTACAACATCGACGGTAGGATAAGCTTTTAGATAAAAGCGTTTTTCTTCTTCCGAAATACTGGGATCAAATTCAAAGTTTGTAGCTTTAAATAGAGAAGAACAAAAAACTTTATGTTTTTTTGTGATGGGGAAAGAGAGAGAGAATTGATTAATTTTTGGAATTTTGAAAATAAAAATAGAACTTATGTACATATGTACGTACATAATTTAATGGCCGAAATGTAAATAAATTATAATGATTTTAAGTGTTAAATAACATGCAATATTTGTTAAAAGCCCCTTGACAAAAATGTAGGTATTAATAAGAAAATCAACTTTTCAATTATATAAAATAAAAAAAAAAAAAAAAAATAATAAAAATAAATTGTTATACAAATGCCCTACTTTATTCTTTTTTACTTCGTCGAAACACATGTATGTTTATTTGAAATTTAATAAGGACTTAACAGAAGCAGAAACAATTTTGGTTTTAAAAGAATAACTTTAATTACACAGTAGCTAAATTTACGTGTATTAAAACTAGTTAAAGTCCATATTCGGCTGAGTCAAATCTTATACACCCGTCATCTAAGTATAATCTTATTTAAAAAAGTTTTAGTACTTTTCTGACAATTGGTGATTTTTTCTGAAAATTAATGCCTTATTTTTAATTGGTACTTTTATTACGATTATTTGAACTTTTTTCCTGAAAATTATTACATTTTTGATTACATAAAAAATCTAAAGTAGCTTTTTGGTACCTTATTATATATCTATTAAAGTTCCTTATGAAAAAAGTTGCAAATGTACCCGTGTAGAAATGAATATTAGTATGTTCTTGTATGATTCTCAAAATATTATGTCTGAATGTTTTCATTTAAGTGAGCTGGACCATTTTTAAAATGCTTCTTGAAAATGTGGATTTCTTTCATTAGCATTATAAAAATCTTCGTTATAGGAAAATTAACTTCAAAATATTAAAGAGACATATTAACACTTGGAATACTCATTTAAATAATTATTACATATGTTTTCATTAGCGAAATATCAAGATTTTATTGTTTTTTTTTCATATTTTTTTTTTATTATTTAAACATGTAATTGCATATATTTCTGACATTTTTCAACATCTATTGGATTTTAATATCTTTGGAAATGTCTATTCTGATACTATTAAAAATTACAGATAATTAATCCTTTAAAAACAAAATGGTCAAATTTTATACATTTGGTTCCCAAAAGGTTAAATTAGCTAATTTTGGGAATAAGTTATATAGAAGTATTTATTATATTTAAATATCAATGAATTATGAAAAATATAATAAGTTCTTTTAGAACAGCGGTAGTAATCAAATAAAAGAAAATATTTGAAGTTTAGTAGTCACTATTTTACATGAAGTTGTGACATTTATTTTCATAAATAATCATTTATTTGCCATAAAAATTAAGTGTACCTATTTTGGACCAGTGAACCAAAAATATTACTTTTGTTATTAAATGTTTAAATGGTTACTGAATAAGACCATTCCAATTCCATTCCAAAATAATGTTCATTTCACGAGAATGAAAACTAATTAAAAAAAATTTTTTTTTGCTTATTACGTATTAGTCAGCATGTGTCTATTAAATATTCTATTCTATTCTATTTTTTTTACTAAAACTTAAAAATTTTGTACACTGTTGTCGAATAACTGAACCGAAATATTTTGGGGATTAGTTTATAACATATTAATCTTTAATTTTAGGAGGCTATATTTGCAACATTATTTGTCTTCATACAAATCGATGCACTTTAATATGTATAAATTTCTCAAAAAATTACTTTTTAATGACCTAGATTTATTCATAATAGGTATTTTTGAAAAATTGGTACTTTTTTAATTTGTTACATTTATACTTTACTTTTGTATTTCTACGAAATTTTGTACTTTTTATTCATTACTTTTATATTAGTTATTTTTTGGAAATTTAAATATTTATATTTTTTAATTGTAGTACTTTTTTCGAATATATATATATTTATATAACAATTTTGATCATCAGCCAAATTCTTGAGACCTTACCTGGGAAAAAGATATATATGTAAAAACCACGACCCTTACTTACCGGGTATGTTCAGAAAGTTTAATTCAACAGGATAAAAAATCTCCATAATAATGATGAGCTGAGGTAATTATTGAAGGAAAGAGTAGATATTCTAAACATTTGAAAACTCTAGATTTTCTTAATAAAAGCTTTAAAGCTTAGTAGTTATTTACAAAGAAAAAACGAAGTCCATATAAAAGTTATAAGTAGCATTTTGCAAAAATCTTAAGTAGTCAGAGTTTAGCAATAATGGAAGTGCCGTGTTAAAAGCTTTTTTATCAAAAGCTCTTACATCACTATGTGATAATCTCTATAAAATAACTTTTAAGTTTGATTTTTTCACATAAATGAGCTTTATGGAGATACATGACTGCAACTCATATTTCAGAGCTTTTAGCCAAAATACGAACCCAAAATCAATAACGTAATTAAACGTTATACAATAACAAAACTTTGCCTCGGATGAAAAGTGTCTCGGCTAGAATTATTTAATTTGCCGTGAAATAATTTTGTAACACAAAAGTACAAAAACTTTGCTCTAACAAAACGGCATCATTTTATTAAGTGTTTTTGATTAATAAAAATAATAATTAAACAAAAATTAAAAAAGTGCTTTTAAATAAATACTTCCATAAATTGGCGGGCTTTAAACAAAATCACACATCATTACAACAATAAACATGAGAACAACATACACACTCTCTACAATACACTTACCTTTGCTACCATCGGCCACAACTGACGGTGATGGCATGGCAGCCGCCGCCGTCATTGTAGAGCCGGAGCTTCCTCCCGTGGACTCCATTGTGGTAAGCACTAACTAAAATTATTTATATAAACCGAGTAAAATACTTTTTTTCTTTAAAAATTACAAAAAATATATATATTTTTTAATTTCTTTATATACACACGTTAAGAAAAAAAATGCCTATTGTTTTTTTTGTTGTAATTTATTTTTTCTTTTGCTTGTCAAATGAAAAAAAAATCCCGTTTTCTTGCTTTTTGCTCTTTATCTTTTTTCTTTACCAATACACAACACTGTTTGCTTTCATTGTTGACATTTTTCACAAAATTTCAGTTAAATTTTATTAATTAAAATTAGTTTTATAAATTTTAATAAAATTCAGTTTGATTTTTTCTACAAATTTCTTTCTGTTCCTGTAACTCTATGAAAAAATACTGTGTGTGTGTTGTATGCAAAAAAATATTTTCTACAGCCAATCGCCAATATGGCGGCTATGTTCGTTTTTGTTCGTGATGTTTGGTTAGCTTTTATTCGTATGAGAGGAAAAGAGCAGTTGGTAGAGGTTGATAGAGGAAAAGAGAAGGCAAGTGTTCAAATGTCAAATAAGCTGTCAAACATGTCGTCGCCATTTTGACTATAAAATCATTGATATAGTAGTTCGGAATATATATCGTAAAGTGGAACCGCTCATAAATTGAAAAATTTAAACATTCTTTGTATATATAAAAATCCGAACATGTTGTAAAGTTGAGCCAAGTTTCCAAAACAGCGGTTGTCTAGGGTAAGTTAATTTATTTTCACAGATCTCTGCGATGTAACATGTTGTTCAGAATAAAAATAAAGAATCGATTTTATATACTCCATAATACTAATAAATCAGTAGATAGATATTGGATAATTTTCACTTAATTCTTAGTAGTAACATTTTAATATTGTTACATGAATATTAAAACGATTTAAACTTTTTTTGAGCTCAGTCTTTTAAATTTAACGATATCTGAGTTATCGGTTTATATAAATTAAATGTATATGAATTAAATGTTAATGATTGTCTTTGTATTTTATTTATTAATTATTATTTTTTTTTTTTTTGGTACAAAATATTAACGTTTTTTAATATTTTAATTTTCAAACTGCCAGACTTCGAAAAAAGTCATTCCCAAATCGTATAAATTAATACCCATAATACCAAGTAATCAAATATGTTTTTAACAAAAATCCGGTTTTTAAATAATTGAAAACAAATTTATAAGCTTTTCAATGATATGTAAATGCGAGGCCGCTATCTGACACATTTCAGAGAATGACCAAATGTCAGCTATATAAAAAAATGTTAACCTTAACAAATATATTAAAATTTAATTTAATAAGGTTCTTATTGGATGCAAATTGGGTAAGTACACATAGACAATTTTACTTTTCATATCAAGTAGAAGTTTAGGAGTTAAAAATTCTAAATCTGAAAACATAACTCATAATTTATTAAAAAAGATTTATTATTAATTAAAAAAATGTAAAACCGAATCAAAGACTCAATATTTGGTATTTTGTCAACACTACTTTTAGAAATAATTAATGTAAATGTTAAAATTGTATGGCAACTTTCATTCACGTGTTGTATGTATAGTGTTGCTGCAGTTCATCTACTCGGTTACCCAGTTCTACATTGAGTTTTTACAATGATACCATATCTTAAAAATGTAGAATTTACTAAGTCGATATATTCACCATTGATTGTTCCACTATGATTTTTTTTCTTTTATAGGGCATTCAGACCGACGCGAAATTACGTACTTTCGTGATTTCGGCCGAAATCATGTTGAAATTACGTAATTTCCCATACATTTTGACACTTGCGAAATTACATAATTTTGTGTAATTTCGGCGAAGTTACATTGATATTACGATGCCCATTTCCGTGCAACTCTGTACATGGTTGGAAAAAATACTTTTTTTCAACTATGTACTGAATGTTTCAATCGTGAGAAGAAAAAACAAAAAACAATTGACAGCTGATCTTAAATTTAAACACAAACCTTAAAATTAATTATTAAAGTGATTCTGCAAAATGAAACGTATCCTTTTTACCTTTGCATGTCTAAAAATGTTTAATTGTTGAAATAACAATTTCTTATTAGCAAGTTTTTCATTAATAATTTCCAATTTAGTCAAACTACTTTATTTACCCCTATAACAAATTTAAATTTGTAAACAATAAGTAACAGCTGTTCACAAAATTACATCAAATGTCACCTAGCCAGTATGAACACTCTAGATTTCATTCGTAATTTCGGCATGAAATTTCGTAATTTCGCGCCGGTCTGAACAAGGCTTTAGAAATAACGTCGGCAAAATAACGGGAAAACCGTTTTATTTCCAACTTTTAAGGGATGAAGAAAACGTACATGAGAGATATATATGTTAAATTGTATTTTTATTCCTTATTTGTATTTTCAGAACAAAAGTAATTATTTTTTACAGAGCAAATTTTTAAAAGAGAACAATAAATTTGACAGCTGTTAAATATTATTGCCCATCTTTTTTTAACATTTATTTTGAAATAGATTGCGTAATATTGGTCCACACGTTACTTTTTAAAGAGATATAATTTGACAATTGCCGACATAAAAATGTCTACGTGTGGACAAGTGGTGAAGGACTTGTTACTATGTGACTGAGTGAAAATAATGATATCTTATAGCATTTATTATTTATTTAGGATTTAACATATATAAACAAAATGGTTACTCTCTTCTGCTGAATACTTATTCTCAAATATTTTTAACTTTATTTTAGTAAAACTTTTTATCAATATCCAACTATGCTGTTTTTTATTTTATTTACAAGTTTTTTAATAATCTAAGATATCAAGAATATAATTAAATCTGACTAACCGAAAATTTTTTTTAATTTAAATTATTATATTATATATATATATATATATATAAAGAAGATTGCTCAATAAAGAAATATTCTGACATGTTTAACATATGGCAACACTAATACACTACCTAGGTCATGATCTATTTCCCTTTGAAGGTAAAATATAAATAAAACAACAAAAGAAAAATACGAATGCTGTAGGATTCGTGATTGTCTACACCAAATTCATGTTAATAGTAAATGTAGACGGCCAATGTTCAATGTATAACATGGTTGCCCATACAAATGTTTCAAAAACGATGCTTTAACATGATGTTTAAACACGAATTCATGTCTAATATAGGTTATATATTACACCTCCTGCCAACAAACTCAGGCCATCATGATTGCTCAATCATCAAAACAATCATAGTCAAAATTGGCCCTTGCCTACAAACTGAAACCATCATAATTGCTCAATCATCAAAACAATTGTAGTGAAAATTGGTTTTAATAGGAATTCCTGAAAAAGAGCTCTAGAAGAATTTGTTTAAAATTTTAAAATGTTTTCAAAACTTTCTGAAATATAAGTGGAAAATTTTGAAATATTATCTCATGCTGAAGTTTAAAATCTCTGAAATATGTTTGGAAAAAAATTTTCAAATTACAAAAGTAAACTCCAAAATATAAAAATTCATCAATTAAAAAAATTGCTAAATTAAAAAAAAAAAAAACGTTAAAATAATATTTTTAATTTGAGAAAAATTCACTAAATTGCAAAAGGTTCGGTAAATTCTAAAAATATCGATAAAAAACAAAAAATCTCCTTCAATACACTTGAGCAAAAGTGAACACTCTTTTATGAAAATTTTCTTTTTTAGTCATTTTCATCTTAACGACGGATTCGAAATAAAATCAAAATAGTGGAATATGCTCCTTAGGGTTTAATTTAAAATATTCAAATACTAAACGTTGATATATTTGTTTGGCTGATATAAAAAACAAAATCTTTAAAATGTGAGTGTTCACATTTACACCATTTTTAAATTTGATTAATAACCGCGGCTATTTGTTTAAATTTGCGAATGAAATAACTTCAAAATATATAATTCAGCTAAGAGCGTCGATTTTTTTAAAAATATTTAAACCCAGAAATCGAAAAAATTAAGAATATGTTTTATGACGGATTTTCTAGAGGAAAATTCGCAATGACCCGAAATTATCTCAAATTTAGACAATAAAAATAAAAAAACGTTGAAGGATCGAAGAATTTTTAAAGAAGAGGCGATTTAGAATATTTAAAAATAGAGATACTGAACAAAATTGAAAATTACTAATATCGGGGAAAATAAAAAAAAAAAAACCTATTAAAATCAATAACTACAATTCTAGCATTTGGACTCTATCCCGATTGTGGCAAAAAACCATAAGAACTAAAACTAGCCATCAGAAAAAATTTGTGAACCTTATAAATTCCTAAAATACTATAAATCCTGGACCGTGAAAAACTGGAAACGAGTTTAGTGGGCAGAAGAGACAAACGCAAACATATTTTTGCCTGAATATAACAATGGATTTAATTGAAATAAAAACTGCCTACCAGTATTACTAGGTTAAGAAAACTATAAAAGGAAGGTACGGTTTTCTAATGGTTTAGGGAAGTTCCCTTTACTTAAGTGTTGATCCGATGGTACTAATTATTAGCAATATATGCTAGTAAAATTTTCCTGAACTATTCAGTAAAATTTTACCAGTTTTTGGGAATATAATGTTGAAGATATTGCATTACAGCATAATATGGATTCAAAACTCAAGTCAAAACACAAATCCTTACTAGGGTTTATTTCGACTTTTCGACTATCTGGCAACAAGAAAGTCGATTTATCGACAATTTTCTAATCAAAAAGTCGATTTCGACTTTTTTTTAACAAAAATTCGATTGTTCGAACGTCGATTTGATGGATTCTAGTCCTTTATTAGATAAACTGGTTCATAATTCGCTTAAAACATGCAAGTTTAAAAAATATTTTTTTGAATTTTTTCTTAGATGGAGCAAAACTGAAGACTTTTTTAACAATATCTACATTTTTTTGCAGTAACTTAACTAATTTTAAAATTTACTATTTTAAACAAGATCTTGACAAATTTACACTATTAATTATTTTTTATTACTTCACTACTTGAGAAGATAGAGTCTACAAAAATAAATAGTCACGAGAAAAGTGTTCGCTTTTACTACATAGTGTAAATCTCCGAATTAATAAAAATCGCTCAAATATAAAAAAAAATCGTCAAATTTAAAAAAAATTATATCTATATTTTTTAATACTTTAGGCATTTTGTAATTTTTTCATTATATAACGATTTTTGTTCGTAATTTTTGAATTTTTATAAATTTGTGATATTTTAGAAAATTTGTAATGTTTTTTAATATGTTGATTTTTTAATATTATATTTAATATGTTGATTTAATAATATTAATATTCCATCATGTGTCGAGTCCACTTTGTGGATTGTTGTATTAAAAAGTGGCCTGAGACACTGGGCCTCTGTTGCCACTTTTGGGAGTTGAGTATTAGATGACCTACATCTTCACATGGGAAGCTGGACCGCTTACATTTTTTTATCTAGGTGGTTATCTATCCGAGTTCCAGACGACCTATATATTTATGCAGGAAGCTGTAACGCTCAGATAAAAGCACGCAGTTGATATAAATGACGCACAACTCTTACAGTTATGGGTTATGATACACTGATTTATTTCTTATTTAGTGTATTATTATTTATTTATAATATGGTGATCTAGAATTCTAGCAATTTTTTGTATAATTTTTTTTTCAATTTATCTAAAATTGTAAAATATTTAAGGAATATAAGAGTCACAACCCTATTCCAGAACACATTTGTGTGGGGGCTAGGTGAAATAATGGGTCGATCATAACAATGTTTACATGGACAGACAACAAGACCGACGGATAAATGGTATACTTTAAAGTGGGGGTCTGAAATTTTTTTTCTGTGCGCTTCAAATATCAGAACAAACGCATAATACTTAAGACAAGTTCATAGAGGTGGACTCACTTAATTCAGCTGCCTATTTTTTTAGTACTTAGAACTCACAAACTCCATATAAGCACAATTTTTTGCTAACCGGCTAATGTGTCAAAGACCATGTATGAAAAAATTTGGGATTGTTGATTTTGCAGAAGTTCTTTAAACCCTGCACCTCCTTAGGATCACAAAAAGCTACTTCTTCACTAAAATATCGATTTGTTAAAACTCGTTAAAAACGTTTTATGGGTTAAATGTCAAAATAATTGTACAATATGGCAACACACTTTCGTTTTGAAAACAACAAACAAAAATGTTCGACTTCAAAATTTTTCATTAAAAAATCGCTATTAATTTACATTATTTACTTCAATGTTGTGAAATCCCTTTTAATTAAAATAAACAGTCTAATTTCAATATCAAAAATAAAGTCTAAAAAAAATAATGTCTTCAACATCAACTGATTTCTTTTACGGTTGGGATTTACTGTACAAGACCATAGAAAAAGTGGTAAACAAAAAGGATGACTTGCTCATTGCATTGGTTCATTTTGTTCTAACCAAACATTCCCAATTCAAGTGCATTGGTATTGGAGACGATGTGAGTATTAGAAGCTTGACATAAATGTTAATTAAGACAATAACATGATAGAAGGGACTAAAGGTCTATGGTCTAAAAGACGTTGTAGAAACTAACCTTTTGTGAGGAATGATAATACTAGATTTTGAAAACATTGATTAAAATTTATTTCATATTTTTATTTAAATGCATTATCTTAATGATACAAAATATGGGTCAAATTTATGGTATATTAGACTATTTTATTAGCTGAATCATAAATTTTAATAAATAGAATATATAATATATATAAGTAGGATATTTGAAGTCACCCCAGTCTCTTCTAAGTGATGTTGCCTTAATACATTTAAATTTCATATTACTATAATAAAATTCTTACAGAAAACTTTGTCAGACGATGATGCGGATAATGGCTCAGAGCTGTTACCCGATAATTGGAATGATGATGAAAATAATTATGCTTTACGTTATACAAATAATAAACAATTGTATATATTATTGGGTTTAAGAACAGAAGGTTCTTTAATTATCACTTTGTTGGATGTAAAAACCCATAAAGTTTCGAATATTGGCTTAGATCCAGAAGAATTAGTAAAGGAGACTAAAGGCAATCTGACAAAAATGATACCAACTGTTTCACAACTTGCGGACAGATATCGCAAAGAATTATTAGAACCTGTAAGTTCACCTAGAGTTACAAAGATATAAAGTTTATTTATCGTATGGAGTTTTTACATAAATATATTCTAGGTATTTGTTGGCACTAGTAAAACTGTAACAACACAAACGACCGGCAGTTCGGCATCAACCTCATCTGAAGTAGCTGACAGTCTACGCATAGGTGAACCAAGGCTACCACCTTTTGGGTAAGGAATTTGGTTTTTATGCAAAATGAAAGAATTTATAATGCATATTGTTTTGTTTAGTTTATACACTCCTGCCCAACAACCACCTCCATTTGGTTTCCCCGTAGGACGCGGTGATTTAGATCCTTTGGGTCGTGGTGGTCCTGGTAATTTATTTCCCTTTCCCTCAAATCCTGATTTTCGTTTAGGTCCAGATTATAGCGGCATTGGTCCTGGAGCTCGGCCACGTTTTGATCCCTTTGGACCCCCCGAACGTGGTATTAGACCAAATCCCAATCCAGATCATTTGCCTCCACCTGGTTTTGGTGGTGACTACTATATGTAAGCAGCATGGAAAATGTTTAGGATGAAATAGTATAACAAACATAATTTGCTAAATGTCTAAAAAAACGAATTTCTAATAAATCTTATAATATTTTGTAAAGACTATTCAGAAAATGTTTTCTTTTTGCTAGGTAGAGAGAGAGAGAGAGATCTTCGCTAAACCATCGCTTCTCTAATAAGGGTCCGTGACCCATAAAGAGTCCGTAAAAAAAATTAAATTTATGAGTAAAATTTGCGAGGAATTCAAAGATATTCATAATTTAAAAACACGACAATTATCGAGATCGACGGATTACTGAGGTTTTTGTTTGTATTAATTAAAATTTTTGTCAAAAATTTTGATGTTAAATACACTACACAATCATTCATAACAATCATTCCTCCAATACTGAACAATTTAATTAACGTAGAAATCGAAGAACCCTCAATTTCGCCAATTTTAACATCTGTATGATATATGACATGATTAGTGAAAAATTTTTGTAACAAATATTGTACATCAAATCTGAAACCACATATACCTATTTGAATAAATTTTTAAATAAAAAAAAACCGACAAAGAAAGATATAGTCGGTCAAGATCGACTATATGATATCCTACATCATTGTGTACGGGAATAAAAATTCGGGAAGGGGACTTATTTTACACCTGTGGCCAATTTTGCTAAATGTAAAATAAAATATACTTATACAGGATAATGCGTTGATACTAACATCTAGATGATTTTATGCACTTTAGGACGATTCCTGGAAGTGGATTTATATTGGAGCTATGGTAAATTATGGACCGATTCTCATAAAATTTGGCAATGTTGTTTCTACTTACATAAAAAAATTGTGTCGAATATTAACTTGATACTAACATTCGTATACAATTCATATACGTTAAAGTGATTTTCGGAAGAAGGTTTATATGGGAGCTATGGACAATTGTAGACTGATCTTGTACAGAACTTCTTTGCACCGAATTTCATTAAAATATTCTTATTTTAAAGGCATTTTTGAGTGTTTAAACTCTATTACTCTATTACTCTATTTGTATGGTGGCTAGGTGAAATAATGGACGGATCACAACCAATTTCAATGGGCTTCGTTCCTGCATCATAAAAGTCCCACGTTCTAAATTTCATTGAATTATCTTTAAAATTGCGACCCGTACTTTGTGCACAAGGTTTACATGGACAGCCGTCCAGCCGGCCAGACGGACGGACACCGTTAGATCGATTTAAAAAGTGATTCTGAGTCAATTGGTATACTTTAAGGTGGGTGTTGGATAATTTTCTCTATGCTTTACAAATATAATATCCCAACCACCTATTGTGGAGTAGGGAATAAATAAATAAATAAAGTTATCCAAAATTGTTAAACTCGAAATACTTTAGATGTGTCGTCGTTTTAATTTTAATTCATTACAACTTTTTATCTGGTGTCCGATTAAAAAAAACCTTGGTCTTAAATTGATGCCAAATAATTTTATTTTAGAAAAACTTAATTTTTTATGATATTCGTCAGTTTTTTTTTATTTTCCAACTATTCTGATTCTCAAATGTATTTCAAAATTTCTATTTGAAATATATTTGTGGAATGTAAAACAAAAAAATAAAAAATTAAAGCTGATATGTAGATTCAATAAATTTTGAAGAAAATTAATTCATGTTTAACACCTTCTTTAGCCTTAT
This sequence comes from Protocalliphora azurea, assembly GCA_932274085.1. Lineage (NCBI taxonomy): Eukaryota > Metazoa > Arthropoda > Insecta > Diptera > Calliphoridae > Protocalliphora > Protocalliphora azurea. The sequence continues at coordinate 149,470,790 of OW026521.1, read as the reverse complement.
TTAAGAATAACATTTGATATCAAATTCAGAATTCAGACTTGAACTTCAACTTCGACTATGTTCAATATATTTTGTGAAATACGTTAAAATGATTTTGGAGAGTATGCAACTAATTTGTTACTCCAAAATTGCGGAAGATCGTCCTCAAGTTGTAACGTCCCAAGTGGGTTGTGAAGCAAGAGCTTGTGAGAACCCCTGTTTTAAACCAAATATATATATATATATATATATATATATATATATATATATATATATATATATATATATATATATATATATATATGTAGTTTCAAAATGCAAGTATATAGTCTGTACACATTCTAGTTTGGTGTTGCGACCAATGATTTTTATTTGAAATTCTCACACCCCAGAACTAGTTCTATGAAAGTGTTACCAAGCCGGTACTAATTCTGTGGTATATTTCTAGAACTAGTTCTTTATTTTTTTGTTTATTCGTAATACAAAGCAATCAAAGCAAAAATATAAATATGTATTAGATAGTAGTAAACCTTAATTTTTTTGTAAGCGGTAAAAATTGCTACTAATATATACATAAAAGTCAGATATACACAGAAAAAATTATCCCAAATATTTTTCAAAAAAATGATTAATTAATTTTATATTGAAATTTAATTTTATTATTAATTAATGTAATTAACTTCCTAGTTGTTTGACAAAAACCGACAGCTCTTAAAAAATATAAAGAAAAACGTGTCAAAACGTGGGCTCAATCTATCGTTATCAAATAGTAATACGAAACATTTACATGATTTCCTCAGTCTTCCTTCGGTTATGCGTTTAATGTATAATTATTTGGTAAGTTCGAATTTCAAATATCTGATGAGATTATTAATCTTTCGATGCTATTGTAAATGTTTCCGCCATTGATATCGGAGGTTATATTAAATTACAGTTTATTTGTTATTATTCCCAGTTTATTTCAAAATCTGTTCTATGAAAGATTATTTATATATGTATATCAGGTCAATTCATATTTATTATTTTTAACGATTTGTTCAGGCATATGCCATATTGTTATTGGTATCTTGTCCTAGGTCACAAGGGCACTCAGATAGGATAACATGATCTTTATTGAAACGTCTCTAACGTCTAAATATAAGTATATTTCATACTTTGAATGTATTTTTAAGAGTACACATTTTATAATTATTATAGTGAATTATATTGCATAGATTCTTACATTATACATACGCTACATACATTATTGTAAAATCTAGTTAAATTATTGTATATCACCAAAATTTAATGATGGGAAACGAAACTTGACCTATAGTTACGTCTTGGCGTCTTATAAATCCTTTTAAAAGTCACCGATAATCACATGTCAGCTACATGAGATACTCCAGGTCAAAGGTTACAAAAATCTGATTTATACAAAAATCTGATATATCGGTAATTTCAACAGAGTGTAGATGACGCCAAGATGAAACTATATACATATGTTTATATTATATTTTTCATGCCTATCATAAAACTCTCTCAATTCAAAGTGGTGTCATTGTTGTTATTTATTTACAAAAATAAACTAGTTGCAATGATATAACAGTGAGTTAGAGTTTTTTCCAATTTTAATCGAATGAGTTGTAAGGGAAAAAATAGAAAAGAGTTTAATACTTTGAATTGGGCGGACCACCCCAATTTTTTGTTTCCGAGTTTACATTGGTCCTTGAACTATTTGTACAAAATTTCGTTGTTGTACATGCAAACAAACCTTATATAAGATAAATATTTGAGCCAAGATGGACGGACATAGCTAGATCGACTCAGAATCTTACCAGGACCCAGAATATATATATACTTTATGAGGTTTTAAATAATTTTTTTCGACATGTTACACACGAAATGACAAACCCAATATACCGCCCATCTTTTTGATGGTGTTTATAAAAAATAAGTAATGGTGTCAATAATTGAATATACAATTTTTTCTAATAGGATGGATTTCAATTAATAAAATAAATGAATATGAATTTTTCGTAATTGAAATATATTTTCGGTTTTTCAGTGTAAAATTTGAATTTAATTTGTTAGAATATTTCGATTTTGAGTAATTTATTTAATTAATTAATAATTTCATTGAAAATTTTCTTAAAATAATTTTTTCTGTGCACCCAGATTTATTTAAATTGAATCTTTAAGGAACGGTTCTAACAACAGTTTTTAAAGGTTACTTTTTTTTAAATCAATTTAAATATATTAGGAATAAGTACTGAAGAAGTCATTTGTGAACCAGTAATTCATTAAAAGAAGTTATGTAGGGTTCTAATCCATGAGTGACAAAGTTGGTTGCGACATTAGTAGTTCTAATGTAGAAAAGTAGTTCAAATTTTTTTCCTGGGATTTTTCGAAAAATGACTAATTTTTCATCAAAAGTATTCACTTTAAAAAGTACAATTTTTTTAAAAAAAAAAAAAAAGTATTATAAGTTTAAAATATTAGAAAAATTATTACGGAAGAAGATAAATACCAAAAATAATAATATTGATTAAGTTAAAATATACATTTTTTGTTTGTTTTGTTATTTTAAATTCATTAATAGAAATATATGAATGCTTAGAAAAGGATAAAGATTTACTTAAATTTGGGAAATGTGGCAACGCTATTAAAAATAAAAAATGTTTATTAATTATTTTTATAAAAATATTTTGTGTATAGATATTATTAAAAGTATACAGAAATATTCATAATTTTCTAAGTAATTATTCACGCAAAGCTAAAGGCAAAAGATGCAAGTTTGTAAAAATATAGTCATATATACAATAAATTGGAAATATAAAAGTTTAAAGGCGCATATTTCTGACTTGAATCTTTTTGCAAAAGATCGGAAATTATATATACTAAAGGATAAGCTTAATTTGGAATACATATTTTTCAAATTTCTTTCGCTATTTAGAAATAAACCAAAAAAAAAGGCCCAATTTGGGCTTTTTGGAGAAAATACAAATTTTTTAATTGTAATAACGTATTTGTTTATAAAGATATCTTAATGAAATTTGTAGGAAATGTGAATCTTATTGGTGTAAATAAAAGCGCGTTAATGAAATTTCAATCAGGGGTAGCGTTTTCCTGAATTCCCAAAAAAACTAATCAAAATTCCCAGAAATGGGATTTTTTACATTTATGGCTATAGAATCCACATTTTTCCGAAGTCCCGTAGATTTTGATTTAAAATTTTTAACAACATATTGCGGATTCTTAAAATATATTTTGCTTGTCGGTTCGTGCTTTGGGATTTGAGAAAAAATGTTTTAAAATCAAAACTTTCATATAAAATGGGTCGAATTCGGGAGGGTGTGTACCATGACCAATTGAGTTATTGGACTTGCTTTTTATCTTAAAGTCATCTCTGTGAAGTTACCTTTTAGATAAGTGCAAAATTATTATATGTTGCTAAAGAAAATTTTATTTTAGATAAAAAAGAGTGTAGATACTTTTTTGGCTAAAAAAAAACAAAAAGTCGTCTTTTTTGGAATTTTCAAATTCAAAATCGTTTATTTTTGGACTTGGTAAAGTCATCGACTTAAAATTTTTTTTATTCAATAGATAATTTTGTTCTTTAACTAGTTAAGAAAATAACTAATAAAATCGGTCTGAAATACTAGGATATATATGAAAAAAAAACTGGACCAAGAACATGCAAAATTATGGTGCTTAAAAATTCAAACGCAAATAACTCGAAAACTATAAGAGATAAATATAACATTGTACACTTCTCTGCTACGCCTATACCAAATTTCATGAAAATCCAACCGGCCGATCAGAAGTTACAGATTTATTTGCAAAAAATTTCGATTCTGCCCCACTGTGCAATGGTTTTCGTATAGAGATCTGCGAAAAAACCAAGTCCGTAGCTTACATGTGAGTTTGCTAGCTGATAACTAATTCTTTTCATCAATAAAGATAAAACTATAAGAGATAAATAGGACACGTACGCATGTTTTTTATAGGTATTATCAAAGCCTACAACAATATATAAAAATATTTGAAATCGGACGAGAAACAAAAATTTGGCAAGCGATTCAAAATTTTTTATGTCAGAGGTACCAAACTTTGAGCCCTCTTAGCTCCGCCCCTGAGGGGTTTGTTGTGCCCCCCCTTTCAAACTTAACATTGTACACTCCCCTGCTTCATGAAAATCCAACTAACCGATCATAAGTTACAGATTTATTTCCAAAAAATTTCGATTCTGCCCCACTGTGCATTCCTACGTTGGAAATACATATAAAAATAGTGAAACAAAATTTCTTTTATTTCAAATATAAAATAATTTTTATTTACGAGTATTTTTCTTTTATAAAATATTTTATTATAAATTTTATTCGCTTGTATCATTTAATTCAGCATACGATAAAATGAATCTATTAAAATTTAACTCGGGTATAGATAAACACTATCTCAAATAATTTTTTTTTATAAAAAGTTTTTTTGAAAAATTTTATATAAAAAAAGAATAATAAACAAATTTCTAAAATAGTTATTTATTAAAACTAAAACATATAGAAAAACAGAAAAATTAACTATGTACTTTAAAAAGAGAATCTGATAAAAATTGTTAAAGTTAAAGTATGTGTGACATAAAAACTTGTGGCAGTAAAATGTTTAAAAAATATAATATTTAAATCATTATTAAAATTATAAAACAATTACAAATTATAGGTAATTTTACAATAGAAGAAACATTTTATTAATTATAATGCTAAACCTAAAATCCCATATTTGAAAGGAAAAGGGAAATATTTTCAAATTTAAATGTCTCAAAAACTCATAATTAAAAACAAAAAATGTTTTTCTATTTTTTTTTCTTTTTTATATAAAATAAAAATGACTTTTTTTTGCAAATGTTGTTTATCTCTTTTAAAACATTTTGCTCATCATTTTTTTAATTGTTTAACTTAATATTAAATTAGCTTAAGTTTTCCTGTTTTTTCTTTTTTAATATTTTATTTTAGTTTTTATTTTAAAGTTATGAAATTTTATACATTGAAATAATGATGATTATAAAATTAATGGCGTTTTAATATCTATTATTTATTAATTATTAAATTTATTTTCATTTATTATTTATTGTTTATAGATATTTAGATAATATAGATAAAATAATCTCTTTCAAGAAACACACACCTACATAATTATTTTTACAAAAAGCAAAAATATATTTATATGTATGGTATATTTAATAATTTTTTTAAAATTTATATATAAAATATATATTTAATATAACTTAAAATTATATTAATATTCCATCTCCTTGATGATTTCTTTTTTCTTTTTGTGTGTTTCAAAAATTTGTTTATTTGCTTGGTTTTTTTTTTTGCTCATAAATTTTTGTCTTTAAATTTTGCTTTTGCATATTTTATCAATCCCATTCACCAATATACATGCTACGTGGGGTTGGTATATAACCTCGTGTTGGCAAAGGCAAACGTCCATAAATATGATTATAAGGTGACTCTACAATATCCGCATCTAAAGTGAAAAAAATGATGTTTATTAAAAAAGTGTTAAAATTAAAAATTTTCTGTTTAATTGTTTTGAATAAAAATAAAAACGTCCAAAAAATTATGTCCAATATGAACAAAATATTAAGAATGTGACATTTTAGTGGAATAAAGCAAATATTTTATTTAAGTATATACATAGAACTTTGGATGGAAGTGCTTGTAAGAAAAATGGGTTTTAATAACTAAAAGTATTTCCAAATTTGGAGGATGCAGAACATTAATTTTAATTTTTTTGTTTTTCATGAAAAGCTCAAAATGCATTTTTCCCAATAAAATGAAGAACATTTAAACTTAAATTTATTTGTCTGTTATTTTTTCTCAATTTTGCTAAATTAAAAAAAAAGTAATAATTTTTTTAAAAAAGGGTAAATTTTCAAAAGACGCCTCATTTTAATAACTGTTTAAACTTCTGAAACAATTACAATTTTATTTGAAACAATTAAATTTTTTGAAAAAACTACTAATTAAAAAAAAAAAAATAAATATAAATAGGGGAGATTGGGGTAAAGTGGAGCGTACTTTAACTTCAATAAAATACCAACCAATAATCTGTTGAACCCTGCCAAGGATCTGTTATATAGAACGAATTATAGCCTAATGTTTTGCATAAAAATAATAAGATTAATTTTTCTTGTGGTATTGTTTTTCGCTGCTTTTGCAAATCAACTATTCTTGGGAAATATTGGGTTTACTAAATATTTTTAAATGACTTTTGTGTTTTCGAGGCCATTTGAATATCAAAATTCAAGTATGCGATGAAAATAGATAGGCAATAAGTGATGAAACTAATAGAAAATAATATAAAAATATTTATAAAAATAGCTAGTTATTTCTCGTATTTGAAATAGCTTAACTCAAAGGAGTAATAAATTGCTATAATTTTCTTACATTTTAAGTGCACAGACCATTTGCATGAGTTTCATCATACCAAGTGTGTATTTTTGGGACAAAACCTATTTAGAATTGTAAAAGTGTAAAATAAAGTATTTAATTTTATATTCACCGATTTATAAATGCGATTGATTTGGATATCCTCCTCAGAAACATCAGCACTTAAAAAAACTTTTTTAATATATTTTATTTGCTTGTTCTCGAAGAGCAATAATATCAGAGATTTCATTGATGAAATATAATTTAGAAATATAGTGCAATAATGGCAATAGCAATAGTCTTTTTTGCAAAAAAACTAAAAATATGCAAAAAGAATAAAAATTTCGTCATTACCCCCTATGCCATAATACGTGGGGTATTTTCCCTACTAATATTTAAAAAACATATAAATTAAAAAAAATCAAATTTTCAAAAAAAAAAAAAAAAAAAAAATCAAAAAGTACCATTAAAAAAAAGAAAAAAAAAAAAAAAACTATTTAAAAAAAGTACAAATTTTCAAAAAAGGTTTAAGTTTTAAATGAATGTACAATTTTGAAATTAAAAAAAGTTGCAAATATCGAAATAAATAAAAAAAAAAAAAAACAAATTTTACAAAAAGAACCATATTTTATAAAAATATGGTCAAAAATTTTCAACAAAAGATAAATTTTTCAGAAAAGTACCAATATAGAAAAAAGTACCAATTGTCGAAGAAAATATTATAACAACTTTCAAAAAAAAAAAAAAAAACTAACCAAAAATATATTTTTTTTATCTTAAATTCAAAAATAATATAAAAAAATCAATTTTCAAAAAACTATCATAAACAATTCAAAAAAAAAAAAAAAAAGAAACACCGAAATTCAAAAAAAGTACAATTATTCGTACCAATTATTTTTTTTTTCAAAAAGTACTCATTTAAGTACAAATTTTTAAAGAAATAAAAGTGGTAATATTAAAAAAAAACACAATTTAAAAAAGTAATAATTAAAAAAAACTGCCGATTTTCAAATCAAAAAAAAAAGCTTTCAGTCAAAATATGTATTAATTTTCAAAAAGGCCCCAAATTTACCAATTTGAAACAAGTAAAAAATTTCCAACATCTATAACATTGATAAAAGTATCAATTTATAAAAAAAGTATAAATTGGAAAATATATATATATATATATATATATATATATATATATATATATATAATTTTTCACAAATAAAAGAAAAATAATAATTTTGTAAAAAAGCACTTAAAATTACAATTTTCAGAAAGTACTATTTATATGAATAGTACTAATTAAAACAAAAAAATAGAATTTATTTTTTAAATTACATTTTCAAGAGAAAAATAAAGAATTTTCAAAAAAGTATTAATATTAAAAACTCTGTCAATTAAAAAAAAAAAAACATTTTTTTTTTTGTTAAAAAGGACTAATTTAGAAAAAATTGCATTTTTCAAAAAAGTGCTAATATTTAGAAAAAAATAAAATTTTTTTAAATTAAATTTGTCAATGAAGTTCTTGTATATTCATAGAAGGTTCTAATTTTTAGAAATGATTACAAATTCTTAAAAAAATTGTCTCAAAATAAAAAAGTACCTAATATTTTGGAAAAAAGTAAAAAAATAAAATAATAGTATAATTTAAAAAATGTACCAATTTTCAGAAAAGTACTAATTTAAAAAAAAGAAAGTTTTCTCTTTAAAAGTGATAATTTAAAAAAAAAAATATCAAGTTTTGAGTCTTATATGACCAACTACATTATATCGCCATCATAGGGAACCCAAACTTATAATGACTTCTTTAGAAAATATTGGAAACGGGTGAATGAAAAATCTTTTGTGACATTCTCTAATCGAAAAACTAAAACTATCTAACAACGGTACTCCAAAAGTAAATGCATTCGTAAGTGCCTTCGGGTGGATTTTGATATAGATCTAGATCAGATCATATGAGATATAAATACTTCATTACCTGACATCTAGGCTCAACAAGATAGTTCCAAATGAGTCAGTTGCTGATACTTTGTTGTCTACTGAAATGAAATTACTTTTTTATTCCAACTCATATTTTGTTCGTTAGGAAATTATAAATTTCACTTGAATAATTTTTTTTCTATTGAGAAGTCATATTTATTTTTTGTCATCATTATACTTAGTCCTTTTTTTTTATAAAATTTCAGACATACTATGTACATACATGAAATTGTTAGCTACCGGATTAGGTATATTTATTTTTAAATCTTTAGATATATTTTTAAATGCTGACTTCAAACCTTTGTGTGCAATATTTTTTGATTAATAATGTAGAAAATAAAAATTAGAGAACCTGTCAAAGAGTCATTTCATGACTCCTAAACAAAAACTTTTTACTTTTTTCTCCTAAAAATAAACGTTATTCTTCTTAAAATTGAAATTTCCATCAACCAAAGTTCATAAAATTTTTACCATATTTCTTTAAAGTAATTATAAATCTATGGTCAGACTGGGCATATATTTGACAAAAATGACACAACCAGTAAATAAAATATATCTTAATTCCATTTTTAATTAGAAAATCATTTTATACTTAGCATAAATTACAGCTGTGATTTAATTACATTTTATTTGATGCAGTATAATTTTAAAAGATTAAACAATTTTTAAAGCTTTTTTGTTTAAATATTTGCCAAGTGTGACCATAGCTTATGTATTGCTTTTTAAATAAAATTTTGTTGTTGTCACATTCTTAAATATTTTTTTTTTTATCAAATTATGGTACATATTAAAAAAAGGGGTGTAAAAAAGTTAGTGCAAAACCGTACCAAAAAAAATAAGTAGTTTGTATAACGTAATTTGTTTAAAACCGTACCAAGGACCTTAAGTAAATGGGTATAAAAAACCAGGTCAATATATATATATTTATTTTTGTATGGAATAGTTAGGGAATAAAAAAAGCTTTTATAAAAATATTTACAGCAATTATTGCAATAATAAAACAAGAAATTTTGAAAAACTTTGAATACCTATTAAACAAATTATTAAAGAAAACACCTCAAACTTTTTTCTACTAAAAACAACAAAAAACCACAATTATGAACAAAATTAACTGTATCTGGCACATTTAAAAAAATCAAACCTCCTTTAATGGTAAAAATTTTGGAATAATCTTTTTTAATCAATCAATCAATCAATAGTCAAGTATATGGATTTTCTTCATGCTTAAACTTCGAGGTTTTCGGGGCTTTAAATAGCCATATATAGATTCCATGTCACTAAGATCAACGCGACTAGAGGAGCGGCCCATTCGAAATTGTGTTTGTTGTTCCATATGTTTTTGTTGTTGTTCCATATGATGTTGCTGTGTTGTCGTATCATTTTCATTTTGTTGATAATTGTCGGTGTTATAATGGTTTGTAATTTTAGAAGTCTTATTATTGTTACTGTTAGTTGTCGAACTTTTATTTGGATTTGTAGTATTAGTCTGGTTTGTTTCTTCCGATCTTTGTACATTATTCATTTTCGAGTCTTGTCTATTGTTAGTTATATTGTTATTATTTTGATCTAACATTCGATAATTATTTAATTTGGGACTAGCTAAACTCTTAAGATTCATGCGTTTGGCACCCCTCCATAGAGGTGGCGGTATTAAGGGTTTCAAGGTGTCATGATCGTTTGTATTATCTGTGGTTTTTGTATTAAATTTACGCTGATCAGTGTGTAAATTCAATTGAGAATTATATTTTCTAGGTTGTTGCTGTTGTTTTTGCATTAAATCTCCTTGGTTTTTTATACGATCATAGATACTTGTGGTAGAGGGTGCCTTAACTATACGTTTACGTCCTCCATACAAATAAAGAGTACCCTCTTCCTGAGGCTGTTCAAAAAAACTTTCGGTACTTTGGGATTTATTGCGCATGGCTAAAAGATTAGAGGAAGTTTTATTTCCTAAGTTACGGGGTTTGCTTTCTTTTGTTTGTAATGATTCTTTATGTTTGGGTGTGGGTGATCGTATTTGTCTTAATCTCGCCTTGTCCACATAACCATCCGTTAAGGGATGTTGTTTGTCATTGGTAATCACAGTAGTATTGGGATATTTGTGGCGCGCAGCATAATCATTAAATTTTGTTGCTTTGGGTTTTTGTAATTGTTTTTTATAGTCCATTTGTGTTAAATTAAAATTTTCTATATCAAAATCGTGATCTAAATTAAAATCGTCATAGTTATAGGAATCGTCATAATAGTAGGTTTTTCGTTTAGAATATGCAGCCCTATAGTCATCGGTGTCCTCGCTTTGTTCCTGATCCTCACGTCCTAGCTGAGACACATCACTGTCACTACACCACTTAACTACGCCACGTTTGAGTTCTTTACTATAAAGGTTTTTGGCTCCGCTTAAACGTTGATGTTGTCTCAGCTGTTGTTGGCTTAAGCTTCGGGGCGGTCTTTTAGGTGTGGGAGCACCAAAGAGAGGCGCTAGAGTATAACAACTAACACAATTGCAATTGTTATCAATTTGTGTGGTAGTGTTTGAGGATCTGCGTGAGGGTCTTAAATGTTTAGAAGTTCTCTCCCCAAAATTATCATATAAAGGATCATGCGATTTAAAACGTCCGGGAGGATGAGAGCAATGCATCGAACAATTATTATAAGAACCATGATGATGTGAACGACAATGTTGATGTTGTTGCGAGTGATGTGAATGATGACGACGATGATGATGTTGCGAACCATTCTTAACATGACCCTGATTGTGAAGAGAATGATGTGAATTGTTTGGGGGAACTGGGGGCACATTAACCTGTTTAAAATTAAGATTTCTTGTCTGTCCGTATATATTTTCATGATTTGTTTTATTTTTATCAATTGTGGGTGGATTATTATTATTGGTGGTGGCAAATGTCAAATTAGTGCTTAATTGTATTGATGTCGATGGTGCTATGGCATTTGTGGTATTTGTCAATTGATGGCCAATTGGTAGGGATTGCGTTGATGGCAAAAGATTGCTAACATTAGAAAGAGGACTAGTAGTTAAAGGAGAAGAAGTAGAAGAATTATTAGAACTATGGGCAAGCTGTTGTGGCAGCGCATGAAGAAGGCTGTGGTGCTCTTGGTAATTGGGTGCAAGATAGTTATAGAAAGAACTACTAGCATTAGTGCTAGGATAATAATTGTTTGAAGTGTTTTGTAATTGTTGTTGCTGTAACTGTAATTGTTGTTGTTGTTGTTGTAGGTTGTGGTGCTGTTGTTGCTGTTGCTGCAATTGCAAGTCTGTATTAAAGTTCGTAGCAGTCGCTGCTGTTGCAGCTGTCGTCGTCGTTGACGTCGTTGCCATTGCATTATGATTATGATAAATACCTATACCGCTTTCATAACTGCGTGTCTGCCACATTTGTTGGGCCGCTGCAGCATGTTGTACATGATGATGATGCAAAGGATGTTGTTGCGATGCAGCATGAGCAGCAACAGCTGCCATCATTTGTTGTTGCTGTATGTGATGAGGATGCATATGAGGCGGTTGTGGTGCATGCATTGTTGGATGCATGGGCATCATAACGGAAGTCTTCTTTTGGTTTGTTAATGTATTCATGTGTTGTTGCTGTTGTTGAGCCGCTGAGCCATTCGGAAGTGCTGACTGTTCTTTAGCCGACTTTGACGAAGTCTTCACAAAGTTTGGCACACGTGCACGTAGACCACAGTAGTAGGGATCGTCTGGAATTAGGAAAGAGTAAAATTTAAATAAACATTGTTTATAGTAAATTAAAGAAAAAAAATCTTATTTTGATATATTTTCTTTCTAAAGAAATTTTTTTTAAATTTTCTTTTTATAAGAAATTTTCGATAAATATTTTTCAATGAATTTCTCTTTGTAGAATTTTTTTAATAAAAAAAACTGAAAAATTTTCTTTTTTATGTAAAATTTACGACAAATTTTATTTATTTATTTAATAATTACAATATAATTACAAATTATATTATAACTCTAACCAAGCGGAGTAACAAAAATTATTGCTCGTTGTTGTGAAACAGACTATAGCCTCTGGTGAGAATCGAACCCACGACCCCCAGACTGAAAGACTAGCTCACTACCAACTAGACCTTCGGGGCACCTTTACGATAAATTTTTGTTTTGTGGACAATTTTGTACATTTTCGCTTTACTGAAAATGTTTCATAAATTTTCTTTTTATAGGAAATTGTAGATGAATTTCCTTTTTATAGAAAATTGTCAATAAATTGTCTTTTAAAAAAAAAATTGTAGATAGTGTCATGTTCGAACAATTTTCTTTCCATAAAATTTTTTTGATAAATTATCTTCTTTTAGAAAATTTACGATACATTTTATTTTTGCAAATTGCGATAACTTTTATTTTTATAGAAAATGTTCGATACGTTTTCGTCTCATAGGAATTCTACGGTTTTATTTTTATAAAATATTTACAATAAATTTTCTTGTCATAAAAATTTTTTTTAGAAAATTTTAATAATTTGATTGTAATTTTTTATAAAAAGAAAGTTTATCGTTATTTTTCTATAAAAAACAAATTTATCGTAAATTTTTTATAAAGAATAAATTTATCGTAAATTGTTTAAGAAAAGAAAATTTACGAGATTTTTTTTATAGAAAATTTACGATAACTTTTTTATAGAGAATTTACGATAAATTTACTTTTATTTTCTTTCCATAGAAAATTTTCGATAAATTTTCTTTTTATAGAAAATAGAAAATTGTAGACAAATTTTCTTTTTATATAAAATTTACGATAAATTTTTTTCATAGATAATTTACTATAAATTTTCTTTTCTTAAAAAATTTACAGTAAATTTATTTTTTTTTTTAAATTTACGATAAATTTATTTTTATAGGAAATTTAAGATAAACTTTCTTTTTATAGAAAATTTACAATAAATATTCTTTTTAAAGATAAATTTACGATAAATTTGTTTGTTATAAAAAGTTTAAGATACATTTATTTTTTATAGAAAATTTACGGTAAATTTTCTTTTTATAGAAAATTTACGATAAATTTTCTCTTTATAGGTAATTTTACGATAAATTAATTTTTTCTAAAAAATTTACAATAAATTTATTTTTTATAGAAAATTTACGATAAACTTCCCTTTTATAGAAAATTTACGATAAATTATGTGGCCTTGTAGGTAGTGAACTAGTCTGTTTTTTCTAAAAAAAATTACGATAAATTTATTTTTTATAGAAAATTTACGATAAACTTTCTTTTTATAGAAAATTTACGATAAAATTTCTTTTTGTAGAAAATTTACGATAAATTATCTTTTTATAGAAAATTTGGGATACATTCTCCTTTTATAGAAAATTTACAATAAATTTTCTTTTTACAAAAAAAGAAAAAAAAAATACGATAAATTTTATTTTTATAAAAATTTTACGACAAGTTTTTTTTTTTTTGCAAAAAAATTATGATAAATTTTCTTTTTGTAAGAAATCATAGAAAATTTTCGATAAATTTTATTTTAGTAATAAATTGTCGATAAAACTGTATTACTGTTTAGTGACCTAATTTTAAGGATTAATTCATTTGATATTTATTTAATTTGAAATTGATCTGCAAACAAATGATCATTTTAGTTTATTAAACTACAAGACTATGTATGTCGCCATTCTTCACTAAACATTTTGGTTTTTAATTTTTGAAAATAAACTTATTGATAGTTAAACAAAAGGCCATAACTGAATTGCATGTATTGTAATATATAGTATGTAAATGTATCTGTTTCAAAAAAAAAAAAAAAAAAAAAAAAAATAAATAAATAAATAAATATAGAATGATCATGTTTCGTATTTCTTTTTTTAATATTGATTTGTCTTATTATTATGCCACCACCAATGCCATTCACTTCTAAAAGTGACTCCTAAACAATCACTCCCTCTATACACAACCACTTTATACAAAGCAAAAAAAAAAAAAAAAAAATCTACTCATATTATATTTCTAAACCATTCATATTTTATTTCATTTTCGTTTTCATTACATTTGGCCTCTGTGTTGAACTATTAATGGTCAGAAAGAGATATAAATTACATGAACAAAATAAAATACATTTAAACAAAATTTACAAGTTTTTCTTTTAGTTTTTCATAGTCGTTATACCAACACATGCCATATTATGAATATTGTCTTGCCCATTTTTGTCTTTATTTACTATAAGCCTGTTGTTATTTTTGTTACTTTTCATCTTATTATATCAGATTTTTTTTTTCATGTTTTAAATGATACATAAAAAAGACATATTGTATGTACAACATATGGCACAGTATCTTAGTAAATTTGGCAAATGAAAATGTAAAATTTTTAAATAATGACGTGAAATCTTATTGACGATCCGTTGCTTAATACGATGAACATTCCCTTTAAGGCTGAGGAATAATAAAATTATATACATATACAGGGAGTTTAAGCAGGAAATGTGAAATTAATCAATTAAAATTATGTATTTTAACATTCAAATCCCATGAGCAAATCTACTGGTCAAAGCCTTTTGAAAACAGACAAATTAATTTTGACAGAAATTATCTGTTAAATTTCGCAATAACACTTTTTCGAAACTCATTTCTTAACAGTTTTATGACGACTATAGCTTTTTTTTATATTTTTTAAATTTGTTTTTAATTTCTTTAAAAAAAAAACTTACCATATTTTTTATTGTCTTTGCCTTTATCCGATTTACCACGTGACAATTTAATACGTGTATCCACTTCAATGTCATCATAGTCAGGCTGCAAATACAAAGCAAATAACATTAATTACATTAATTACAGGAAAAATTTGTTCTTAAATAAACTTATTGCCAGGGCAAGCAAAAATATGCTCTAAATATATGCATAAAATATTCTCTTAAAATCGGAAAATATGCTCTTAAAATTAAAAAAAAAAAAATATGCTCTTAAAATATTTTTTTCTAGTTAAGTTTTAAATTATCTACTACTCATGCGTAAAATAATTTAATTTTTATTAGCAGCTGCTAAAATTAATTTTCTTTTTTGCACTTAAAAACATTCAAAGCTAATACTAAATTTCTATCAATTTATAAGATGAAAATTACACAGGTCAAAAAAATCGCAAAAAAATTTATATTATGAATAATTCTGCGAAATTTGTATTCCTTAGACTTGGTATAATGCAGAAAGTTAAATGAAATTTTTTCATCACGTCACACTTTTAACCCATTGACAACCAAAGAAAATATGCTTATCTGAGAAGTTTTTAGGTTATATAATTTTTTAGGTAATAGGTAGAGCAAATTATTCACTCATATTTTATAGACAAGAAATGGTGCTACAAAAATGTAGTAAAAGTCTCCAACTTGCCACACATAGTCCCTAGAAGGAAATTTTTTTGGTCGTCAATGGGTTAAAAAAGTGACGTGATTTGAAAAAGGCGAAATTTTCTTGGTGATTGGAATGATCATACCTTCAATATCTGCAACATATTTTTCATCATACTTTTTTAGTATTGATCTGTGTTATTAGGGAATTGGATTTGAAAAACTTATGTGATAGTAAAAAATTCTGTTGGATGCAAAATATACAAAATTTTTATCGTAATATATGCTCTTAAGTATAAAATATGCATAAATATGTCATTTAAATTGATAAAATATGCTCTAAAATAAGGATTTTCTATGAAGGCAAAAATATTAAAAAATTGTATATTCAATTATTCAAATCATTACTTATTTTTTTATATTTCAATAACTTATTATTTAATAAAATAAGAAAAATAATCAAAAACCAATGAATTGTTATTTTTATTAAAAAAAAATATTTGAAAGTTTGAATTTTGATCCCTTGAATAATCAATACAATTAAAAAAAAAAGAAATAATTGAAATAATTTTTATGTTTAATAAATCGTTTAATTGACCATATTTTTCTCTTAAATTTTGAAGTGAAAAATAGAATTTTACACAGAAAACATATGATCTATTAAACTAGATAAAAACTATTCCAATTACTTTTTTAATTGTATCAATCAATCAAAATTGATCAAAATTCAAATTTTCTAATATTTTTAGCTAAAAATAAAACTATTTATCGGCTTTCCTTTATTTTCCTTATTGTATCAATTAATAAATTAATCAAATATAAATAAAAATAAGTGATAATTTGAATAACTGAATATAAATTTTTTTTCATGGATTGAACTTTTTTATTATTAAAATAATTGAATATGTATTATTCGTAATTGAAATTGGATTTTAGATTTTTCTATGTAAAATTTAAATTTAATTTATTAAAATATTTTGATTTTGAGTAATTTATTTAATTATAAAAATATTTTAAATAATTTTAAAATTCTGAATAATAATTTAATTAAAATTGTTTCGAGAATATTTTTGAAGTAAAAAATTGGTCTTGTGCTGAAAATTTTATTTTTTGGTGAAAAGTAAATTTCGTGGTTAAAATTCGTTGTATAAAAATAATTTTGTGGTGAGAAATAGATTTCAAAGGGAAATAATTTATTTAATTATAAAAATTTTTGAAATCACGTTAAGATTCTGAATAATAATTTAATTAAAATTGTTTTGAGAATATTTTTGATGTAAAAAACTGGTCTTGTGCTGAAAATTTTATTTTTTGGTGAAAAGTAAATTTCGTGGTGAAAATTCGTTGTATAAAAATAATTTTGTGGTGAAAAATAGATTTCAAAGGGAAATAATTTATTTAATTATAAAAATATTTGAAATCATTTTAAGATTCTGAATAATAATTTAATTAAAATTGTTTTGAGAATATTTTTGATGTAAAAAACTGGTCTTGTGCTGAAAATTTTATTTCTTGATGAAAAGTAAATTTCGTGGTGAAAATTCGTTGTATAAAAATAATTTTTTGGTGAAAAATAGATTTCAAAGGGAAATAAATATTAATTTTGTGGTAAAACTCGGTTTTGTACTGAAAAACCATTTTTTTGCTGAACAAGAACTATCGTGGTAAAAAAATATTTTTATGGTAATAAAAACGAAAATAGAAAGAAAATCAAATGGCTAAAAAATCGATTTTATCATTCATCTAAGTAATCTACTTCATGTTTTCAAATCAGTGAAACGTTTAGGTTTTGTATTGAAAAACTTGTTCTGATTTCTTTACTTACAACTTTAATTGAAGAACAGAAAATTATTATAAATATATATTTTTTTTGCATTTAAATATTACAACACAATTATTATTATTATTATTTTGAACTATCAGATGGTTAAAGCAATAAACCTGCAAACAATATAAATTCAACTGAAATTTTGCTAGGAATTTCTTGCCAATAACTAAAAAAATAAAGAAATAATCATACAGAAAAAACAAAAACACTTGTTTCAAAAAACTCACGTAAAGTCTTTCAAAACTTAACAATAAATGAAAAGAATTGTATAGGAAAAAAAAAAAAAACAATAAAATAATAATACTACTAAGTAATAAAACATACAATATAAAACTACATACTAAAAAACTTAAACTAAAACTTTAAGCTTCATTGAGCAATGAATTGGCAAACTGATGGATGAAATATAATGTAGGTAACTTAAAGCCTTTTGTGCTATAGTTATGGTATTTTTTTCTTTTTGAAAAATAATAGTATTTATCAAGACGGCAACAAATTTTGACTGAGTACCACCATGCAATTAAAACTAGAAACATTTGAAACACTATTATTTCTTTTTTTAATTCAGTTTATTAATATTGGGGTGTTTATCCATTGAATGTTGGTGGGGGTTAAAAGAAAATTACTATAAAAAAATCAAAATCATAACTTGGTCATGTTAAATCGCGTGTAATTAATATGCAAAGAATGTTGTTGTCAGTGTTACTTAGTTTTTTTTTGCTTCTACTATATCTATTTCTTTGAAATTGCAATAGTTTGTAGTGTTTTTTTTTTCATAATGATTATTATGAAAGAAATATTTTTATAAAAAAAACTAGAAACATGTGTATTCGTTGTAATAAAATTGTAATATGATTTCAATAAATATAAATAAAAAAATTAATGATAAACATTTAAACAACTTTGCACAGTGGGACAAAATCGAAAATTTTTTGAAATAAATCAGTAGCTTCTAATCTGCTGGTTGGATTTACATAAAATTTTATATGGACATAGCAGAAGTGTGTACAATTTTAAGTTTGGAAGGAGGATGCCATAGCACTCTCAGGAGCGGAACTAAGGCGGCTCAAAGTAGGGTACCTTTGACATAGAAAATTTTTAACCACTTATTAAATATTTGTTTCTTACCCGTCTTATTATCTTTTCATATCTTCTTAAAGCTTTTGATAAGGCTTATGAAAAACATGCTTGCACGTGGTATTTATTTCGAGTTATTTACGTTTGAAATTTTAATTGTCTCAAATTTGCAAAATCTCGATCCAGTTTTTTCCATATATTTTATAATATTTCCAACTGATTTAACTTGATTTTTCCGTAATTTGATAAAGAACAAATTTATCTATCGAATAAAAAAAGTTGAATTCGATAACTTTTTCGAGTCCAAAAATAAACGATTTTGAATATGAAACTTGCAAAAACAAAATTTTTCTTAAGACCATATAATGATTTAATACTTTTCTGAAAGCTATATTCACGTATGTGATTTTAAAATTAAAAATCAGCGGAATTAACCAATAGAGCTAACTACAAATCCCGTCGAATTTGACCTACTTTGTATCGAAATTTTCAATTTAGCGTATATGTTCTAAAATCTTAAAGCATGGATCTACAAAAATGCAGTTTTGGAAATTCTAATATGTTGCAAAGTGTCTGTCAGTGTTTTTTTTCCAGATCTTCAACAAATGCAGACTTTATGGGCAAAATTAAAAAATCCCATTTTTGAGATTTTCGATAGTTTTCTTTTTTTTTTTTTTTTTTGGGAATTGCAGGATTCCTTTTACCAAAATCTTTTTTTTTTTGCACTTCATCATTTCAAATGACAAAGTCAACATTCACCAAAAATTTCGTTAAGATATCTTAACTAATAAAGATTTGATTACAGATAAAACCAAAATTTTCCAAAATATTACATTAATTCAAAAAATTAGAAAAACTATGGTCTTCAATTTTTTCAAATAAATTCGCTTGACTAGCTGACGTACTTTCTAATTATATTTAATTAATTAGGACTCTTATAGGATCAAAACTACGTCGCTTTAAAAGTTAATAAGTCACGGTCTTATCAAAATCTTTAAGAAGAAATAAAAATCTTTGAGATCCGGAAGGAAAAAAAATTTGACAAACGATTAAAAATTTTCTATTTCAGAGGTACCCTCTTAGCTCCGTTTCCGAGGGTACTATTCGATCCTCTTCCAAACTTAAAATTGTATAGATCTCTGCTATGCCTATGTGAAATTGTATGTAAATTCAACCAGCCGATTAGAAGTTACAGATTTTTTTTTTAAATTCTCGATTATGCCCCACTGTAAATTGTTGCTTAAGTCTTTTTTTCTTAAGGAATTTTCTTTAAATATATTTATAATACGTATAAAGTATAAACTTTAAAACAATATTCCCAAAATTACTGAATAAGTTTGAGTTCATTTTGAATCAAAGATCAGTTGAGGGTTAAATTTAGGTTTTAAAGCTTTAAAAAATATTTTTCTCAAATTTAATTGAATTCTTATAAAATAAATGTAGGAAATGAGGGGAAAGGTAGGAGAAGATCACCTAGGTTGACAATTTAGGGATTGACTGTTAGTGGGTTGGGTTTAGGACGAACGGAACATGACAGAATCGGACAGAAGCGAACGTAAATATTGTATATAAATATTATAATGAATTCAGAGTGCAGCTGTTTTTTATATTGAAGAGAAATACAACATAGCGAAAAATACTACAATTGGGAGCTCGTCCGGGAAGATCTCACTGAGAGAGTGTATTCAATAAACTACAATTGGGGGCTCAATTGGAATGAACTCACTAAGCCAGTGAAAGACAAAGTATTCATTAAAATACTTTGAGTACTGCAATATTCGGAAAAATATTGTATACTAACATAGAGAGTCTAAAGTTGAAGGTGGATCCAATAATTTAATCATACAAGATGTTTTTGGAGAGCTAGCTAATACTAATACCAAAGGCCAAATAGGTGATGTAAGAGTATATGACCAAATAGAGTTGGGTTATTTAAACAACGAAGAAAGAGTGCAGACACTGCAAATGTTAGAGAACTACAAACCTGTGTAGCCAGAAATATTTCCAGTCAAGATGAAGATATTACTCAGCAATGAAGTTCCAGTATAGCACAATAAGAAGAAACATACAAAAACGAAGGAAAGATTAAAAAAGGAAACAGCGGTGTACGAATTGAAAAAAGAAAGAGAACATGAAGAAAATATTTTTAAAAACGTAAGAGATGTTAAACGCGAAAAAGAAATAGAGTAGGAATTGCGTGAGCGCGAAAAGGCAGAAAAGAAAACTAGAGAGCAAAGAGAGAAACGCAAAGCCAAGGAATATAAAGAGATACGTTTAATAGAAAAGGCTAAGCAAAATGAATGTGGAAAAGTATCAAAACGTTTTAAATTTTCAGGATTTTATCAAATTCTAATTAAAAATATATAACTTTTTGTTATATTTGTATGAAAATTGTTTTTAAATCTAATGCTTCACCTTTGGCCTTGTGGTTTGGCCCTGTAACGGAATTAGAGAATCAATCTCAGAATATATTTTATATTATGAAATAATTTTGCTTCAGTTAAAGAAAAAGAAGAAAAAAATTTGTCTTATGGAAAAATAAGCAAAAACTAAAATATTTTTTCAAAATGGTACTAATTTACAAAAAAAGTTACGAATTAAAAAAAATTACAGAGCATTTTTTTCAAAGAAGTAGTCTTTTTTTAAATAAATTTAAAAACTAATTTAAAAACTTACTTAACATAAAAGTACTGATTTTCGGAAAAAGTAACAATTTAGAAAAAGAACTATTTTATTAAAAAAAATAATAATAATAATAATATTTTATTCAAACAGTACAACCATCAGGAGTAGCGTTTTTCAAAAGAAGTAAAAGTTAAAAAAAGACTTAATTTTATAAAAGGCACCACTTATTAAAAAAGGTAGTAAATATTAAAATGTACCAAATTCTTCGTAAAAATAATTGTTATTTTCTTCAAGTCCAATTAAAAAAAAAAAAAACAAAAAATTTAAACAAATTTAAATTTTTAAACATTAAAAAAAAAAAAATACTGATTTTGGAAATATTTTCAAAACAGAGTACTATTCTATAAAAAATATAAGGTACTAATTTTTTTGAAATAAATATTAATATTTTTTCATTACATTTAAAAATAATATGTATTTTTTTAAGTACTAATTTTGTAAAAAAGTAAAATTTTTGAATTTAAATAAATATCGACAATTCTATAAAAGATCGCCCGAAAAAGGTAATTTTTTTTACCTGATGTCTTTCAATTCCTATAAAAACTTGTACACACAAACTTCTTTAAGCCATTTATCAGTTTCAATTTTCAGTGAAAAACGAAAAATGCGAAATTTAAAACTGAAATCGATATAGATATCCGTAAATTATATTGCTTGGAAAATTTCATGAAAATCCAAAGACACTCGTTCTTTCATGGGATTGTCGACATATATATTTTTTTAATGTAAAACAGAAAAAAGTACTAATTCTCGAAAAAGTACCATTTTGGATATAAAGACTCCAATATCTAATAAAACTGATATTAGAAAAAGTTACCGATTTTCAAAAATATTACCATTTTTTATGCATCATTCTTCAAAAAAATATTCAAAATAGTTGTAGTAGTATCCTTTTAGGAAAAAGAATTAATTTTCAAAAAAGTAAAAATTAATTTTGTAAAAAATGTAACAATTCTTAAAAAAAGGTAGCGATTTTTTTAAAGTACCAATTTTAAAGATAAGTATAAAATTTTCATAATAATACTGATTATACCAAAAAATTACTAATTATATTAACCAAAAATTTACTAATTTGAAAAATTTTCAAAAAAAAAAAAGAAAAAAAGTTCCAATGCTTAAAAATAGTTCCAATTGGAAAAGATGTACCTCTTCTGAAAAAAGTAAGAAACAAGTAGCAATTTTTAAAAGTATCAATTAAAAAATATCAATAAAAAAAGTAGTAATTCTCAAAAAAAGTAATTTAAAAAAGGTAAAAAATTTTAATTAAGTACCAATTTTGTAAAACTGTAGAACTTTTCAAAAAAATATACCGCTTTTCGAAAAGTTTTTGGAAAGAGGTATTGATTTATAAAAAGTACATATTTTCGAAAAAAGTACTAATTTTAAAGAAAAGTACTGATTTTACAAAAAGTACAATTTTTAAAAAAATTAGTAATTTTAATAAAAGTATTTCCAAAAAAACCTTTTTTTCAAAAAAAGTTCTAATTTTCAAATAAGTAAAAAGAAGCACCTTTTTTTTTTTAAAAGTAGTTTTCAAAAAAAAAAAAAAAAAAAAACTTCTTTCTAAAAGGAAGTACCTTTTTCAAGAAAGTATCTTTTTCAAAAAAGTACCATTTTTCAAAAAATAATCTTATTGAAAAAATTTTGTTATTTTAGAAAATTTTTCCTGAAACGCGCACTAGTTTTAGGAAAAATTTTAAAAATTAATCTTAAAAAAAAAATTTTTTTTTCAAAAAGGCACTTCTTAAAAAACTATACTTTTTTGAAACATAATTAAATATAAATAATTTTTCCAAAAAATTTATTAAAAAAAGTAAGAATTTTCAATTAAGTTCCCATTTAAGAAAAAATAACAATTTTTAAAAAAGGTACCGGTTTAAAAAGTACCAATTTAAAAAAAAAAACTATAAATTTTTCAAAATTACATCGATTTGCAACTTAAATATACCGAAAAATTACTAATTTGAAAAAAGTACCTACTAATTATCAAAAAAAAGTTCACACAATATTTAAAAATAGTACCAATTTAAAAAATGTACCATTTTAGGAAAAAAGTACAAAATAATGACAATTTAAAAATTAGTACTAATTAAACTTTTAAAGTTAAGAATAAATTTCTCAAAATAGTTGCATTTAAAAAAAGTATCAATTAAAAAATTGCAACTACACTATACCAATTTTAAAAAAATACAGATTTTCCAAAAAAATATCTTTTTTGAAAAAGATACTAATTTTCAAAAAAGTTCCTATGTCTAAAAATAGTATTAATTTGTATAAAAAATAATATTTTTGAAAAAAAAACGTACAAAATAGTAGCAATTTTAAAAAGTCTATCAATTTTCTGAAAATGTATAAAAAAATACTAATTTTCAATAAAGTACTAATTTCGCCAAAATGTAACACTTTTAGAATTCAAATTTACCAATTTTCAAAAAAAAAAAAAATTATTTTTAAAAAAGTCCAAATATGGAAAAAATACTAATTGGCAAAAAAATACTAATTTTCGAAAAAAATACCAATTTTAATGAAAAAGTAGCAATACTCAAAAAAAGTACCGTTTATCAAAAAAGTACCATTTTTCCAAAGGTTATATTTTTCAAAAAATTACAATTTTCCAAAAAAGTATAATTTTTCAAAAAAGTACAATTTTTCAAAAAAGCACAATTTTTCAAAAAAATACTGTTTTTCAAAAAAGTACCGTTATTCAAAAAGTACATTTCTGAAAAAAATTAGTTATTTCAAAATTTGGGCCTTTTTTGAAAAATTTGAAAAAATTAATCTTAAAAAAGTTATTTTTTACTTTAAAAAAATTACTTCTTGAAAAACGGTACTGTTTTGAAATAGTACCGTTCTTGAGAAAAGGTACTTTTTGAAATAGTACCATTTTTTTAAAGTAGTAATATTTGCGGCAATAAAACCATTTTTCAAAAAAAGTTAAAATTAAAAAGAAAAACTAATAAAAAAATACTAATTAGCTAAAAAAAAAATTCAAAATTACCTTGGGTATATCATGTCCATATATATTATCTCTAGGTGGCAATTTTGGTGGTTTTTCACTACGTTTATGAGCCAATTGTTGTGATTGCATTATCAATTGTTCTCTGGTGGCAGCAACATGACCACTGCCATTAATACCAGCAACCATGCCATTATTCAAATGTTGCAGTGTATTAGTATTGCCATTTGTAATGATGTTGCCTGTGTTGTTGTTGTTGCTACTGTTGTTATTACCTGTCATACTTTGTGATTGTTGCTGTTGAAGTTGCTGTTGTTGTAAAAGTTGTTGTTGCTGTTGCAAAGACATCATACTACTCATTGCACTAGCACCAAAACCAGAGCTACCAGAACTACCGCCACTACCATTACCCGCCACACTATAGGGATCTTCATCAGGTATTGGTATTCTAGGACGATTTTTAATATCAACAATAGGACGTTGTACTAGAAATGATAAATAAACAATAATAATTTTATATAAAGAGTTATAAAATTTATATTTTTTTGTATGTGTGTATGTAGGGATTTAAAAAATAAATCAATTACTTCTTTCTGTAGATATTAAAGAGCGCGTATTGTTTTTTTTTTTTAATAAATTTGAATTGTGCGTTTAAAATTTTCGTTACCATTTTTCTTTTATATTTTTATTGTCTAAAAGGGGTTTTGCGTATTTCTTAAGTTATTGTTCTCAATTATTCATTGAAATATGATTGCGTTCGGTCTAAGCTTTACTATTTTATGCAAATGCAAATTTTGTTTTCTATAACATTTTTCATTTTACATTATAATATTGTAAGATTCTTTTGGGTTCTAGGTTTTTTTTATTTCATTTTTATTGACACAACAATTGGCGGTTTAAATTCAAAGCCAAATGTTACAATTCATGTTCAAACATAAAATGACATTTGAAAATGAAAGCTTTGAAAGAAAAAAAAAAAAAAAGAAATATGTATATGCATGAAAGTTTTACTTAAAGAAAATAAAATGGTTTATGTAAGAATGTTCTTTGCATTCTTTTTTCTGGGAAGTTCTTAAGATATTAACAATTTTTAACAAATTTGTATTTTTTCAAATTATCAAATCATGGGGAAATTGATAAGAATCAAAGGTTCTTTAAACCTTTGAGAAATTCCCAATTGTCTTTTGAATTATACCTTTAATATTTGATCGCAAATTATTTTTAATTTTCTTTAAATTTATATTCAAATTTAGAATTTTTCTGTGTAATATAACGACCTTAACTTTATTTCCGAGCCAATCAATTCAACAAATCCATCATAGAAAACAACACAAATTTATATATTTTCAATGTTTTTTTGATGTTGTTTTTCTAATTGATAGCATCTTCTTATACTTCATAGAAAACAAACAATAAATATAACTTTAACCTTGTACTTGTTTTTCATTGTTACAAAAAAACTAAAGCTCATTTTAAAATAAACAAAAAAAAAAAAAAAAAAAAAAAATTTAAAATCTATTTTACATATTTACATATGTTTGTATAAACATGATAATGTTCTTTGTGCAACATTCAATGCAACACAAAACAAACATTATCACAAATCACAACAAACTACAATTACATGCTTCATAGGCTGTCATTACCAAAACAGTCAAGAATATTTGATTAAAAGCACTTCTTTGTTTTTATTTCTAATGTTAAAGCATTTAATATCTTTTCTCTAAGTGTAGTGATACTATAAAAATTCATTTGAAACTCACCTGGTGGCAATTTTGATTTGAGCATATCCATTGCAACAACATTAACAATCAATACCCATATGGGACATTCTAATATGTCACTTTCGGATTTAACAAAAGCTACCGCTGACAAACATTGTGTTTCCAAACGACGACGATCTGGATAGGCTCGTCGCAATTCGCGATTAACATTTGATTGAAATTTTTTCATATCAAATAACTGCAAGAAGAAAAAACAACAAATTAATAAACATTAATAAAATAAACATTAATAAAATAAATATTAATTCTAATAATAAATAATAAAAATGAAAGAATAAAAAAATATATAATTTACGAGGCAGTTATTACCTAAGGTAATGTATAGAGTAATGATTTGATATTACTAAGTAATCATTTTAGGAAATGATCGTTATATAGTGTTTATATACCATCGTTTTAGAAGTTTGTTGTTTCCATAATACTTACTTTGACTATTTTTTCACTTTCTAATGCCTGATTTGGTAATTTCAAAATATCGGCACCTATGGACGTTTCCTCATTTTGATTACTGGCTGTACTTTTAACATAAACATTACTTTTGGCATAACGTCTTATCAATATATTACCAGCATCGTCCATTTTTATTTTAACACCCTGAAAAGGGACAAAAAAGGAAGCAATATTTAGCAAGAGACAGTTTTAGTAAAGAATGATAAATATAGATTTAACGAGTAATATGCCCTTCGCCGTTAGAAAATTAATGATTCATATGTATAACCGATAAAATAACATTTTCTTTTTTCGTAGAATCAAAATACAAACGATTTTTTTTTTATTTATTTTTTAAAGTGAGAAAATATTTTTGAAATCTATAACAATATGGATGTTAATGTATAGAGACAACAGTTTTCTTTATGTTTATAGTAACAAAATACTCTTTACCTAGTGTCTACATTAGGCAAATTTTTATCAAAACAAACGTCAAAATCAGTGCGAATATATACAAGGTAACTTTAGTTAAACAGTTTATTATTATTTTGGATGTTACAGTTGTCAAACTGCATATATAAAAAACAATAATAAATACACCATATTGTTGTTTTTGTGCAACTGTTACCACCTTCTACAAATTCGCGTTAAGTTTGACACTATGTTACAACACTAAACATTGTATGAAATTAACCCCAGGCTTACAACTGAGATTAACGCTGATAACGCGTTTATATTATATTATATTATATTTTATTATATTATATTATATTATATTATATTATATTATATTATATTATATTATATTATATTATATTATATTATGTTTATATTACGTTAAATCTTAAATTAGAGGTACACGTAGTCTAATAAATCCTATAACATATCATTATTTTCAATCAGTGACGGAGTAAACATGTCCTTTTTACTTAAGAAATTCGCGCTCTTTTAGAACAATTTTTATAAAAATATTTTTTAAAATAGAAAATAATCATGAAAAAACAATTTTACAAAAAACATTGTTTTTTTTTTTAGTAATTTCCAAAATACACAAACAAACTTTCGTATATATGAATTTTTTTGACAGTTCATCTTATAAGATAGTTGTGTAGAGAAATCTCATCACAACAGTCGTCTTATAATACTAATATTTGAATCTACACGTGAAATAATTATCTCAGAGAGCGAATTCGACACTTCTGACAGAAAAATCTTACATATTCTGTTGCGTATAGATGGACTGTAAACTAAAAGAAATTCTATTTACAACAATACGTATTTGTGGAATATATTTAGAACTAAGGCGAATTAAAACAGGTGACCTCATTTAATCAGCTGATTATTTCTTTTTACTATTTCGAATTGTCAAACTCCATATAATCACAATTTTTGCTTACCCGCTGAAGTGTCAAACTCCATACATAAAAAAATTAATGTATTCGTCGTATTGTTGTTTTTGTACAACTACTGCCACCTGTTTCATTTCGCCATGATTTGGAATTTAACAATTACGACGAGCCTATTGAGATAAATTTTTAACAAGACAAATCTCAAAATCAAGTCGAATTTATTGAAAGTGATAGGATGTACAAAAACAAATTTTTATGTATTGAGTTTGACATTTCTGCCAATAAATTAAAATTTGCTATACATGGAGTTTGACAGCAGTAACAACCAGGTCTGAGGTCACCTTGTGTAGATTCACTTTGATTTTGTTCTTTGTCTTGATAAACATTTTTTAGTATGGACAACAACACGTTAGGTAGAGAATAGATAATTTTTTATCAAGACAAACGTCAAAATTTTATCAGGAAAAAAATTTGTCTAGAATAGACAGGATTTATTTGTATTATTGCAGTATCAAGACAAAGTTGCTAATACTCGAGCTCTGACAACTTTTTATTGACAAAAGATGCCATTTTGATTGTTGTATATAGTTGATAAAGATAAAATAAATGTTCGGACAAAATTTGACGTTTGTTAAAAAAAAAAAAAACAAAATTTATTCTAATCTGGACAAGCTGTTAAAGATATAGAGTTATATTACACTTTGCCGATTTTTTTATACCTTTCACCATAGTATCATTTTTTGCAAAAATGGTGGTCTAGTGGAAAAGTTTTTGAAAAAGTTTTTTTGAAAACTTAAAAAAAAAACTTGAAAATTGTATATTTTTGAAAAATAGTACCATTTTCTTGAAATAATGGTTTTGAAAACAGGTACTTAAAAAACTCGTACATTTTCTTGAAAATTTGTACTTTAATTGTTTTCATTGGTACTTTTTAAAAAACTGTATTTTTTCTTTTATACATTTAGTACTTTTTGTTTAGAAAAGTTGTGCCTTTTTAAAAATGATTATAGTACACTTATTTTTTTAAAATCGGTTTTGTTTTAAAATTTTGTATTTATACCCCACATCACCACAGGTGGTTGGAGTATTATGCATTTGTGCTGATGTTTGTAAAGCAAAGAAAAAATCATCCAAAACCCACCTTAAAGTATACCATTCGACTCAGAATCACTTTTTGAGACGATGCAACGATGTCCGTCCGTCCATCCGTTTGGCTGTCCATGTAAACCTTGTGCACAAAATACAGGTCGCAATTTTGAAGATAATTCAATGAAATTTGACACATAGGACTTGCATGACACAAGCATGAAGACTATTGAAATTGGTAATGCTCGGTCCGTTATTTCACCTAGCCACCATACAAATATCCTCCCGGAATAGGGGTTTAACGATTATAAATGCCTTAAATATAGCAATATTTTAATGAAATTTGGTGCAAGGAAGTATTAATCTTTGTGCCAAATTTTACGAAGATCGGTCCATAATTGACCATAGCTCCTATATAAAGCCCTTATTTTAACGTGCAAATATCCCATAAGAATGTTAGTGTCAAGTTTATATTCGACACAAATAAGTTTTATATAAGTAGAAATTGCAGTGACATATTTTATGAGGATCGCTCCATAATTTACCATAGCTCCCATATATGTCCACTTTCGCGAGTCACCCTAAAGTGCATAAATTCATATAAATGTTAGAATTAACGTAACATTCTGTATTCGTATATTTTATTTTACACTTAGAGATAGTATGGGACCACAATTGTCCATATGTCTAATATAAGACCCCTCCACGAATTTTGATGGACATACACAATGGTGTGGGGCATCATTTGGTCAGGCTTTTATTTTTTTGAGAACTGGCACTGTGTTGAAAATAGATGCTTTTTTCGATAATTGATGCAGTTTTTTAAAATGAGTACTTTTTTATAGAATTTGTACTTTTTTTAAATAGTACCTTTTTCACATTTGTCACTTTTTTTAAAAAATATTACTTTTTTTGAAAGTTGACATTATGCTTTGTTAATGATTTTTTCATTTGCTGTCATTTTTTAAATGTTTCAAGAGTTTTTCACCGCAGTTTTTTGTTTTTTCTTTAGCTTCATCAGCAATGAAAAAAAAAACAATACCAAAATTATATTGCAATGCACAGTGGGGCAGAATCGAAATTTTTTGGAAATAAATCTGTAACTTCTGATCGGCTGGTTGGATTTTCATGAAATTTGGTATAGGCATAGCATAGGAGTGTACAATGTTAAGTTTGGAAAGCGGGCACAACAAACCCCTCAGGGGCGGATCTAAGAGGGCTCAAAGTTAGGTACCTCTGACATAAAAAATTTTTAATCGCTTGCCAAATTTTTGTTTTTCGTCCGATTTCAAATTGACTCTTTCAGATATTTTATCTAATGAAAATTCACAGAATACCTGTAAATATATATACCTGTGGGATATATCCAATAGATATATATAAATGCGCTTTAATTAGTTAATTCTTTAATTAGTTAAGAAAAAAGCTAATAAAACCGGTCGGAAATACTATTATGAAAAAACTGGACCAAGAACATGCAAAATTATGGTGCTTAAAAATTCAAACGCAAATAACTCGAAAACTATAAGAGATAAATATAACATTGTACACTCCTCTGCTACGCCTATACCAAAATTTCATGAAAATCCAACCGGCCGATCAGAAGTTACAGATTTATTTGCAAAAAATTTCGATTCTGCTCCACTGTGCAATGGTTTTCGTAGAGAGATCTGCGAAAAAACCAAGTCCGTAGCTTACATGTGAGTTTGCTAGCTGATAACTAATTCTTTTCATCAATAAAGATGGACATTAATCAAAATACTTCTAAACAAAAGGAAAAAATAAAAAATATTTTTTAAAATTGTCACCTAATGTTATTCCGAATTAAATTCCTTTTTAAAGAAGAAATCTACTGAAATATAATTCAATAGTTTAAAATAGGATTTGCTTTTAGTTTCAATTTGTACTCCATAAAAATGATTATTAGGAAATTATAAACAAATTAAGTTACATTGATTTTCAAAAACAATTTGATTTATTAACAATAATTATAATTAAATTTATTTGTAATTAATTATTACAGAACTGTAGCTTCTTGTCAGCATTGTTTATGTCGCCAAAATCCTTAAAAGTCGTTCATTTTGCCTTTAACAAATTGTATTGTAAAATATGGACAGCAAAAGCAAAAACAAAACAAAACATATTCACACCTTTCTTTACTCTTCCTGGGAATTTCTTTTATCGCCAGTGAGGTGACTTTTGATCTTAATGACTAAATCATGACTTTATTATTTAAAAGAATATAAAATTTTCTTTAAATCTGTTAATATTTCCTTGAAAATAAAGCAAAGAACAAACAAATATTTAAGATAATTTATCATCATATAGAATTATTTATTACCAAATTTTTGTAGTGTTGTTTTTTTACAGTGAAATATATAACGAAACTGGATAAAAATTTTATTTATTAGTTACAAATGTAGATCTTTTTGAGCAAAATTAAGAAAAAAAAAAAATAAATAAATAAATAAAATAAAAAAATAAATGCCACTGACATTTAGCTGATCATATATTTTTATGTAAAATAAATATTAGAAGTGGCTGGCGTGGCCTTACTTGCTATTAAATATTTATTCTTTATTTTGTATTTGGTTTTTCAATTCTTGTTTATTTTTTTTAGTTCTTATGTTCTTTATGTTTAAAGATTAATTTGGTTCTTTGACTAACAATAACTTTGATTTATTTTTTAAGATTTTTATTAAACAACTGGCCAATATCTTGTGACAATTCATTATTAAGAGTGGGTGTTGGTTTTTTATCATTATAAATGACTATTCTTTTTTTTTAATTTTTTGCTTTATTTGATAGTTATAAATGTATTTAATTAATTTATCTCTTTTTTTTTTGCTTAAACGTTAATGACTTGTTGTTAATCTTGTGTATGTTTTCTTTTTTTTTTGTTTGTAAGATTTAATTTATTATATCATTAATGCACGGGTGTGAATGTTATTAAATTTTTTTTTAATCATTTACTTACTTGGCCAATATGCTTTTTTAATTCTTCAGTTTTTTGATCTCGCATTGGATTGTCGAAACCACATAAACCGATTCTGAAAGAAAATATAAAAGGAAATAATTGTTAAAGTAAAACTGTAAGATTAAAAAAGACTAAAAAATTAAAAAATCCTGATGAAAATTCCTCTAAGTTAACGAGATCTTCAGAAAGTTTATTTCAGCAGACGGACGAATGGAAAGAAAATTTGTTTGATAAATTTCCTTTTTATAGAAAATTTTCGATATTTTTTTTCTATAGAAAATGTTTAATAATTTTTTTTCTAAAGAAAATTTCTTTAAATTTTCTTATTATGGAAAATTTTTGAAAATTTTTTTTCTAAAAAAAATTTGAAATAAAGTTTCTTTTTAAAGAAAATTTTCGATAAATTAAAAAAAGAGTTTTTGATAAATTTACTTTTTATACAAATTTTTCAATAAGTTTTATTTTTTTTGTATCAATTTTCTTTTTATACATAATTTTTTTTTATAGAAAAATTTTCAAAAAATTTTCTTTTTATAGAAATATTTCGATAAATTTTCTTTTTATAGAACATTTTCGATTATAATTTTTTTTTTGAAAATTTTCTATAAATTTTTTTGATACGAAATTTTTTATACATTTTATTTTTATACGAAATTTTTGATAAATTTTCCTTTTATAGAAAAATTTCTTTTTATAGAAAATTTTCGATAAATTTTCTTTTTATAGAAAATTTTCGATAAATTTTCTTTTTATAGAAAATTTTCGATAAATTTTTTTTTATAGAACATTTTCGATAAATTTTCTTTTTATAGAACATTTTCGATAAATTTTCTTTTTATAGAACATTTTCGATAAATTTTCTTTTTATAGAACATTTGCGATAAATTTTCTTTTTATAGAAAAATTTCATTAAATTTTCTTTTTATAGAAAAATTTCATTAAATTTTCTTTTTATAGAAAATTTTCATTAAATTTTCTTTTTATAGAAAATTTTCGATAAATTTTATTTTTATAGAAAATTTTCGATAAATTTTATTTTTATAGAAAATTTTCGATAAATTTTCTTTTTATAGAAAATTTTCATTAAATTTTCTTTTTTCTAGAAAATTTTCGATAAATTTTGATTTTTATAGAAACTTTTCGATAAATTTTGATTTTTTTAGAATTTAGAAATTTTCTTTTTATAGAACATTTTCGATTATAATTTTCTTTTTGAAAATTTTCGATAAATTTTTTATAAATTTTCTTTTTATACGAAATTCTTATACGAAATTTTTGATAAATTTTCCTTTTATAAAAAATTTTCTTTTTATAGAAAATTTTCCATAAATTTTCTCTTTATAGAAAATTTTCGAAAAAATTTTCTTTTTATAGAAAATTTTCGATAAATTTTCTTTTTATAGAACATTTTCGATAAATTTTCTTTTTATAGAACATTTTCGATAAATTTTCTTTTTATAGAAAATTTTCAATAAATTTTCTTTTTATAGAAAATTTTCGATAAATTTTCTTTTTATAGAAAATTTTCAATAAATTTTCTTTTTATAGAAAATTTTCAATAAATTTTCTTTTTATAGAAAATTTTCGATAAATTTTCTTTTTATAGAACATTTTCGATAAATTTTCTTTTTATAGCAAATCTATTAAATTTCTTTTTATAGAATACTGTTATAATTTTTTTTATAGAAATTTTTTAATAATTTTTTCCATAGAAAATATTAAAATAGTTTTTTTTTTTATTTTTGTTTTCTTTTCGTTTTTTTAACAAATTTTTGTTTCAATTGCTTGAGAAAATACTTTTAAAATATTATTATTAATCACATTTTAATTTCTAAATATATATATATATATATATATATTTTTTTTCTTTAGAAAAATCTTAATATTTTCGGCAAAATCTTAAAAATTTTCAACATTGAAGAAAAAAACAACCTACATGCTATGCTGACCAAAACTCTAAAAAAATATATTTAATAAAAAAATTATAAGTGTTGATTTATGTGAGTTATTAAAAATATAAGTGGCTGACATAAAATATATTTTGCATAAGAATGTTGAGATTTTTATGGTCTTAATTTATAAAAAAATAAAGAAACATAACAACGAAATTGCATTAAATATGATTTCGTTAGTATAATGCCAACAAACTCAAAACCAAAAAGCGAAAACAAACCTTTAATCTAAGACAAACCAGCTAAGCAACCACGCCATGAAAAGCCAGGCTAATATTATACCATTGTATACCAGTAACAGCACCATATGTTGTTTTTTAAAGTATTTTGACATGTAACATTTAAGTTTTAAAATCAAAAACACACACTTCACACATAAAATGGTGCGCCCGCCATTTAATGGGAACAAGTATAAGATTTATTTACTAAATGAAAATTTGACATGATATTTAAGCTTTGAAATAAACTGCAATTATAAAGTGGTGGTGTGGTAATAAAGAAAAAAATATACGCTTTTCTAAGAAAAATACATAAATGAAATACTTTACCCCTATTCTATATATAGTATGCATTTAATTATACCTCTTTTTAACAAAATTGTAGATTTTACGACATAACATTTACAGTCTTTGATTTTCAATTTTTGTATATTTAAAAATTAAATCGAAAATATTAAGAATAAAATGTATCTTAGCTTACAAATAATATTTAGTTATTTTCTATAAAAAGGCAATAGTGTGATATGTTTATAGTAGGCACATTTGTCGTCACATTTTGAGAGGGCAAGTGCAAAATTTTAAAAATATACACTGCAAAACAAAATTTTTTGAATAAATCAATAAAAATACATAGTGGAACCTACAATTTCATAAATTAATTGTTTAATTAAAAAAATTAATGCCGTTGGATTATTTTCCCGTTCTTAAAAAGACAACATTGTGAAAGTGCAGAAGGGAAAGATTAAAAAATTGATCCATTAAATTTGTCGATTACGTTGTGAGATGGGAACGGTAAAATTTAGAAAATATGTCCGGCATTAAGGAGACATTTAAATCTATAAAAGATGTAAAAGTTTCATTAAACTATTTGCGGAACTGACAATGACTGCCTATAAAATTTAGTGGACATTTTTGCCCGTTTTCTTTTCTGGCAAAAATATTGCCCTATAATTGCAATTTTTGATCTAATCTGTGAAGAAAGGCAACATGATAAATTGTAAATTGCTTGTCTATTTTTTCATAAAAAGCAATATTGCCAGAGGTCAAAAAGAACAATTTAAAAAATATAGCCAAGGTAAATTTTAAAGAAAAATTGTGAGAGTGCAGAAAGTAAAATTCACATAATAAATCTGTATAGGAAACTAATATGAAATGAATGAAAGGCTGCGGTTATAGCATATTTTTTATTATTTTTTTTTGTGTATTATATTGTGCAAAAAGGCAACATTGCGAACTTACTGTTTTCTACAGATTTCACCTTTGAAATGCGGAAAAAGTTTAAAGCTTATGATAAGGCAAAAAACGCAACATAATAAGTATCTGCCCAAAATGTTCCATTTATTTTGCTCTTTGCTATAGCTAGCCAAAGCAAAGGGCAGAAAAAGTCAACATTTTAGCTAGAAAAGAAAACGATAGTATATTATAAATAAAAATTTATTAAAGAGCATTTTCGACGAAAATAAGTATTCAAAATTTAATTGTCTTTCTTTTTAGAGGCAATTTTTTACAAAGATAATATTTTAATATGGAAAGGCAACATTTTGAAAATGTTAACTTGTAAAAAGGTAACAGAAGAAACGCTATAAGTAAAGCAATAGAAATAATTAAACTTTTTTTAATTCAGTTTCTTTGAAATGTTTTCTTTTAGTGAAAATGTTGCTTTTTTGCATTTTAGTTTATTGAGTAAAGGGCAAAATTGTGATAATATTTTGAGAGTATAGGCAAAAAAAAAATATATTAAATTTTAAAAATCCAGTGTTGCCTTATTTTCAAAAATATGTATATCTAATAACACTTTAATAAATATTTGTTTTACGTATGTAAAATCGATTTTTTTCTTTTAGCGAAAAGTAAAGTAAAAACTAATAGATTTTTAAATGAAATATCGTTATATTTCATTCTGATATATCAGTTTGTTGATGATAATAAATATTTTTTCTTTATACCGCTAAACAAGAATAAGTAATTTAAAATAATCCACTTGCAATTTTTATATTGATAAAATGTTATAACTAAAACTTGTTGTTTAATTCTATATCCATAAAACTATTAAAGTGATAATTACTAGTTTAAATACAAATCATAGTTTTAAGCTCAATATTTAACCACATTTAAAAAACTACCAGCAAAACTTTATAATATTCAATTTCATACATATCAAGAGCTTAAACAAGAAACTTGTAACTTAAATCTTTTGATTTACTATAAAAAAATTTGATATCTAACTATCAATTGGATTTATTGAATCAAAAACTTATTTAAAAAAATATCAACATGCCATTCTTAATTTAAAATCCAAACTAGTTTTGAAAAATAAAAAAAAATTTCTTTATAAAATTAAAAATTTTTATATATTAAAAATATTCCATAAAACTTGGTTGTCTTGAAAAATTTGTGTTAAATATAAAAACCACAAAAATGCTGTTTATATATACAAACATTATGTATAGATAGTTAAATATTAAAGGCGTTGTAAATATAATATCTTTTTTAAAATGTATATAGAAAAATAAAAATGTGTATGTTTAATATCTTTAAAGAAAAAATATACTAAAAGGGGTCTTAATAATAAATGCAATTTTAAATTAAAAAAAAAAAAAAACAAAAAAACGACTATCTATATGTTTAAGAAACAAAAATTGAAACAAAAACCAAAAATTATAAAAAAATCAACGAAACAGTGGATGACCTTGCAACCGTTGCACTCGCATAATCTCCTACTTTAACTGTAGAATACATTATAAGATTGCATTTTTTTTATTTTTTAGTTTTTTTTCGTTTCTTTAACTAAACAAGTCTGTATTAAATAATGAAGTTATGGTGTGGTTTGCAGCAGGTTTCTGCTTCGCTGAGTTTTTCTTCTTTTTTGATACGGTATTCTTTTTTATACTTAGTATAAAACTTTATCGTTTTTAGGCGTTTATTTTTGTTTTATTTCTTTTACCGTTTTATTGTGTTTTATATAAAACTATTTTTAGAAAAGTCGATTTTTGCTAGCTACGAACATTAAAAGTAAAAGTGCTTTTTTTTTTTGCAAATTGTTGACTTAAATAGGAGATAAGAAAATAAAAAAATATATAAATAAAAGGTTCAAAATATAAAGAAAATGATTTTCTTAAAAAAGATTTAAATTATTTCTACAGAAAGTTTTTCTTTTAATAAGTTGTTTTCTATAGAAAATATCCAATTAAAGAGTTATTTTCTATAAAAAAATAACTCTTATTAAAAGATACATTTTCCTTTTTTAAGAGCTATTTTCTACAGAAAATTAAGAGATATTTTCTATAGAAAATATCTGTTAATAAAAGAGATATTTTCTATACAAATTATCTGTTAATAAAAGAGAAATTTTCTATAGAAAATATCTCTTAATAAGAGAGAAATTTTCTATAGAAAATATATCTTAATAAAAGAGATATTTTCTATAGAAAATATCTCTTAATAAAAGCCACATTATCTCTATAGAAAATATTTCTTAATAAAAGCGACATTTTCTCTATAGAAAATATCTCTTAATAAAAGCGACATTTTCTCTATAGAAAATATCTCTCAATAAAAGACAAATTTTCTATAGAAAATATCTCTTAATAAAAGAGAAATTTTCTATAGAAAATATCTCTTAATAAAAGAGAAATTTTCCATAGAAAATATCTCTTAATAAAAGAGGAATTTTCTATAGAAAATATCTCTTAATAAAAGAGGAATTTTCTATAGAAAATATCTCTTAATAAAAGATAAATTTTCTATAGAAAATATCTCTTAATATAAGCGACATTTTCTCTATAGAAAATATCTCTTATTAAAAGAGAAATTTTCTATAGAAAATATCTCTTAATAAAAGAGAAATTTTCTATAGAAAATATCTTAATAAATTTTCTATAGAAAATATCTCTTAATAAAAGCGACATTTTCTCTATAGAATATATCTCTTAATAAAAGCGACATTTTCTCTATAGAAAACATCTCTTAATAAAAGCGACATTTTCTCTATAGAAAATATCTCTTAATAAAAGCGACATTTTTTCTATAGCAAATAATAAATTAATAAAAGAGAAAATTTCTATAGAAAATACCTCTTAATAAAAGAGAAAATTTCTATAGAAAATATCTCTTAATAAAAGAGAAAATTTCTATAGAAAATATCTCTTAATAAAAGAGAAAATTTCTATAGAAAATATCTCTTAATAAAAGAGAAAATTTCTATAGAAAATATCTCTTAATAAAAGAGAAAATTTCTATAGAAAATATCTCTTAATAAAAGAGAAAATTTCTATAGAAAATATCTCTTAATAAAAGAGAAAATTTCTATAGAAAATATCTCTTAATAAAATCTCTTAATAAAAGAGAAATTTTCTATAGAAAATATCTCTTAATAAAAGAGAAATTTTCTATAGAAAATATCTCTTAATAAAAGAGAAATTTTCTATAGAAAATATCTCTTAATAAAAGAGAAATTTTCTATAGAAAATATCTCTTAATAAAAGAGAAATTTTCTATAGAAAATATCTCTTAATAAAAGAGAAATTTTCTATAGAAAATATCTCTTAATAAAAGAGAAATTTTCTATAGAAAATATCTCTTAATAAAAGAGAAATTTTCTATAGAAAATATCTCTTAATAAAAGAGAAATTTTCTATAGAAAATATCTCTTAATAAAAGAGAAATTTTCTATAGAAAATATCTCTTAATAAAAGAGAAATTTTCTATAGAAAATATCTCTTAATAAAAGAGAAATTTTCTATAGAAAATATCTCTTAATAAAAGAGAAATTTTCTATAGAAAATATCTCTTAATAAAAGAGAAATTTTCTATAGAAAATATCTCTTAATAAAAGAGAAATTTTCTATAGAAAATATCTCTTAATAAAAGAGAAATTTTCTATAGAAAATATCTCTTAATAAAAGAGAAATTTTCTATAGAAAATATCTCTTAATAAAAGAGAAATTTTCTATAGAAAATATCTCTTAATAAAAGAGAAAT
Source organism: Protocalliphora azurea (assembly GCA_932274085.1). Taxonomy (NCBI): domain Eukaryota; kingdom Metazoa; phylum Arthropoda; class Insecta; order Diptera; family Calliphoridae; genus Protocalliphora; species Protocalliphora azurea. The sequence continues at coordinate 149,431,802 of OW026521.1, read as the reverse complement.
TTTCTATAGAAAATATCTCTTAATAAAAGAGAAATTTTCTATAGAAAATATCTCTTAATAAAAGCGACATTTTCTCTATAGAAAATATATCTTAATTAAAGCAACATTTTCTCTATAGAAAATATATCTTAATTAAAGCGACATTTTCTCTATAGAAATATCTTTTAATAAAAGAGAAATTTTCTGTAGAAAATATCTTTTATTAAAAGGGAAATTTTCTGTAGAAAATATCTCATAATAAAAGCGACATTTTCTCTATATAAAATATCTCTGAATAAAAGAGAAATTTTCTATAGAAAATATCTTTTAATAAAAGAGAAATTTTCTATAGAAAATATCTTTTAATAAAAGAGAAATTTTCTATAGAAAATATCTTTTAATAAAAGAGAAATTTTCTGTAGAAAATATATTTTAATAAAAGAGAAATTTTCTGTAGAAAACATATTTTAATAAAAGAGAAATTTTCTGTAGAAATTTTTTAATAAAAGAGAAATTTTCGGTAGAGAATATCTTTATTAAAAGAGAAATTTTCTATGGAAAATACCTCTTAATAAAACAGAAATTTTCTATAGAAAATATAGAATAAGAAAATAAAAAAGAAAATTTTTTGTGGAAAATATCATAAAATTTCCCTTTTATTAAGAGACATTTTCTATACAATGTATCTCTTTGTATAGAAGAGAAAGAGAGAAAAGAAGAAACGATCCAAATGTTTTAATGGTCAGTCTGTTGTATTTATCAGTTTTAATTAATTTAAATTAGTTCTGTCTTCTTTTAAGTCCCCTATTCATTGGCAGTATAAGTCCTAGGGCACCAAAGAAATATTCCAATATTGTCATCCTTTAAATTTAAAAATTGACGTGTTTATCTTAATTAAATTTATATGTTTTGTTTTTTTAATTATTGCCGTTTAAAATAAAATACTGTTTAAACCATTTGAATGCTAATTTTATCCCATTTACATGAATTTATTTTATGTCTATTTTTAAGTGAAAAAATCACAAAAACAAAATGAAAATATAAATTCTGCTAGCCAACTGTGTATTGTTTAATATGTTAAATAGTCAATGCTTAACCTATATTTTTATTTATTCTGTTTACCTCATGGTAACATAATTTATTTATTTATTTAGTTTGCAACAAAAGAACCTTGGCACTCCTTGAATTATGGTGCTATTTGGCGTTTTTTAAGCCACTACTTCTATATATACTATTCTTTTAAATAGAGCTTGTGACCGTTATGTCTTTAAGTAATAAATAACTGTAATGTTAAAAATAAATGTTTAATTCCTTTAAATATTTTTAGGTCATTTTTTTAGTTTTTGCCTCATTTATCAACAATTGACAATATGTCAGAAGATATAATTCTAGTTAGCGGACTTTAATGTTATTAAAATAATGATTTATTCTTAAACTTTTCCTTTATTGTATTTTATATTTTATATAATAAAATAACGCCCACAGGATTGTTTACTTTTGGGAGCAAAAATAAATTAAAAATTTTCAAATTATTTAAAATGATTATCATATATAGTTTTTCTTTGTGGCGCCATTTACATTTAAGACGGATCTATTTTTTATGAGTTTAATAAATTTACTTAAGGTAAACGGTAATTATATTTTCCAAAGAAAATATTTCTTTGCTGCAGATAAATAATTTTATTTACTGAAAGAAAAACTTTTAATAGAAAACATTTTGTATTTAGATTGAAATTTTATAATATTTAAAAATACATTTTTCCTTATTTAAAGAAAACTTTTCAATAAAAATAGCATCTTATTTAAAGAAAAATTATCAACAGAAATTATGGATAAATTTTCTATAGAAATATTTATGAAAAAAAAAACTGTCTATAGAAGAAAACATTCCTTATTAAAAGAGACATTACCTATAGGAAATATCTGTTATTTAAAGACAAATTTTCTATAGAAAATATTTCTTATTTAAGAAGAAATTTTCTATAAAAATATGTCTCTAAATAACAGATATTTCCTACAGAAAATTGCTCTAATTAGAAGAGAAAATTTCTATGGAAAATTTCTGTTATGAGAAGAAATTTTCATTAGAAAATATCTCTTATTAGAAGAGAAATTTTCTACAGAAAATATCTCTTATTAGAGGAGGAATTTTCTACAAAAAATATCTCTTATTAGGGGAGGAATTTTCTATAGAAAATATCTCTTATTAGAAGAGAAATTTTCTACAAAAAATATCTCTTATTAGAAGGGAAATTTGCTACGTGAAATATTTTACAGAAAATATCTCCTATTAAAAAAAAAAAATTTCTATAGAAAATATCTCTTATTAGAAGATTCAATTTTTACAGAAAATGTCTCTTATTAGAAGAGAAATTTTCTATAGAAAATATCTCTTATTAGAAGAGAAATTTTATACAGAAAATATCTTTTATTAGAAGAGGAATTTTCTATATAAAATCTCCCTTATAATAAGAGATATTTTCTATAGAAAATATGAAATTTTCTGTAGAATGTAAATTTTATTAAAACAGAAATTTTATAGACTTCAATAGACAATATATCTTGATTGAAGAGAAGCTTTTTATAAAAAAGTCTATATTAAAAGATAAATTTCCATACAAAATATATCTTCATAAAAAATAAATTTTCTAGAAATTATCTCCTCTTTAAGAGAAATTTTCTGTAGAATATAATTCTTTCTAAGGATAAACTTTTTGCAGAAATTATGTATTATCTAAAAATAAATTTTCTATATATAGTGTCTCTTAATTAAAGAAAATTTTCTACAGAAAATATCTCTTAACTAATATCCCTTAATTATAAGGAAAATTTCTATAAATATAGAAACTAAAGAGAAAATAAATATTTTTAATCAAAAATTATTTAAATATTTTCAACATTAAATTTGAAGGCTACATAAAATTTGGAACAGTCAAATATAGCACTCAGATTTGCTCTTCTTTTTGATCCTATTATTACACTTTACCTTCTAGATCTTGTTTTTGTAATTTAATTAGTGTTTGACAACTATAACAATAAACATAAAATAAATGCCTTAATGATTAAACCAAACCAGTCAAATGATTAATGACATTCATTAATTATAATTTGCATAAAAGGATCTTATCGGTAGACAAAACATAAGAGTTGGCCAGAATAAAAAACCTCTATTGTTAGCTTTTATCACCTTGACTACTAGTAGTATTTAAGTTAACACTAGCATAAAAAAAGACAATTAAATGATGTCTATTAATTAAAACTGTCAGTAACACTCACGCATGTTTTTTTATAACAATAGCAAAAAGGAGTGGAAATAAAGGATTTGTGAATGTTTGTGCCACAATATGAGGCACAAGGTGTTGAGTTAATTTAATAGATTTGCTGATTTTTATTATAGAGAGATGTCTTGTTAGTGAGTTGTGTCTGCTGCTTAAGGAAAAATGCAAATTTGCTGTGGTCACATAAACAACTCTTATGCAAGTATTAATTAGACACGCTTAATGGTGGGGCCTTGTTGTATATTTTTTGCACAAAAAAATAAAGTAAGGCTTGTTATAATTTAATGATAATTAATTTCATAATCATAAAATCTTGTTAAATAAAGTAAAAAGAAAAAAATAAAAAAATAAATTTCAGGTTAAAGGAAAACAAAAGACTTAGGAAACAAACTGGTCAATAATAAATTAGCATTTATACTAAATAAATTGTTACTTTTATTTTTAAATGCTATAAAACAATTTTAGCATTAACCTTTAAAAGACCCTATTTAATTTTAAAAATTTACATTTTAGCACCTGATTAAAAAACACAGGTTTTTTCCTATTTAAACACTCCTCATTTGTTTTATTTTTCAGATTTTTTGCCGCTTTTTTTCTAAATGAAATGCAATGCATAACGTTGAACTCTTACAACAAGCACTTGTTATGATTTCCGTTGAAATTGATGGAATAAAATTTATAAAAGAAACAACAACAAGAAGAGGAAAAAAATGTTAACAGAAATTCATCATAAATTCAAATATTTAAACTATCGCGTTTAAGATGATGATTACAATGACCTCGTCACGTTTGACTTTCGCTATTTAAAGACTGTAACAGCAGTAACAACAATAATGGTAGCAGTCGTAGAAGAAGTCACAATGCAAAAAATAAAAAAAAGTCAGCCATCATATCGTTCATCTATTTTGCATCTCGTTGTAAGTACAAACTAAAACTATGAATAACTGACTAACTGAGCGAGTGAGTGAGTGCACTTTACATTATGACTTGGCAATGTATTGGCAAAGTTTGTAACAGAAAAAGAAGAAGAAAACCTAAAGCCATCATGGTGGCTGCGTTAAAAGCGTTCTTCAGCTCCACCATCATCATTATCGTCATCATCATTATAGTCATCTTATTTGGTTTCCAAAAACATGATTTGCATTTCATCAACTGTAACGACAATAAACTAGAAACTAGAAAAAAAAATGAAGAAGCTCCTTTAGATTCCCAAACAAAATGGGTAAGTCAGTCAGTCATGTTGTTTGAAATTTTTATATTTTTAAATGATTTTTTTTTTGTTTGGCTTTTATAAAATAGGGATTGTTCTTTTTTTCGAAATAAAAATCAGTATTAAAGTTGTGACATTTTGTAAAGTTGATATCTCTAAATACAAGATGTAAACGTGCTTTGTTCAATTCCTTTGTTTTTGTTTCAGTTTTAATTTTTTTTACTAGTTTTTAAATGTTCGTAAATAAATTACTTATGTATATCTAAAAGTTTTCAGTTTCTTTTGTTAACGCAAAAGTTCAAATAAAATATGTGATGGGTTGTGAATAAAAAAGCAAGAGTCAAAAAAAAAAAAAAAAAAAATACAACAAGAATTGCCAAATTAGATTGTAGTTAATATTAAGAAGCTAACAAAACAAAATTATTCTGAATGATATTTTGAGACAAGACATGCAAATTAATTGACAGATGTGTCAGAGAAGCAAATAAAATTATACAAAATTAAAGAAAATTTTTCTAAAAAAAATAATTTTTATTTATACTGACTTTTTCCATAAAGTAATTCTTATTTAAAGATATATTTTCTATAGAAAATAAGTCTTAATTAAAGAGAAATTTTCTATAGAAAATAATTCTTAATTAAAGAGAAATTTTTATAGAAAATAATTCTAAATTAAAGAGAAATTTTTTATAGAAAATAATTTTTATTTATACTGACTTTTTCTATACAAAATAACTATTATTTAAAGATATATTTTCTATAGAAAATTGCTCTTAAAATTTCTATAGAAAATAAACCTTAATTAAGGTGAAATTTTCTTTAGAAAATAACTCTTAATTAAGGAGAAATTTTCTATGGAAATTAACTTTTAATTAAGGAGGAATTTTCTATAGAAAATAACTCTTAATTAAAGAAAACTTTTCTATACAAAATAACTCTTAATTAAGGAGAAATTTTCTGTAGAAAATAATTTTTAATTAAAGAGAAATTTTTATACAAAATAACTCTAAATTAAAGAGAAATTTTTTATAGAAAATAATTTTTATTTATACTGACTTTTTCTATACAAAATAACTATTATTTAAAGATATATTTTCTATAAAAAATTGCTCTTAAAATTTCTATAGAAAATAAACCTTAATTAAGGTGAAATTTTCTTTAGAAAATAACTCTTAATTAAGGAGAAATTTTCTATGGAGAATAACTTTTAATTAAAAAGAAATTTTCTATAGAAAATAACTTTTAATTAAAGAGAAACTTTCAATAGAAAATAACTCTTAATTAAAGAAAAATTTTCTATAGAAAATAACTCTTAGTTCACGAGAAATTTTCTATAGAAAATAGCTGTTAAAATTTCTATAGAAAATAACTCTTAATTAAGGAGAAATTTTCTACGGAAAATAACTTTTAACTAAGAAGAAATTTTCTATAGAAAATAACTCTTAGTTCAAGAGAAATTTTCTATAGAAAATAACTCTTAGTTAAAAAGAAATTTTCTATAGAAAATAACTTTTAATTAAAAATAATTTTTCTATAAAAAATCTCTTATTAGGAGATTTTTTATAAATATCTTTTTTATCAATGCACATTTTCTTAAAAAGATATATCTTTTTTAAAGGGAAATTTTCTTTAGGAAATAAAAAATAAAAAATAGAGAAATTTCAGAAAATTTCTGCTTTTTCTACTTACAGAGGAATTTTGTATAGAAAATGACGAATTTTTTTGAAGAGAAATTATCAATTAAATTATTTTTATTAATTTTTTTTTAAGAGAAAATTTTTTGTGGAAAATAACTTTTAATTAAAGAGAAATTCTCAATAGAAAATAAATTTTAATTAAAGAAAAATTTTCTATAGAAAATAACTCTTAGTTCAAGAGAAATTTTCTATATAGAAATTTTCTATATATAAAATTTCTATAGAAAATAACTCTTAATTAAGGTAAAATTTTCTACAGAAAACAACTCTTAATTAAGCAGAAATTTTCTATGGAAAATAACTTTTAATTAAGGAGAAATTTTCTATGGAAAATAACTCTTAATTTAAAAGAAATTTTCTATAGAAAATAACTCTTAATTAAAAATAATTTTTCTATAAAAAGATCTCTTATTAGGAGATTTTTTATAAATATCTTTTTTAAAGGGACATTTTCTTTAGGAAATAAAAAAATAAAGAAATAGAGAAATTTCAGAAAATTTCTGCTTTTTCTTACTTACAGAGAAATTTTGTATAGAAAATAACAAATTTTTTTTGAAGAGAAATTTTCTATTAAAAATAAATATTTTTTTAAGAGAATTTTTTTTTGTGGAAAATATCTCTTATTAGAAGAAAATTTTCTATAAAAAATATTTGCTTTTGTAGAGAAATTTTCTATAGAAAATTTAACGTAAAAAATGTCTATTATTTGAAGATATATTTTCTTTGAAAAATATCTTTTATTAAATATGGAATTTTCTATAGAATATATCTGTTTTTGCTGAGAAAATTTTTATATGAACTATCTTATATTTGCAGAAAATAAGTATGGAAATATGGAAAATATCTCTTTTTCATGAGAATTTTTCTGTAAAAAATATATTTTCTTTGCAGATAAATTTGGCCTAGAAAATATTTGTTATTTACATAGAAAATTTCTTTTATTAAGAGAAATTTTCTTTAGCAAATATCTTTTAGTTTAAGAGATATTTTATGCAGAAAATGTTTTATTTACATTTTCTATGGAATATATCTCTTATTTGAAAAAAAAATATCTCTTATGAAAGGATTTTTTTTTTGTTTTTGGAAATATATATTGTTTAAAGAGATTTTTCTATATTTATTTCCTATATTTTCTATATTTATTCTTACTTCCGGAGAAAATTTTTTTAGTTACATAATATTTATATTATATTTCCCATAAGTATTTTATAAAAAAATTTTCACAGTTTGTTTTTCCTTGCTCATATTATTGGCATAAAAAACATGATAAAGTTTGTTGCTTAATTTTGTTGTTTCCCAAGAAAATGACTTAGTAACTTTAAACAATTTCGTTCGTGTTTTGCTAAAAGTTAAAACATTTTATGCATAATACGACTATATTTGTTTTTCATAACTTTTAGCTAAAGAGGTGCAAAATTAAGTAAATAAAATAATTGAATTTAATAATATATTTTGAAATTTGTTATTTTTAATTTTTCGCCTTGTTTGATTTAATCTTTAAATGTTAAGGTCATTAAACTATTTTTTGTAATATAAAAATAATAACTACTAAAGGGCTTAAAATTTTCACATAATCAAAGATATATATAAAAAAAAATATTATTTGCCTTGTCATTTTAATAAACACAGAAAAAAAGACAAATATAAAATGTTTTCATTTATAATTTTAAATACATCTTGGAATATTAAGATGAGTGGTTATTAAGTGTTTGAAAAAAGTTAAAAAGTTTAATTAGAAGTAGAAAAAAATATTTTATTTGCTATTTGTTTTACTTTATTTAGTTATTTTTTTTTTGGTTAAAGAAGTTGAGTAATATTGATAATGTTTTTCTGTCAGTCGGTTCATCTATTATTTTAAAACATATTATTATACGAGGCGTTGTTGTGTCAGTGGTATGAATATTTAAAATCTATTACAGATGATTTTATTTTTAAGCATAAATAATTTGCTGTATTTAGTAGCTAGCTAGCTCTCATGAGTTGTTTGGTGTAGTATTAATTTCTAGGTCAAGGGTAAGAAATTAAAAATAAAAAAATAAGCAAACTCTATACTCTACACTATAATAAACTATGGCCAGCTAACTTTTAATCATTTAAATGTCAGAAAAATTGATGCTATATAATTATATATATACACATATTTTTTATTTAATTACCTCATGCCATCAAAGCCATCATCTGAACCATTTATGGTTAATACTGGTGCTCGAGCATATGCTTTGGCCACACGACGATTACGTTCAAAGACAATTACTTTAGCCCAAATTTCATCATCAATTTGGGTCCACTTGTCTAGAACTTCCTGTATGTGTTCCTGGAAAATATAAAAAAAGAAAATAAATGTATTTTAATCAAACTTTCTTTTTTGTTGTAAAAATTAAATTTCAACAAGTAAATGTCATTATTATTATTATTTTAATTTTCACTTTCATTAATTTAATATTTTTGTGCTTGTTTTTCTTTCTTATCTCCTTTTGCTCGGTTTCTAGCTATAATTTAGAAAAATTTATAACATTTATTTTTTTCAACTGAAAGCAATTTGTTGTTTGAAAAATTGTTTTTTTTTGCTCAATTTCTTAAGCTTGTTATTGTTTAGAGCTTGTGTTATAAACATTTTTATTATAGTTTATTTTGAATAATTCCCTCTCCTTCTAACTACAATTAAGTGAACGACCTTGCAAAATTATTTGTATTATCATTATTAAAATGTTTTAAGAGTAGTTTGTGTTATAGTTTCGTTTTTCTGGTTTTATTTTTTGCTTTTAATAATCTAAAGTCTAAAAAACTAAAATTGTTATAATTTAAATTATGTTTGGCTTTAAGGCTAAAATGCAAATTATGGCAAAATGTATGAAACACAAAAATAAAAGCAAATAAATTGTATTTATTTTTTTTTTATAAATTACGTCATGGCATAAAAAATCAAAAATTTGGCGAAATAAAAAAAATATTTGAAAGTTTGATTATTTTTCGCTTGATTTAAAGAAATTTAAGGAATTTTATTTTGGATAGTAAATAACAATAATACAAATTAGAGCCATAATACGTTCATTGGTTTATTTTAGATTGTATTGAATATTTTATTCTTACACATTTTTTTTAGTAAAAGGGAATGTAAAGCAATATAGTATAAAAAATTTACATTTTACATAAGGTAGCTATGATTAAAAGAGCGATTACTTTTAACATTTATATTATTTCATAAGGAGTTAAAGTATTGAATATAATAATTAATATTTAGCAAAATTTAAAAATAGTTTCTTATTAGCTACTAATTTTCAAAATACATTATAAATACATGTTTTTTTTTTAGAAAATTTGAAAATAAACATCGATTTTATATACACCAATCTGTCATCCATGGACCGATTTTAGTGATTTGAAATTTTGTTATTTGCGTTCAATGGAAAGTTTATTTCAACACAATGTCAGAAGAACGGTTTTTGGCAAAAAAAAAAAAAAAAATACATGACGCTCATTTGCTCATAGCTCATTTATTTATCTACCAATTTTAATGATTTTTAATAGCAAAATTCTCATACAAATTCCTAATATATTCCTGTATCAAACATGTTCCTAAAATTTTTGGGTCCCATGGGAGGTTTACTTCTTTCTTTTTCTTTTTTAACGAAGACTTAAAATTTGTTTTAGTAAGAAAATTTTTTTATCGAAATTTTGTCTAAAAAGATAATTAAAAAAAAATTAAAAAAAAATATCGAAAATTTCTATATAAAGGAAATTGATCAAAAATTGTCTATGAAAAGAAAATTTATGAAAAATTTCATGTAAAAAGAACATTAGTCGAAACTACAATAAAAAGAAAATTTAACGAACATTTCTCATAAAAAGAAAATTTTCTCAAAAATGAAAATTAAACAAAAAAATTTATCGAAGATTTTCTACAGAAAAAAAATTTAATGAAAATTTTCTATAAAAAGAAAATTTAATGAAAATTTTCTATAAAGAGAAAATTCAATGAAAATTAAAAAAAGAACTAAAATTTTCTATGAAAGAAAATTTAAAAGAAAAATTTCCTATAAAAAGAAAATTTAACAAAAATTCTCTATAAAGAAAACTCAACGAAAATTTTCTCCAAAAGAAAAATAATGAAAATTTTTTTAAAAAGAAAATTTAATGAAAATTTTCTATAAAAAGAAAATTTAATAAAAATTTTCTATGAAAAGAAATTTAAAAAAAAATTTTCTATAAAAAGAAAATTTAATGAAAATTTTCTGTAAAAAGAAAATTTAATGAAAATTTTATATAAAAAGAAAATTCAACGAAAATTCTCTACAAAAGAAAAATAATGGAAATTTCCTATAAAAAAAAAATTTAATAAAAATTTTCTATAAAAAGAAAGTTTAACAAAAATTCTCTATAAAAAGAAAATATAACGAAAATTTTCTACAAAAGAAAAATAATGAAAATTTTTTATAAGAAAATTTAATGCAAATTTTCTATAAAAAGAAATTTTAACAAAAATTCTCTATAAAGAGAAATTAAAAACAAAAATTAATTTAAATTTTCTATAAAAGATAATTTAACAAAAATGTTCTATAAAAAAAATTATCGAAATTTTTTATAAAAAGAAAATTTAATGAAAATTAAGAAAAGAACGAAAATTTTCTATGAAAGAAAATTTAAAAGAAAAATGTTTTGTAAAAAAATTACCGAAAATTTTCTATAAAAAATTTATCGAAAATTTTCTATAAAAAGTTAACAAAAATTTTCTATAAAAGGAAAATTTAAAGAAAATTCTTCATAAAAAGAATATTTAATGAAAATGTTCTATAAAAAAATTTAACAAAAATTTTTTATAAAAGAAAATTTAACAAAAATGTTCTATAAAAAAAATTATTGAAAATTTTCTATTGAAAAAAATTTTTCGAACATTTTCTAAAAAAATTTACTATAAAAAGAAAATTTAACGAACATTTTCTTTAAAATGAAAATCTAACAAAAATTTCAATAAAAAAGATTTTCTTATAGAAATATTTCTATAAAACGAAAATTTAAAGAAAATTCTCTATAAAAAGAATATTTAACGAAAATGTTCTATAAAAAAAATTAAAAAAAAAAATTTTATAAAAGAAAATTTAACAAAAATGTTCTATAAAAAAAATCATTGAAAATTTTCTATTGAAAAAAAATTTTTCGAACATTTTCTATAAAAAGAAAATTTTACGAAAATTTTCTTTAAATGAAAATCGAACAAAAATGTCTATAAAAAGATTTTCTTCTTATAGAAATATTTCTATAATAAGAAAATGTGACGAAAATTTTTTATAAAAAGAAAATTTATCGAAAATTTCTATAAAAGAAAATTTATCCAAAATTCTAAAAGAAGAAAATTTAACAAAATATTCTTTAAAAAGAACAGCGAAAACTGCAAACTGAAAACTGAAAATTATTTAACAAAAATTTTTTAGGTGTTTTGTATTTTTAATGACATATTTTTTATAAAAATATTAAAAACTGTTTATTATTTTTATTGTATAAAAAATTTTGCATAGAACCATAAAAAAATGTTTTTAAATAATGTTAAGGTTTTTAAACAGAAATACAAAACAAAAGACTTAAGCAACCAACGTAAATCAAAATAAGTTTAATTAAATGTTAAACAAAAGTGTAATAATAAAACAACACCGTAAAGGATTTAAAACTTTACAATAAGAAAAAATAAAAAAATAAGATAACAAAACAATTGTTCAGTTTTGTATTATGATTATTTGCTTGCAAAACAAAAGACTTAAGAGACAAACATATCATAAGTAGACAACAATGCAAATTGTTTGCACTTTAATAGTTTGTTACTTAAACTTATGAATAGAAATATAAACAAAAGGAGTTGAAAAGTTAAATAACCATTATTACCCTAGTTATAAAATTTTACATAGTGTTAGATTTTTTAATGAGAAATCGAAAATGTTTATCGTAGGAATTTTTTTTATATCAATGGTATCATAACTGCAATCAGAATTGTATTAAACATTTGGAAAGTATAAAATTTAAGAAACGTACCTCTAACCTTTTTTTTTTTCTATATTATAGTATTATCAATTATCTTGTTTTTAATTAAAGGTTTTTATCATAATAAAATTTTATAAAACATATTTTATATTAAATTTTGTTTTATAAAACTAATAAATTAAACTTTTTCTTTGTTAATTAATTAATATTTTCTATTTTAAATTTTATTTACCATTTACCTTAATGACGAAATTAAATTACAATTATTACTAGAAATTCCAGGTTTGTCGTTTCTTTTTCTAGCTGTTTGTTTTTTAAATGTCACAAAAAAGAAAACTTGTTAACCTTTACAAATAAAAAATAAAAATAAAAAACATACATATTTTGTGATTTTTTTTTCTATTTTAAATAGGTTTTGATTTTTACATGTTATTTTGGCGTTTAAATAAATTTCAAAATAAAACAGAATTTGTAATTAAATTTTCATATTTAAACATGTTCTTAATATCATTATAAGTTTTTATAAAAAGAAACTAAACAACTTGTTGAAGTTTTTTTTTTTTTAATATAAAATTAACTAAGCAGAAGTAAACATGAAAAAATTAAAAAATACATTTAAAAGAAACCACTTTTAATTTCATTGTTAAATTATAAAAATAAAAAACTATAAACAAAATAATATGGTAAGACTTGCACTATAAGTGGTAGAAGAAGAAGACAGCAGTAGTTTTTGAAAAAAAAAAAAAAAATATACAATTTATAAAAAAATATTAAAATTACCATCACAAAACAATGAAAATTCACATACATATATGTATGTGAGAATATTTTTGTTTTAAATATCATGTATGTACATGAAAATGTGAGGAGAGTTTCATAATTTAATTCTTAAAAAGAGAATAATAAAACAAATTGGTTCTCTCATAATTAAATTACAACACATTTCACATACATACGAGCTGTGAGAATTCTTTACTCCCTAGAAAGAGATATAAACAAAAATAAAATTTTTCGATAAATTCTCTTTTATTAGAAAAATTTCATAGTTATTTTTAATGGACTATTTTCCATAAATTTTCTTTTAATCGATAAACTTTGTTTTTATAGAAAATCTTCGATAAACTTTCTGTTTATGGAAAATCTTCTATAAACTTTCCTTTTATAGAAAAATTTTTGATAAATTTTCTTCTATAGAAAATTTTTGATAAATTTTCTTCTATAGAAAATTTTCGATAAATTTTCTTCTACAGAAAATTTTCGATAAATTTTCTTCTATAGAAAATTTTCGATAAATTTTCTTCTATAGAAAATTTTTGATAAACTTTCTTTTTATAGATAATTTTTGATAAATTTTGTTTTTATAAAAAATTTTTGATAAATTTTGTTTTTATAGAAAATTTTTGTTTTTATAAAAAATTTTTGTTTTTATAAAAAATTTTTGATAAATTTTGTTTTTATAGAAAATTTTCAATAAATTTTTTTCTATAGAAAATTTTCGATAAATTTTCTTCTATAGAAAGTTTTTGATAAATTTTCTTCTATAGAAATTTTTCGATAAATTTTCTTCTATAGAAAGTCTTCGATAAATTTTCTTCTATAGAAAATTTTCGATAAATTTTCTTCTTTAGAAAATTTTGGTTAAATTTTCTTCTATAGAAAATTTTCGATAAATTTTCTTCTATAGAAAATTTTCGATAAATTTTCTTCTATAGAAAATTTTCGATAAATTTTCTTCTATAGAAAATTTTCGATAAATTTTCTTCTATAGAAAATTTTCGATAAATTTTCTTCTATAGAAAATTTTCGATAAATTTTCTTCTATAGAAAATTTTCGATAAATTTTCTTCTATAGAAAATTTTCGATAAATTTTCTTCTATAGAAAATTTTCAATAAATTTTCTTCTATAGAAAATTTTCAATAAATTTTCTTCTATAGAAAATTTTCAATAAATTTTCTTCTATAGAAAATTTTCAAAAAATTTTCTTCTATAGAAAATTTTCAATAAATTTTCTTCTATAGAAAATTTTCAATAAATTTTCTTCTATAGAAAATTTTCAATAAATTTTCTTCTATAGAAAATTTTCAATAAATTTTCTTCTATAGAAAATTTTCAATAAATTTTCTTCTATAGAAAATTTTCGATAAATTTTCTTCTATAGAAAATTTTCGATAAATTTTCTTCTATAGAAAATTTTCGATAAATTTTCTTCTATAGAAAATTTTCGATAAATTTTCTTCTATAGAAAATTTTCGATAAATTTTCTTCTATAGAAAATTTTCGATAAATTTTCTTCTATAGAAAATTTTCGATAAATTTTCTTCTATAGAAAATTTTGGTTAAATTTTCTTCTTTAGAAAATTTTCGATAAATTTTCTTCTATAGAAAATTTTCGATAAATTTTCTTCTATAGAAAATTTTCGATAAATTTTCTTCTATAGAAAATTTTCAATAAATTTTCTTCTATGGAAAATTTTCAATAAATTTTCTTCTATGGAAAATTTTCAATAAATTTTCTTCTATGGAAAATTTTCAATAAATTTTCTTCTATGGAAAATTTTCAATAAATTTTCTTCTATGGAAAATTTTCAATAAATTTTCTTCTATGGAAAATTTTCAATAAATTTTCTTCTATGGAAAATTTTCAATAAATTTTCTTCTATGGAAAATTTTCAATAAATTTTCTTCTATGGAAAATTTTCAATAAATTTTCTTCTATGGAAAATTTTCAATAAATTTTCTTCTATGGAAAATTTTCAATAAATTTTCTTCTATGGAAAATTTTCAATAAATTTTCTTCTATGGAAAATTTTCAATAAATTTTCATCTATGGAAAATTTTCAATAAATTTTCTTCTATGGAAAATTTTCAATAAATTTTCTTCTATGGAAAATTTTCAATAAATTTTCTTCTATGGAAAATTTTCAATAAATTTTCTTCTATGGAAAATTTTCAATAAATTTTCTTCTATAGAAAATTTTCGATAAATTTTCTTCTATCGAAAATTTTCAATAAATTTTCTTCTACAGAAAATTTTCGATAAATTTTCTTCTATAGAAAATTTTCAATAAATTTTCTTCTATAGAAAATTTTCAATAAATTTTCTTCTATAGAAAATTTTCAATAAATTTTCTTCTATAGAAAATTTTCAATAAATTTTCTTCTATAGAAAATTTTCAATAAATTTTCTTCTATAGAAAATTTTCAATAAATTTTCTTCTATAGAAAATTTTCAATAAATTTTCTTCTATAGAAAATTTTCAATAAATTTTCTTCTATAGAAAATTTTCGATAAATTTTCTTCTATAGAAAATTTTCGATAAATTTTCTTCTATAGAAAATTTTCGATAAATTTTCTTCTATAGAAAATTTTCGATAAATTTTCTTCTATAGAAAATTTTCAATAAATTTTCTTTTATAGAAAATTTTCGGTAAATTTTTTTCTTTAGAAAATTTTCGATAAATTTTTATCTTTAGAAAATTTTCGATAAATTTTTCTCTTTAGAAAATTTTCGATAAATTTTTTTCTTTAGAAAATTTTCGATAAATTTTTTTCTTTAGAAAATTTTCGATAAATTTTTTTCTTTAGAAAATTTTCGATAAATTTTTTTCTTTAGAAAATTTTCGATAAACTTTTTTCTTTAGAAAATTTTCGATAAATTTTTTTCTTTAGAAAATTTTCGATAAATTTTTTTCTTTTAGAAAATTTTCGATAAATTTTCTTTTAGAAAATTTTCGATAAATTTTCTCTTATAACAATTTTCGATAAATTTTCTTTTAGAAAATTTTCGATAAATTTTCTCTTATAACAATTTTCGATAAATTTTCTTTCTATAGAAAATTTTCGATAAATTTTCTTTTATAGATAATTTTCGATAAATTTTCTTTTATAGACAATTTTCTATAAATATTCTTCTATCGACAATTTTTGATAATTTTTTTTTTTTTGAAAATTTTCGATAAATTTTTTTCTTTAGAAAATTTTCGATAAATTTTTTTCTTTAGAAAATTTTCAAAAATTTTTTTTCTATAGCAAGTTTTTGATAAATTTTCTTCTATAGAAATTTTTCGATAATTTTTCTTTCCTTTAAATTTTTCGACAATTCGTTAACTTTCTTTTTTAAAAAAATTATCAAATTTTCAAAATTTTATTTAAAACCGTTAAAATTTTTTCTTTTGTCTTCTATAATAAGAACTCCCCTCATATTCATTGCATGCCTATATAACTAAATCCAGTATTCGTAAGCTAACATAAATGTTAAATGTAGTATAAATTATTAACAAACTATATAACACTAATACTATGACATAATCTTTTAACATACGTACTTAAGTTTTTTCTTATTTATTTGTTTTTCACACTTTTTATAAGATTTTTTGAGTCTTTTTCAAGAAGCTGTTTACAAATGTTAATATAAACTCTTTAGTAATAGGCTTTTAAGTATTTGCTTAAGCATTACATTAATATTTTTTATAGTTTTATAGTTTTTTTAATCGTTATTTTTTAATTTCTAAACTTTTGCAATGATATTAACAAGAATTGAGTTGTATTTATTTTGCTTGCTTATTAAATATCAAAGTTTATTGAAAAAAACTTGGTTTTGGTGGTGGTTTTTTTTTGGAAATTATTTAATGCATGATTTGAAATTTTTGTTGATTGCAAGAATTTTTTGAAAAAAAGATAATAATTGTGTCTAATAAAATGTATAAAAATTTATACTTGTTAATAACAAATTTGGTTTTGTGTGCGTTAAAGCTTTTTAGTAATAATTATTATTATTTTTTTTTTTTTTGCTTAATATGGGTATTAATACTATTACCAATTTTTTAATATAAATTGTTAATATTTGTTTAAACTTGTTTTTTATGATGATTATTTTTTAAGAATTTTTTTTTTTGTATATTTTTAGGTGATGTTAAAGTTTATTTATTATTGGTTATAGATAATTAAATGTTAAAGTATTTATTTTATTTGTATTACATTAATTAACGAGGGTTGGATTAAAAGATTTGGGAAAACAAAAATATAAGCAAATGTGTTTATCTTTATTAATTGGAGAATTTATAAAAGATAGTAATAGTAAATGAAGAGGAAGTGCCATAAACTCTCTTTTTCTATAACTATGGACGAGAGTACTCTTCTCACACAAATGCTGTGAAAGTTCATTATATTTGTGAGAGATGTAAACAAAAGAAAAATTCACAAAATTTGTTTTTAAAATTGTTAAATATTAGGTTTATTTCTTTGTTAATTAAACAAAGAATTTATGCCAGATAATAATAAAAAGTTGAATGAAAACTAATAACAGCGTTGGCAGAATGATAATTTTATTTTTTATAATTTCGATGATTTTTGAGCTAAAATATGATTTTATGATTTTTTCCTTTAAAAAATCATATATATATATATATATATATATATATATAAATTGTGTCTAAATAATATATACATACATATATATATATATATATTATTCAGACTCAATTTTTTATGTAAACGTTTGATGTTTTTTCTGAACTAGTAGTAGCATTCTTAATAACAATACGTTAATTTTATATGCCAGGACTATATCGACCAATATCTCAATATCTCTTAGGATATATAGAAATTATTCTTTCATTTTAATTCGTTTTTCTGAGGAATGACGCGTTAATAGCAACAATACGTTCGCAAACAATTATCGTAGGAAAATAGTTCAATATCCATAAACGAACAAATTTAGATATTAAATGGTACATTGTAGAGTTTCTAAGAAGAATCATAATTGCCCTAACATAATCCCTTTTTTAGATTCTTGCAATATTTAATATGAGTTTAATATTTAACTTGTGCTAAACAATGAATAGTACATACTTTAGAGAAAAATTGGGATTATTGTAATTTTTTATGATTTTTTTTATTCCATTCAGGAGCCTTCAAACATGATTAATTTGAACTTCTTTAAAATCAATAAAATATAACCAAAATTAAGATGACAACAAAGCAGGTATTATATTCCATAAAGAAAATTGTTCGAAATTGTATGATTTATACTTCAAATCTCGAAAACGTTTCCTTTCGACTCGAAATATGTACGAAATAATCCTCAGAATTTTTTTATGATGATAATATGTCGTTTAATCGGGTCAGAACTAGGTATAAAGTTAAAATTAAGAAAAAAAAAAAAAAAAGTAATAATATTTTGATGAGTTTTAGTCAAAAATTATGATTTTTGTTTTATGAAATGATGATTTTATATCCAAAGTTTCTGGCAACGCTAACTAATACTAATAATAATAAAAAAGTCTCTCTCATCTCAAATGTATCTATGTACATAACCTTAGTTAAACAGCTGATTATTATTTTGGTTGTTATAGTTGTCAAACTGCATATATAAAAAACAATAATGAATACGCCATATTGTTCTTCTTGGGCAACTGTTGCCACCTTCCACAAATTCGCGTTAAGTTTGACGTTAAACTAGTAAAAGATTTAATCAGTGATACCAACTTAGCCCTTTTCGGGATATATTTAGCCCGTTTTTAGTATTTCAAAATGCGAAAAATATTTTTTAGCCCAAAACTAAAAAAACACGCAAATCTAGCACTTTTGACAATTTTCGTTTAGTCCTTTTAGCTACTTTTTACTTTTTTTTTTTTTTAATATGACAAAATTTTTTGCCTGTTATGATTGTTTTTTGTTTGAGTATTTTTTTTTAATGGGGTAATATTAATTTTGCTCAGTTTTTATTTTTTTGATAGTTTAAATATTATTTCTTTTCTTGATTTCATATATTTTTACAAGTAGTATTAAAAGTTCATTCTCAATTTTTAAAATGATCTTAACAAATTTTAAAGAAATTTACTTTTTGGAAAACTATCTTCAACAAATAAAATTGTTTTAATGGAAATGTATTAAAAGAACTTAAAAATGTTGGTTTGAGGTTCATAATCCAAAAACTCCATAATTTTTATTTAATTTTTCTCAGATTGTTTTTAATATTTTAAGATGTAGCATATATGAAATTGTTTTCAAAAAAAGTTTAAGTCTTAGCCCTTTTTTGCGATTTTTCACAAAACATGCTAGGATTGTATCAGAAAACTGTTGTGTTTTTAATTTAGCTGTTATGTTTAGTAATTTAGAAGTTATAAGCGGTAAAAGTTTCTGCTAATACATATACCCAAAACTCACATATATGTGTATAAACCTCGGACAAAAGAGCGTCTCAAATTATTAAACTCTTCTCTATTTTATTTTTCATGTCTCTCAGACAACTCTCTCAATTCAAAACAGTGACATTGTTGTTATTTCTTTAAAAAAAAAAGAAAAACAAAATAGAAAAGTTGTAGTGATATAACAACATTGAGTTAAAGTTTTTTTTTCAATTTTAATTGAGAGATTTGTAAGAGGAGTAATAACAAACAAAATAGAAAATAGTTTAATACTTTGAATTATTTTGTTTATTTTTTTCTGAATCTTATGAATTACAAGAAACAAAGTGGAAAAATAAAAAATTTTTTGTTGCTTTAAAAGCAGGGAACGTAGTTGTTATGACCTATTTATAAGTCTGAGGATTATAATTTCACTTGCATATTTTTTGAGCCAAAAAAAAAAGTTATTTTTTAATTTTTATTTTTTCGAGCATAAATTTAGATTTTTACTTTTTAGTAATAATATAAAAAAATATGTTTTGATTGTTATTGATAGTATTGTTAAACAAAAATAAAAAAATCGCCCAAACGACGCTAAAATAAAAATTCGCAAAAACGAAAAGGAATCGCTGAAATGGAAAAGTCGCAAAAAAAGCTTTAAAAATAAAACGTAAAATTAAAAAATGCCAATACAAAAAAAAAAAAAAATAAAAAATAATAATAATAAAATCGCTAAAGAAACGACAAAATAAAAAACTAAAAAAAGCTAAAATAAAATAGCCGCGAAAAAAAAAAACGTTAAAGTGAAAGTCGGAAAACGAAAAAACGACTAAATGAAAAATCGCCAAAAAAAAGTCACTAACATGAAAAAAAAGTCAAAATAGAAAAAAATCGACAAAATGAAAAAAAGCCAATATAAGAAAAGTCACCAAAACGAAAAAAAAAACGCTCAAGTGTGAGAAACGTTAAATGAGAAAAATACGAAATGAAAAAAAAATCGCTAAAAAACGAAAAATAAAAGAATCGGAAAACAACGCTAAAATAAAAAAGTCGCAAAAACGAAAAAGAAACGTTGAAATGAAAAAGTGGTAAAAACGAAATAAACGCTAAAATCAAAAGTCACCAGAATAAGAAAGTTACAAGAAAAACGCAAAGAAAAAAACGCTAAAATGAAAAAACAAAATTGCCAAAAAAGCCGCTAAAATAAAAAAGTCGACAAAATAAAAAAAATCTCCAAAATTAAAAAGTCACTAAAAAACGACAAAATATAAAATCGCTTATATAAAAAAGTTGAAAAAAATAAAGCAACAATAAAATAAATTAAAAAAAAAAAATGCCAAAATAAAAAAGTCACCAAAACGAAAAAAAAAACGCTCAAGTGAAAGAAACGTTAAATGAAAAAAAATACGAAATGAAAAAAAATCGCTAAAAAACGAAAAATAAAAAAATCGGAAAACAATGCTAAAATAAAAAAGTCTCAAAAACGAAAAAGAAACGTTGAAATGAAAAAGTGGTCAAAACGAAATAAACGCTAAAATCAAAAATCACCAAAATAAGAAGTTACAAGAAAAACGCAAAGAAAAAAACACTAAAATGAAAAAACAAAATTGCCAAAAAAGCCGCTAAAATAAAAAAGTCGACAAAATAAAAAAAATCTCCAAAATTAAAAAGTCACTAAAAAACGACAAAATATAAAATCGCTTATATAAAAAAGTTGAAAAAAATAAAGCAACAATAAAATAAATTAAAAAAAAAAATGCCAAAATAAAAAAGTCACCAAAACGAAAAAAAAAAAACGCTCAAGTGAAAGAAACGTTAAATGAAAAAAAATACGAAATGAAAAAAAATCGCTAAAAAACGAAAAATAAAAAAATCGGAAAACAATGCTAAAATAAAAAAGTCTCAAAAACGAAAAAGAAACGTTGAAATGAAAAAGTGGTCAAAACGAAATAAACGCTAAAATCAAAAATCACCAAAATAAGAAGTTACAAGAAAAACGCAAAGAAAAAAACGCTAAAATGAAAAAACAAAATTTCCAAAAAAGTCGCTAAAATAAAAAAGTCGACAAAAAATCTCCAAAAGTAAGAAAACGACAAAATAAAAAATCGCTTATATAAAAAAGTTGAAAAAAGTAAAGCAACAATAAAATAAAAGTCACAAAAAAAAAAAATGCCTAAACGGGAAAAACTATGAAACGTAAAAAAACCGTAAAATAAAAAACAAACGCCAGAATAAATTATTCCCCATAATGAAAAAAAAAAATCACTAAAAACAAACGATAAAATAAAAGAATCGCTACAAAATAAAAAATCGTTTATATAAAAAAGTCGAAAAAATATGCAAAAATAAAACAAAAATAAAAAAATGTCTAAACGGGGAATACTATGAAACGACAAAAAAATCTTCAAAATGGAAAAAAGAATCAATATGAACAAAGCTCCAAAACGGAAGAGAGTTATTACAGTTGCTCAGTTTTATTCGCTCTCTCTTCTTTTGTATACCAAAAATTAATTTCAATACGATTATTTTGACTACATATATACCGCAGTTCCAAATCAGACCTAAATATTTCTTTACATCTCATTCTTTTTTAGAATTCTTCTAAGTTCATTATTAGAAATTAAAAAAAAAAAAAAAAAATACTGTTTACTAAAATCAACTTAGCTGCCAAAACAACTTGCCTTAATTGCTGTCAAATTATTCTTTTAACTTAATAACTATTGCGTATAAACATTTGAAAAGAAAAAACTCTTGTAACAGAAATAAAAAAAAAAAAAAAAAAAAAAAAAATGAAACAAATGTTACACAACATTTTTTTTAACAAATCTTAAGCACAAGTAATAAATGTCAACATTTTGTTTTCAACATTATGCGATTTTTATTCGTCTCTTTTCTTCTAACTTTAAAGCAAAGCATATAAAAGTTTAAGGCGCATCTGCCAGCGCTCTAAAAGCGTGCTAGAAAAAAAAAAACTAAAGAAAAAATATTGCAAATTTCAAATAAATAAACGTAGAAAAAAGAGACAGAAAAAAAAGAAACAGAACTCATGTGCTACAAGTCATAAAAATCGTGACTTTAAAAGTTCAACAACATTTTTTTTATTTTAAAACGTTAGAAAAAGAAAAAATCAAAAAAAGCAACTTTAATAAAATACTAAAAGAATTTATAAAAATAACAATTTTAAATTAAACCCTTCTTGTATTTTTTTATTTTGTTTAAAACAAAAGAGGTGTTAAATAGTACTAAAAACAATACAATAATCTTTTTTTTTATCATAATAAAATACTATTGATCTATAAACGTGCTTTAAAGTTAAATTACAACAACTGTAAAAAGCACCAACAACAAATAGTTTTATATTTATAAATATTCTTTGTCTAGTTGTCATTTATAGAAAAAATATTTTTTTGTTGTTAATTTTAAAACGGATGTCTATGTTTAACAAAATAATTATTTTAGAAATTGCGTTAACGTTTCTATTAACAAAATGACGTTTAGTCTTGCGAGTGTTTAAATTTATAGTAAATTTTGTCTTTAGTTTATTCTTATTAACAAAGCTGTTGTCTTTAATTAGCCAGCAATTAAATGATGCTTAAATAACCGTTACAAGTGTGTAAATTTTTATTTAAAGTTTTTTTTTTTTTTTTTTTTAATTAAAAAAAATAGAATTAAATGTCACATTTGCGAATAAAAAACAGGTCAGCAATTGTAATTAGAGAATAATACTTAGAATAGAAACTGACTATTTTTTGTCACAACATTTCTTTGTTTTGATTTATAATTGCTAAGAGAAGTCAACGCATTTAGGAGAAATGTAAACAAACTAAAATTTAGAAATGATCATAAATTAAAAAATTGTAATATAAAAAAAGATAAGTTTATTTTATTTTTTATTAAATAAAGAATTTATTTAAATTTATGTATTTAAGACTCAAAGGTGGCAACTTGGGATATAAAATTTGGCACACATATATCTCTTTGCTAGGAAATGTTTGGTATTAAAAATAATCACAAATGGTTCATGAAGTAAAAAGTTATAGACCAAAATAGTCGAAAAAGGAAACACAGGTACAAGTGTGTAATTTTTTTTAGAAAGTAAACAAATTTCGCACAATTTACAATTATTACCGAATACAGTTAAAGAAAATTGTGTGGTATGGCTGAAATTTCTAAATACTTAATAATACATATTGAAGGCCACAAATAAGTTACGAAATTTGTTTTTTGATAATTTGTTTTATTACAAAACCGTATTTCTATAAACACAACCGATTTTGCACTAAAATCATTGTTATTTACCTCAAAATCGATTTTATATTACAAAAACGTACTTTTTCACTACAAAATCTACCTTTCACCATATCACCATATCGAAATATCAAATTCTCACCACAAAATAAATTTATCACAATGAAATCGCTTTTTCCTAACAAAATAATTTTTTTTACCACAAAATAAAATTTTCTCCAAAAAATAAACTTTTGTCATGAAAAGTTTATTTAATAGTTTAAATCGATTTTTTATTATGAAATTGTTTTTTCTCAAAAACCTTTTTTTTAGAACAAAATTGTTTTTTTTTTTTTGTCACAAAATCAATTTTTTCCACAGTATCGTTTTTTCAACACATAATTGTTTTTTTTTTTCACCACAAAATCGATTTTCTACAATAAAGTAGATTTTTTTAAAACGAAATCGATTTTTTACTACAAAATCGTGTATTTACCTTAAAATTTTATTTCTCAAAGCTAAGTAAGTTTTTCACCATGAAATTGATTTTTCACCATAAAAATCTATTTTTCACAACGAAATCGATTTTTTCTAACCTGAATTTGTTTTTTCACCACTAAATAAATTTTTCACCACGAAATCGATTTTTCACCACTAAATAAATTTTCACTACAAAATCATATATTCACCACAGAACTTTATTTTTCACCACTAAGTCAATTTTTCACCATAAAATCGATTTTTCACCACAAATTTAATTTTTTTCTACGAAATCAATTTTTTTTAACCATGAAATTGGTTTTTGGAGAAAAAATTTTATTTTTCACCACTAAATCAATTTTTCATCACGAAAACGATTTTTCACCACGAAATTCTCTCTTCACCACTAAATCGTTTTTGTTCACCACAATAGCGCTTTTTCAGCACAAAGTTGATTTTTCACCACAAAATTTATTTTTCATCACGAAATCGATTGTTCACCACAAATTAGACTTTTCCGCCACGGACTTCAATCTTCCCCCAAAAATTGTTTTTTTTTCACCACAATGTATTTTTCAGCACAAAGTTGATTTTTCACTACAAAATAAATTTTTCACCACGAAATCCAATTTTCATTACAATATCATTTTTTCACCACAAAGTTGATTCTTGTTATGACGAAATAGATTTTTCAACACAAAACAGTTTTTTTCACCACAAATTTGATTTTTGCTCCACAAAATAAATTTTTCACAACGAAATCTATTTTTGAGCACAAAATGTTTTTTATTAGCACAAAATCGTATACGATACACCAAGGCAACGATTTTTCCCCAAACACCAAGTCTTGTTTTTAACCACAAAATAGAATTATAATTGTTTACAGCAAAAAGCGGAATTTTTCATTATTAATATTCTGAAAATCTAGTTATTTATTACCTCTTTATTCAAAATAAAAAAATGTATGCTTGCTAACGAGTGGCTAACTTTTTCTTATGGAAATTTACACACTAAAAACTTAGCCACTCGTTAGCAAGCATACATTTTTTCATTGTGAATAGGGTTATTAAAGTTTATTTTCAAATTCAAATTGTTTCAAATAAATTGGACCAATAGCTAGCAAGTTTTATAAATTTATTTTCTACTGTATCTTGATTATAATAATGTTGTTAAATTAAAAATAAATTTAATATTTTGTATTTTAACTTTAAAATGTTTCTGACCGATTTCATATTAAAAATTTAGAAAATGACAAATTTCTAGAAACATAATTTTTACCCCAAACATGCTAAAAACAAGTTTGTTGCTTAAGTCTTTTGTTTACGAAATTAGTGTTTTTTTGTTGATAATAAATTCACACTCTTTGTTGAAGTTTAGGTTTTTCCTTAGTGTCTTTTTCAATTTTCTTTTAGTTTTTTTTCTATTTGTTTTTAGTTTTCTATAACACACATTCACAATTAGTTAAAGTGTGCTAAGCAAATGATTTGAACGCTAAATAATGCTTTTTAACTACTTTAAATGAAAAATTAATATTTTGAAATAAGCAACCAAAAAATTTGAAATAATTTCTTATTGTAACTCAAAACTTGTATTTTAAATTGATGAAAGATTTAAAAAATAAAAATGCGTACACAATTTGTTGTTAAACTTTTAAATAATTTTTATTTAAATATTAATTTTATAAGCTTAAAAATAATTGAAAATTTTTGGCGACCATTTTATTTCTTCTACATACTATATATCTACCTCTGAATATTTGTTTTTGTAAATAAGTTTTATTGTTTGTCAAAAATTTATTAATGCTCCCACAAATAAAAAAATACAAACAAATAAAAAGAAACAAAAATACAATGACAAAATAGTTTTTGTTTTAAAGTTTTCATTTCATTTCCTTTTTGCTTAAAACAAAAACAGTGCAATTTTTTAATATAAAAAAATTGTATTACTAAAGCAATTATTGCTTAATCTTAAGTTTTTTTCGCTTTTATTTTATTATGTCGTTTTTTTCTATCTTTTTTATATTTAGAGGCATAATAGCGGAGGCAAATTTAAAAAATAAAAAAAAAAAAAAATGTATAAAATGAACAAAAGGTTGCAAAGGAAATCTTTGCTTTAAAGTTGCTGTTGTTTTTGCTTTAAAAACAAAAGAGTGCAAAAAAATAAGAAATGTTAAATTGTCATGGGAAAAGCCCTAAATAATGATATAAAATAACAAAAAAAATTTTATATAAAATTTAAATAAAAATAAAAATTACTATAGCAACTTTATTACAAACCAAAGGCCAAATGACATTTATTTAAGAAATTTAAAAGATTTAAATACGTAGTTTTAATGAATTAAAATAAATATGGGAATATTTTAGAAATTCAAATAGCAGTTAAAGAAAGTTTTATAAATTCTAAAAAAAAGAAATATCTACTGGGCACAGTTGAAGCAAAATCTATTCCTATCAAAATTTCTCCCATACAAAATTCTTCCAAAAACTTGAGAAATTTGTACAGTAATATAAATATTTAAAAAATATGTTAAAAAAGCCATTGCTTTAAAATTTCGACAGGAAACAGTTAAAATATAAACTGTTCCCACTCTAAAGTCATCGTATAATTTACTATTTTCATTGCTGAATTGATTCTACTAATTTCTAAAACATATAATGAATCGTTTTAAAAAATTATCTACTGGGAAGAGTTGAAACAAAAACTGTTCCCACACAAAATTCTTTCAAAAATATGAGAAATCACTAAGTAATTTAAATAATCAAGATTTTTTTTCTATAAAGCTATTTTTCTTTAAACTTCGAATGGGAAGAGTTAAAATATAAACTGTAACCACTCTAAATTCATCATATAATTTACTGTTTTCTTTTCTGAAATGATTATAATAATTTCAAAAACATTTAATGAATCGTTTTAAAAAAATTATCTACTGGGAAGAGTTGCAACAAAAGCTGTTCCCATCCAAAATTCTTTCAAAAACATGAAAAATCATTAAAGTAATTTAAATAATCTAGAATTTTTTCTAAAAAGCAATTTTTCTTTAAACTTCGAATGGGAAGAGTTATAATATAAACTGTTCCCAGTTCATATTCATCGTATAATTTATTACTTTCTTTCCTGAATTGATTCTAATAATTTTTAAAACGCTTACTGGCTCATTTTAAAAAATCATGTACTGGGAAAAGTTGAAACAAAAACTGTTCCCATCCAAAATTCTTTCAAAAGCATGAGAAATCACTAAAATAATTTAAATAACCAAGAAATTTATTTTAAAAAGTAATTTTTCTTTAAAATTTCGACTGAGAACCGTTAAAATTTAAACTGTTCCCACTTTACATTCATTGTATAATTTACTATTTTCTTTGCTCAATTGATTCTAATAATTTTTGAAAGTTCCTTGGTTATACTTTAAAAAATATCAATTGGGAAGAGTTGAAACAAAAACTGTTCCCATCAAAACTTCTTTAAAAAACATATAAAATCACTCAAGTAATTTAAATAACCAAGAAATGTATTTGAAAAAGCAATTTTTCTATAAAATTTAGACTGTGAACAGTTAAAATTTAAACTGTTCTGACCTCAATTTCATCGTATTCTTTGCAGAATTGATTCCTATTGTTTTTAAAACATTTATTGGCTCATTTTAAAAAATACCTACTGGGAAGTGTTGAAACAAAAACCTTTTCCATCACAAATTTTACAAAAACATGAGAAATCACTAAATTAATTTATATAATTAAAATTTTTTTCTGAAAGATAATTTTTCTTTAAACTTCGAATGGGAAGTGTTATAATTTAAACTGTTCCCACTTAAAATTTATGGTATAATTTACTATTTTCTCTGCTGATTTCATATTAGCAATTTTTATAACATTCTTTACCAAATTTTTAAAAAAATACAGTTGAAATAAAAACTGTTCTCAGCTAAAATTCTTACAAAAACATGAGAAATCATTAAAGCAATTTAAATAACCAAGAAATTTATTCAAAAAAGAAGTTTTTCTTTAAAATTTCTGCTGGGAACAGTTAATAATATTTAAAATCGTTTTGTAAAAAAATCTAATAAAAATGAACTCACTGTTTGTACTCTTAGAAATACATCATGACAAACTAATTGTAAATTACAAAAACTGGTCGTTAAACGCCAACTCTTAGAGCAAAAAAAAAGTCGCTCACAAAACATTAATTTAAAGGAGACCATAACTTTACGGTCTTTAGTATAAAAAGCAACTAAAGAAATACTTAAATAAAAAAATTAAATAAAAAAAAACAACTTTCGTTTATTGCAAAATATTTTCAGCCAACAAACAACCAGATTTGCTACTTTAACAGATATTGTTTGCTATTTTTGTAGTTGTTGTTGCTGTTGCTAAAAGCCAGTTTAGATTGAAAGGAAAAGCAACAATTGTAAGACGTATGTTACATTAACAATTTGCTGTTTTTGTTGTTTTTAATGCTTGTAATATTAGAAAACAGCAACAAACATAAACAGCAACTATAAAAAAAAATAGCAAAAACAAAAACGTTAAAGAGAATTATCAAGAAACTATTGTAATAAATAATTACTTTTAAATTAAAAATAAAAATATTAAAAGAAGGATAAATTTGATTAAACCAGGAAGGGTTTTGACAAACAATACAAAAATTTTTTTTTTTTTCATTTTCATAATGCGAAATATGAATTTGAAGAAGAATTTTATAATAAATAGTTTTATGAAGAAGAAAATCATATTTACATAATTGCAATTTTATTTAATTTAATTTTTAAAAATAAATATCGTATGTTTTAGTCTTAGAAAAATTTTATAAAATGAAATTCGATAAAATTTCTTTTAACACAAAAATTTTCCATAAAAGTTTCTTAATTATACGAAATTTTCGATGATTATTTTAATTTTCAAGAAATTTTCTTTTTATAATGTTCGAAAATTTTCGATAAATTAGCCATTTACAGTAAATTTGCGTTCAATATTTTATTGATGAAAATATTTTTCAAAAATTTTCTTTTCATACAAAATTTCCATAAATTTTTTTATAAGAAATTTTGGATAAAATTTATTATTTTATCTATAATGTTTTCTTTTTGAAAAAGGACCATATTCTTTAAAAATTTAAAAATACTGTTTTGATAATTTTAAAAGTAGTTTTCCTTTTTTTTAAATAATACTTTTTAGAAAAATCTGAGATATTATTTACTTACTACTAGTTTTCAAAAAACATTACTCTTTTTAAAAATGGTACTTTTAAGAAAAATTAAAAAAAGTACTTTTTTGAAAAAAATAGTACTTCTTTATAAAATAGTACCTACTTATTTTGTAAATAGTACTTTTGGGAAAAAATATTTTTTTTTTTTGGAAAAATTGTACTGAGTATTATGAAGATTTGAAAATTGTACTTTTTTTAAATAGTACTTTTTTCAATTAGTACTTTTTTTAGATAGTACTTTTTTAAAAAATAATATTTTACTGAAAAATAGTATTTTATTTTTTCAATAGTACTACATTGTAAATTTGCAAAAGAGTACTTTTTGTCTTCGAAAGTTGCTACTTTCATGATAATTTTTACTTTTTTCGAGAAAAAATATATCCTTGATAATTTTATGTATAAATTGGTATTTTTTCAAAATTCGAATTTTCTTGGAAAATAATATTTATACCCTACACAACCATAGGTGGTTGGGGTATTATGCGTTTGTGCGCCCACTTTAAAGTACCTATAAATACTAATCGACTCAGAATCACTTTTTAAATCGAACTAACGATGTCCTCTCGTTCGGCTGAACAGCTGGCTGGCTGTCCATGTAAACCTTGTGCAAAGATAATTCAATGAAATTTGGCACGTGGAACTTTTATGACACAAGGAAGAAGCCTATTGAAATTGATTATGATCGGTCCATTATTTCACCTAGTCCCCATACAAATGTCTCCCTGGAATAGAGTTTAAACTTTCAAAAATGCCTTAAAAATAAGAACATTTTAATGAAATTCGGTGCAAAGAAGTTCTATACAAGTATTAATCTTTGTACCAAATTTTATGAAGATCCATTGCTCCCATATAAACCCCTCTTCTGAAAATCACTTTAACGTGCATAAATCCCATACGAATGTTAGTATTAAGTTAATATTCGCCACAAATAAGTTTAATGTAAGGAGAAACAACATTGCTAAATTTTATGAGAATCGGTCCATAATTTACCATAGCTCTCATATAAACCCACTTCCAGAGATCGCCCTAAAGTGCATAAAATCATTTAGATGTTAGTATCAACGCATTATTCTGTATTCGTATATTTTATTTTACATTTAGTAAAATTGGTCACTGGTATAATATGTATAAGTCCTTTCCAAACTTTTATGCTCATACACAATGGTCGGTCTTGACCGACTATATCTTTCTTTCTCGTTTTTTTTAAGTTGGTATCTTTTTTGTATTGGTACTTTCCTTAAAAGTTAATACTTTTTCAAACATTATTAATTTTTATTAAAATTGGTACTTTTAAATTAAGTACTTTTTAAAAAAATGGGTATTTTTTTAAAAGGTATTTTTTATGCAAGTTACTTTTCGAAATGTTATTTTTTTTTAATTAGTACTTAAAATAAAAGAAAAAAATTATATTTTGTAAAAAATGTATAATTCGTTTAATTTGGTAGATACTTCCTTTTTTGGTAAATTCCTATATGTTTTCATTGGAATTTGATACTTTATTTTAATAGATACTTTTTTTTGAAAATTTATACTTTTTAAAAATTATTTTTTTTTCAAAAAATTAGTAATTTTTTTAATTAATATTTTTAAAAATGAAACTGTTTTTGAAGATTTATTCATTTTATTTTTTAACTGGTACTTTTTTGAAAATTTTAGTTGGTTTGTTTTAAAAAGATGATTTCTTTGCAAATTTATGTTGATTTTTTTTTTAAATAGTACTTTTTTTATAGGTACCTTTTTTTGCAAAATTAATATTTATTTTCCTTGAAATTTGGTACATTTTTAAAAAACTTATAATTTGTTTAATTTGGTAGATACTTTCTTTTTTGGTAAATTTCTATATGTTTTCATTGGAATTTGGTACTTTATTTTAATAGATACTTGTTTTTTGAAAATTTGTACTTTTTAAAAATTATTTTTTTTTTCAAAAAATTAGTACTTTTTTTTAATTAATATTTTTAAAAATTTTTACTTTTTTCTTTGGACAATGAAACTTTTGTGAAAAATGAAACTGTTTTCGAAGATTTATACATTTTATTTTTTAACTGGTACTTTTTTTGAAAAATTTAGTTGGTTTATCTTGGCTATTGTTTTAAAAGGATGATTTCTTTGAAAATTTATGCTTATTTTTTTAAATAGTACTTTTTTATTGGTACCTTTTTTTGCAAAATGAATATTTTTTTCCTTGAAATTTTTGTTACAGTTTTGAAAATTGGTACTTATTTTGAAATTTATATATTTTTTAAATTCTTTTGCATAATTGGATTTTTCTGAAAATTCCGCATTTAATTAATAGTGACTTTATTAGCTTCTTACACACTGGTCGGCTGGTGTCATTACTATGAGCCACACGTTGCAAATTGGGGTAGAAACGTTGAAAATGGCTATTATGTAAATGGGTATTATGTATAATTTTGTTGTAATAAATATCTCATAAGGACATAAAAAAAACCCTTTTTAATTTATATTTTTTTACCTCAAACCACTGTCTGTCTGGCTGTCCGTGCATCCAAAAATAATATTTAAGCTAATGTGTAGATCATCGTTTATAAAATAAGTTAATGCATTTTCGTATATGATCTTTTCTTGAGCCAATAATATATCATATTAAAATTGGTTATAATTAAAAAATTATTTTACTGAGCCACAATATAAAAATTTTCCCGGAAATAGGTCAAACGTTTATAAAAGTCTTAAATATGTCTCTATATTTACGTAAAATTCATAACAGCAAAATTTTGTCTAAGCAAAAATTATACCACAAAATTTCATGAGGTTCGGTCCATAATTGACTATAGTTTCCATATAAGAGTCTCTCCCGAAAATCACTTTTAGGGGCATAATTTCTATATAAATGTTCGCACAAAGATGAAATTTAGTTTAAATAAATTTTATTAATATATCAATCTTATGGGCAAATTTCACAATTATCGGTTTATAATTGATAATAACTTCCATATAAGAATCTGTGACATCAACGCTAATTCAAAAATATTTTTGCGCATTAAAGTGATTTGATAAACAGAACTTGCTTGACCGTAACTTTCTCACTAATTTGCAATATATTTATATAATTCTTTATAGATCTCTTTTTAAATAAAGCAAATAAATAAGTTAAATAAACTTTAATTTTAAATATATAATACTTCTATTTTATTCTGTTTTTGTTTGGAAAATAAGCATATTTTTTTTTGGAATTTTCTGGAAAATATTTTTTTCTTTCAAATTGCAAAACATCCGCAAAATATTTTACATAAAATACGAAATTTTTATTTTCACCCAAGTTCGTGTAAAAACATTTTGAATTAAATAAAATAAAAATAAAAATAAAAAAAAATATATTAAAAATATTTCCACAACAGTAACTTTAACAAATGTTTCTAAATACGAGTACCTTTGTAAAAAAGCACTTTTTATGAAATAAAATGCAAAAACATAAAAGATCTGTGAACTTAATGGCCAGTGTTGCCGTTTTGGTTATTTTTGCCCAACACTGGTTATTTTATTTTTCAATGTGGAGATGGTGACATTTTTCCCATTTTGGTTATTTTTTTTATTAAACCAAAATTTAGTTTTAATGAACTATTCGAAAGTACTATTTAGATTACTCTGTAAATCTCGTATATATTTGCATCAGCATTTTATCACAAATGCTGATAAAAACGACGAAGGAAACACAATTTTAAAGACATCAAAAAATGGTAAAGAATTGTATTGCAACAGAAAATACGCATTACATTGTCTAATTACACTCCTCCACAAACTGAGTTTTGTTCCGACAAACAGGCAACTATTAGATCAGTTTCGGCATGCAACTTGTTTAACATGAATTTGGTTGTCTATTAGGGTTGTAAATTATTTGATATTGAAGTTGATCAGATAAAATTTCATAATTTTTTTAATTACATCTTTAAAAAAAGTGCAAGGGCGGATCAATAAGTGCTTGACTTTTTGAATGAAACACAGTTTTTTTTTGCAAAACAAACGTTTCTCCAATTTTTGTATCCCTTCCAAAAAATATGATTTTTCGAGGTCCTTAAAATAGGCAATTGTTTGGTCAATAATTTCATCGTTGGAGCTGAATCTCTTTCCACTGAGCCATTCCTTTAGGTTTGGAAATAGGAAGTATTCACTAGGGGCTAAATCCGGAAAATATGGCAGATGAGGTACCAATTCGTAGCGCAATTCATAGAGTTTTGCCATTGAGACTGCACATGTGTGCACCCGTGCATTATCTTGTTGAAAAAGAACTTTTTTCTTGGCCATATGGGGTCGTTTTCTTTTTATATCCTCATTAAATCGGTCTAATAAGTTGGCATAATATTCGCCGTTTATTGTTTTTCCCTTTTGAAGGTCATTGATGTGGATTATCCCGCGTGCATCCCAAAAAACTGTTGCCATCACCTTATTGGCCTACAAACTTACCTTGGCCTTCTTTGGAGCAGGTTCACCCGGAGAAACCCATTGTTTAGAATGCTCCTTGGTCTCCGGAGTACAGTAATGGTTCCATGTTTCATCCATAGTTACAAAACGCCGCAAAAACTCATTCGGATTGCGGTTAAACAACTCCAAACAATCCTTTGAAGTTGTCACATGTCTTGCCAATTGAGACAACTTTCTTAAACCCAGCTAATCACTTAAAATCGAAACCACACTTCCATATGAACAATCTCACGCACTTTTATTCTTCGATCGGCCAACACCATATCGTGGATTTTTTCTACATTTTCGGGTGTACTGACCTCAATTGACCGTCCAGAACGTTCAGCGTCATTTGTACTTGTGCGACCACAACGAAAGTCAGTAAACCACTTTTTTACCATTGAAGTCGATGGTGCATAGTCTCCATAGGATGGTGCAGAGTCTCCATAGTATTTATCGAGCTTTTCCTTGGTTTGGTTGACGATTTTTTTCGCAAAGAATAATGTTTAATGAGCACTCGAAATTCACTTTTTTAAATTTTTAGAAAAATACAAGAGGTTGTATGTTTTGAAAAGCAGTTAAACGCAAAGTAAATGATGACACTTGCTCAAAATTTGACAGTAATCTACTAACAGGTGGTACTTGATGGGAATAGTGTTGTATTTCATATAACTACGAGGGAAGTTCGAAAAGTCACGGAAATATTGATCCGCCCTCTTACTTTTGTAAATCATTAACATAGAACAAAAAAATATGCAAACCATATTTAAATTACAAATTATATAATGAAATTAAATTTCTTTTAAAATTATCATTCATAAAAAACAGAATTAAGCATTTTAGCTTTAAAACGATTACTGTTTTTTTTTTTTTTTTAATAAAAGCAACTGTGTGAAAAAAATCCTTTTGCTTTCTATTGATGGTGGCAATATATATCATTAAAAGCAAATCTAGTTTTTCTGTTCTTTTTAGATTTTTTTAAATAAAGTCAATGATCATCAATATTGTATATTTTTTTTTTAATTTTTGATACAATTTATTGATTGATTTCAGTTAACAAAGTATCGTTATATATTTCCGAATCTTCGGTTATTTCCACATTACTTGAATCAATAAAATATATTTTGAAATAAATAATAAATGAAAAATTCTCAAAAATAAAACATTTGCATATACTTTTGTTTCATTTTTTGTTAAATATTAAAAAAAAAAAAAAAATTAATATGCGCTGGAAAATTTCCAAAATTTAATAATAACTTATACGTCTCTCGTTTATTCTCACTTTCAGGCGTTTGATTAAAGGAAAAGGCTTTAATCCGAAATCTATTTAAATGTGATTTAAACATTTAACGAAATTTTCAATCATTTTCAATAATGTTTTTCAACTACACAAAACTTTTTATACTTATAATTTTAAAAAACGTATAATAAACGTATCGAGTAATTTTTTATTCTAAATTTAAAAATTTTGTTCATTCGAAAAAATAAAGAATTTGTTTCTCAAATATACGAATAATTTCTGTTTGAATGTCAACCCTAATATCTATAGAAGATATAATCTTTTCATAAAAAATTCCAATTAAATATCTTTAACTTTAAATCTCTTAGACAAATATAAAAAATGTTTCCAAAAAAGGGCATTTTACCACTTCAAAATTAGATGTAGAAATATGTGTCATATCAAGCTTTATCTTTTGTAAAAATATCATGTGAATATCTCTGTTTTGAGTTATGAAGTTCTGAGAAAAAAAAAAAGAAAAAAAAGGTTAAAAATTTCTAAGAAAATTAAAATTTCACAAATTTAAAAGCGTTTTAATTATCTTTTAACAAAGTTAAACCAATATTTGTATTAAAAAAATTTATAAACATTGTTTTAAGAGAATAATTTCAAAAGCAATGTTCATGTTCATAAAAACAGAACAACTGCGGATCTTTTTCAGCACTAAGTACTTACTTTCAATTACGACACCATGTTAAAATAAAGTTTTTTTCATTTATTTTCTTTTGCTGGGAACCTTTGCTTTAAAGAAATAAATTTTAAATATTTTTCTCTTTTGAGCATTTTCGACACATTCAAAAGAAAGTTAAGATTAGTTTTACTGTATTCATATTATATTCATTCAGGTTAAAAAATACATCATGAACCTGAATACAAAAAGAAAAGTATATCAACTTTTACATAAATAACTTCAACATTTTAAATTTTGGTTATTTTATTACCAATTTGGTTACTTTTTTTTCAAAATTTTAGTTAAAAAAATTTTTCTCAATTTCACCCCTCTGTGTGCATCGTCTTCATCGAGAGAGAGTTTTCTAATCAGTCTAATTTCATAATATTTTTTTAAATTTTCTTCATTGATCTTCTGATCATATTATGATTTTTAATGACACACTACAGGGAGAGTGAAAAAATTTAAAATTTTTTTAACAGATAATAATGCATCATTTTACCTATTTTTACTCAGAATAAATTGTTTTTTGAAAATATTAATTTTCAATTAATTGCCGTTTTTCTCAATTTAACCCACCTGTGCATCGTCTTCATCGAGAGAGAGAGATGTCAACTCTATTTTCTAATCAGTCTAATTTCATAATATTTTTCAATTCTCTTCATTGATCTTCTGATCATATTATGATTTTTAAAGACACACTACAGGGAGAGTGAAAAAATTTAATTTTTTTTAACAGATAATAATGCATCATTTTATTTATTTTTACTCAGAAAAAATTTTTTTTTTGAAAATATTAATTTTCAATTATTTGCCGTTTTTCTCAATTTAACCCACCTGTGCATCGTCTTCATCGAGAGAGAGATATCAACTCTATTTTCTAATCAGTCTAATTTCATAATATTTTTTCAATTCTCTTCATTGATCTTCTGATCATATTATGATTTTTAATGACACACTACACGGAGAGTGAAAAAAATTTAAGACTTTTTTTTAACAGATAATAATGCATCATTTTATCTATTTTTACTCAGAATAAATTTTTTTTTTTTTTTTGAAAATATTAATTTTCAATTAATTGCCGTTTTTCTCAATTTCTCCTCCCTGTGCATCGTCTTCATCGATAGAGAGAGAGAGAGATATCAACTCTATTTTCTAATCAGTCTAATTTCATAATATTTTTCAATTCTCTTCATTGATCTTCTGATCATATTATGATTTTTAAAGACACACTACAGGGAGAGTGAAAAAATTTAATTTTTTTTAACAGATAATAATACATCATTTTATCTATTTTTACTCAGAAAAATTTTTTTTTGAAAATATTAATTTTCAATTATTTGCCGTTTTTCTCAATTTAACCCACCTGTGCATCGTCTTCATCGAGAGAGAGATATCAACTCTATTTTCTAATCAGTCTAATTTCATAATATTTTTTCAATTCTCTTCATTGATCTTCTGATCATATTATGATTTTTAATGACACACTACACGGAGAGTGAAAAAAATTTAAGACTTTTTTTTAACAGATAATAATGCATCATTTTATCTATTTTTACTCAGAATAAATTTTTTTTTTTTTTTGAAAATATTAATTTTCAATTAATTGCCGTTTTTCTCAATTTCTCCTCCCTGTGCATCGTCTTCATCGATAGAGAGAGAGAGAGATATCAACTCTATTTTCTAATCAGTCTAATTTCATAATATTTTTCAATTCTCTTCATTGATCTTCTGATCATATTATGATTTTTAAAGACACACTACAGGGAGAGTGAAAAAATTTAATTTTTTTTAACAGATAATAATACATCATTTTATCTATTTTTACTCAGAAAAATTTTTTTTTGAAAATATTAATTTTCAATTATTTGCCGTTTTTCTCAATTTAACCCACCTGTGCATCGTCTTCATCGAGAGAGAGATATCAACTCTATTTTCTAATCAGTCTAATTTCATAATATTTTTTCAATTCTCTTCATTGATCTTCTGATCATATTATGATTTTTAATGACACACTACACGGAGAGTGAAAAAAATTTAAGACTTTTTTTTAACAGATAATAATGCATCATTTTATCTATTTTTACTCAGAATAAATTTTTTTTTTTTTTTTTGAAAATATTAATTTTCAATTAATTGCCGTTTTTCTCAATTTCTCCTCCCTGTGCATCGTCTTCATCGATAGAGAGAGAGAGAGATATCAACTCTATTTTCTAATCAGTCTAATTTCATAATATTTTTCAATTCTCTTCATTGATCTTCTGATCATATTATGATTTTTAAAGACACACTACAGGGAGAGTGAAAAAATTTATTTTTTTTTAACAGATAATAATACATCATTTTATCTATTTTTACTCAGAAAAATTTTTTTTTGAAAATATTAATTTTCAATTATTTGCCGTTTTTCTCAATTTAACCCACCTGTGCATCGTCTTCATCGAGAGAGAGATATCAACTCTATTTTCTAATCAGTCTAATTTCATAATATTTTTTCAATTCTCTTCATTGATCTTCTGATCATATTATGATTTTTAATGACACAATACACGGAGAGTGAAAAAAATTTAAGACTTTTTTTTAACAGATAATAATGCATCATTTTATCTATTTTTACTTAGAATAAATTTTTTTTTTTTTGAAAATATTAATTTTCAATTAATTGCCGTTTTTCTCAATTTCTCCTCCCTGTGCATCGTCTTCATCGATAGAGAGAGAGAGAGATATCAACTCTATTTTCTAATCAGTCTAATTTCATAATATTTTTTCAATTCTCTTCATTGATCTTCTGATCATATTATGATTTTTAAAGACACACTACAGGGAGAGTGAAAAAATTTAATTTTTTTTAACAGATAATAATGCATCATTTTATCTATTTTTACTCAGAAAATTTTTTTTTTTGAAAATATTAATTTTCAATTATTTGCCGTTTTTATCAATTTAACCCACCTGTGCATCGTCTTCATCGAGAGAGAGATATCAACTCTATTTTCTAATCAGTCTAATTTCATAATATTTTTTCAATTCTCTTCATTGATCTTCTGATCATATTATGATTTTTAACGACACACTACAGGGAGAGTGAAAAAAATTAATTTTTTTTTAACAGATAATAATGCATCATTTTATCTATTTTTACTCAGAAAATTTTTTTTTGAAAATATTAATTTTCAATTAATTGCCGTTTTTCTCAATTTAACCCACCTGTGCATCGTCTTCATCGAGAGAGAAAGAGAGAGATATCAACTCTATTTTCTAATCAGTCTAATTTCATAATATTTTTTCAATTCTCTTCATTGTTCTTCTGATCATATTATGATTTTTGATTCTCTGATTATGGATATGGAATTTAAATTAAAGAATTTTTGTTAGAGTTAGATTATACATTCTCAGAGATTTTTAGTTTAGTAGATGGTATTAGTGTATAATTACTGAAATATATTACTTTTATGAACCCAAGTTAAAAAGTAAAAAAAAGTATTTTAAAAATTACATTAAAACGCACATGATATTTTTAATTCAGTAACAAAAAAATTAATGTTAAATATTTTAATATTATTTTCCTAAATCGTACATTTGCCTCTCAAAGTTTACTTGTGACAACTGTGTGAATCTTTTGTATATTTCGTTTAAATATTTTTGGCAATTTAAAGCTTTACTTTTAAATTTTGCTATAAATTTTATAATCAATTAACCATAAATTATTGGTCTGTCGATCATAAGCATCACTCACTGTCTAGCTGAATTTTTTTTTGCCTTTCAATATAGTAGAATGTCAAAAGTTCAATTCGAAAATGCCATTTAGTTTTATGTAAGAAAAAATACACGTTTACTAAAAATTATTATGTAAGAAAAAAAAAAATTAAATGATCAGGCTAAAAAATACAGCAAAGTTAAAAAATATATTTATTACAATATTACATTGATCACGTAAATTAAAGGTTTTTAGTGTGCTAGCTAATCGATCTTAAAAAAAATTTTGTATATATGAAGGTGTTAATGGTTGTCATAAATACTTATGTCACTGCAAAAAGTTATTAATAAAATATTAAAAAAACCAAAAAACAAATGATCATAAAAACTATAAAAAACAGCTATTGGATGTTAATCTTGAAAGGGTTTTTAAGAGCAAATTGTTAGATATTGAAAAACTCTAATCACTCTCATTTTATTTTTAAAGTTTTTGTAATTATGTGTTTTATTCTATTAAAATGTTGTAAACAATTTGTAGTGAAATCATTTCAAAACTAATTTATATTTTTTTTTAACATTTTTTACATGTAAAGTCATAGATAATATTTAAATAAAACATTACAAAATTATATCATGCACTTGTTGTTATTTAAATTTTATTTTCTTTTTCTTTTCGTAAGTAATGATTAATTGTCAACTCTTACTTTCTTCATGATTTATGATCATGATGCCATACATTTGTAGTTATATTAATGATTTTATATAAAATATGTTTTATTTCTTCTTTATTTTTTTTTACTATTTTAATAGAGTCAATTATTTACAATACATTTCGAGAAACCAAAAGTAAAAATTATAACATTAATAAATCTTTATATACGCAAATCTATATAATTAAAGTAAATTATAGATTAAAATGAAAGTTTTAATTTTGAATGGCAGATAAAAAAGTAAAAAAAAAAGATTATTAAACTATAAAAAGGTTAGAAAAAAACGAAAAATAAATACAAACTGTAACATATGAAATTGGCAATGCACAGTGGGGTCTTTTGCAAAATAAATGGTAATAAATCTGGATCTTTTAAACGGCTAGATCTATTTTGAAGAAACTTAGAACATCCATAGAGGAGGAGCTTGAAACAAAAATTGTCATATTCTATATCATTTTAAAGGAAATTTTGTCTTCTTTCAAACTATGTATAACAAATTTTACTATTTTAAAATTTATAAAAAACTTTTCTTAAAATAATAAAAAAACAACGCTAATTATGTTTACAGGAACATATTTCATATATTTCAGCCGGAATATTTTTGCAATGATTATAGGTAGCAAAATTATTTTTGCACACATTATAAAGTAGTTAATAAAGATTTCAGAAATGCAAAGCTCAGATTAATATATATAATTTTACTTTATATTTTTTATGGCTAACATTTTTGTTATTGAAATTATAGATTTTTTCAGAAAATTTCCTCTTGTGACCAAATTGGCCTATAGGTTGTCACAATTTTTGTGCAAAAACTTTTATTATATATCTTGCTATCTTATCTTATTCAAAAAGGTACCGAAATCAACAATC
The DNA here is from genome assembly GCA_932274085.1 of Protocalliphora azurea. Classification (NCBI taxonomy): domain Eukaryota; kingdom Metazoa; phylum Arthropoda; class Insecta; order Diptera; family Calliphoridae; genus Protocalliphora; species Protocalliphora azurea. Next base: position 149,390,982 of record OW026521.1, on the reverse strand, counting down.
AAAATTTGTTACAGACTTAAAAATTTTAACTTTTGTTTAAAAATTGACCATTTTCTACCATTGATAGATGTAGGGTGCTTGTTCAAAAATTTACAAAATTACACTTACACGATTATATAAGGTTTATTCTTTCAGAAAATGTCAGAAAATATTGAAGTTGTTTAACAAACTTTTTTTAAAAATATTTTAAATATATGAAGATACTTTTTTTTTCCAAAAAATTGCAATCTTTAGGGACGGTTTTAAAATTTTGACTTTGAACATTTATTTCTTGTTATCGAATTAAGATAACTAAGAAAAAATTGTTTAGCATAATTCAGAATTTTTTATGAAGATTTTCAGCATATTTTTTAAATATTTTTTTGAATTTTTATTTTAAAAGTTATAGAGAAAAAATGCAAAGAAGTCAAGGCAAAAATTGGAGAATTTAATTTTTGAAGTCAAATATCTTTTAAACCATAAAAGATTATGTGGCATAGTAAGCATATTTTTTTCTTTGTCTTCCTTAATAGAAATGCACAAATATTTAAAATCGGTTCATATTTGTAAAAGTTACAAGTTCCGATATGTTTTTCATCAACTTTGGCACGCTGTAGCGCCCACCGTGCTTAAGTTACACACTCCAACAAATAATATACTGAAAGCCTAACTCCTTCTTTATCAATGTTCCAAGTTTCATTGAAATCACTTCAGCCGTTTAAAAGATACAGATTTATTACCATTTATTTTGCAAAAGGCCCCATTGTGCAATGTAGTAAAGAAATTAAATATTGGATTTTATGTGTGTCATTAAATATTTACATAGGTATATCGAAAGAAGAAAGAAATTTCAAACAAATAATGATAATTTTATTTCGAAAAGAGAAAAGGATTTTCTAAAAATACTTATTTATATGTTAGAAATATTATTTGCAATTTTCTAATATCAGAACTGCACACAAAAAAATCTATGCACTCTATAAGGCTTATAACTTTTACCGTACTTTAGTACTATTACTGTAAATTAGTATCTATGCGCTAAATTTTGTTGTATAGCATAATTAGTTTTTTTTTTTTAAATGAAAGTTTAATAATGAGAACCGTCGGTATATATTCCTGTTATCATTAGAAAACATGTCGAATTCTAATTTGCTTGGCATCATCTATCTTCTCATTATTACAATAAAAAAGTAACTGAGTGGTATTGGAAAAATGGTGCTGCTATATACCAAAGTAGGCCAATGCACTCAATCCAGAAATCCAAATCCAGAACTCTGTCTATTTTAGATGTATTGAATATAGTAAACAATATCTGAAAAAAACTTAAAGCTGACTGAAAAATAAAATATAGTTTAAAAAGAAGTGGATTCATTCCAACAAAACAGGAACCGAAAACATAATAAAACTTTTATTTAGGGTAGTACAGAAAATACTAATTATTTTATTAAAAACGAATGAAAACATAATGCTTTTTTTAATTTAAAACTAAAATATAATGATCTTTAACAAAACAAAATTTTTAAAAGATTAACTCATTATTTTCATTTTTATAAGCTGAATTGCATGCATGGATTTTTACATATGCAGTATAATAAAGTGAAATAAAAAATAAAATTTGTTTAAAAAGCAAAATTTAAAATATTTATTATTAAAAAAAATACTATTTTTTTAAAAAGAATAAATTTTTTGGTCTTTGTATCAATTTCAAAGTTACCAATTAAAATAAAGATTTTTTAAATTACCAATTTTAATAAGAACTACCAATTTCCCAAAAAGTGCTATTTTTCAAATGAAAAAAGTACTAATTAAAAAAAATTATCAATTTTCAATTTATACAGTTAAAAAAACTTTTTTAAAAAAGTACTATATTTTAAAAAGTTTAAATTTTATTAAAAAAAAAAATAATAATAATAATTTACTTTTCAAAAAAATATCTTTTTTCAAAAAAGTATCAGTTTTTAAAGAAATTTCCAATTAAAAAAAAGAAAAAGCTCAAGTTTTACAAAATGTGCCTACCATTTTCAACCAATTCAAAATTATATTTAAAAGCCAATAAAAATTAAAAAGTAAAATTTATTTATTTTTTATTTTTTTAAGTACAATGTTTTTAAACTATCAACTTTTAAAAATTTTGAACATAACAAAAAAATAAAAAAAGAATTTTTTGTTTAAAGTTCCAATTTTAACAAAAGCTACCTACTTTCCAAAAAGTACTATTTTTCGAATAAAAAAGGCTAATATTTAAAAGAATTTTGAAAAAAATTATAAATTTTCAAGAAAATTTCCTATTTCCAAAAAAGTAAATTTTTTTTTTAAAAAAATACTAATTAAAAAAATCACAAAAAGTACTATATTTAAGAAAAGTACCAATTTTATAAAAAAAATAATTTAATTTTCAAAAAAGTGTATCAATTAAAAAAATTTTTGAAATTCATAAAAAGCTTAAATTTTCAAAAAAGTACTATTTTCTAAAGTACCAAGTAAAAAAAAAATAGAAAAAAATTTAAAAAAACGCACTACTTTCTTTAACTCGGTTAAATTTTTAAAAGGTTATATTTTTCAATTAAAAGTACAAATTAAAAAAAAAAGAAACAACTTTACAAAAAGGTACTAACTTTCAAGAAAACAATAAGAAAATATACAGTTTAAAGAAAGTACTATTTTTTTATACATTTACCAGTTATCAAAAAAGTATAAATAAAAAATAAATCAATTTTTTTTTTGCAAAATTTTTCAAAAAGCACTATTTCTCACAGAGAATTTTCAAAAAAAAAAATAATAATAAATAAAAAAATAAATTAATTTTTCAAAATGTACTGTTTTCAAAAAAGCATAATTTTTTAAATATAGTCATCTTTCCAAAAATGTATCAATTTTTTAAAGCAAGTGCCAATTTTAATAAAAAGTAATACTTTTCAAAAACATTTCTAAAAAGATTCCAATTTTCAAGAAAGTATCAATTTTCGAAAAAAGTGCCAATATTTTTTTAAGTACCAAATTTTAGATGCTCTTTTTGTTACTTATGCCTAAGAAAATAGTTTTTAATTAAAAATTTAATTTTCTAAGATATTTCCTTAAATATTTGATTAATCTGAGCACAGTCATAAAACAAATAATAAATATATATATATGAAATAAAATTCAACCACTAGAAGGCATTTTCTGTTGTCTTTTATTTAAGAAAGTGATCGTCACACTAAATTTTATTAAATTTTTAATACATACATTTGGCAAATGAAAACTTTAATAAATAAAATCATGTTTTTTATATTCAACGAAAAAACAAATAAAAATATTTATACTCAATGACTTTTGTTGTTTTTAGCATAAAAAACAAATATTATTTACCAAATTAGCAGTGTAGTTTTCAAAATTGTTGTTTTTATTGGAAGTTACTGGCAGTGCGAACGTATGTGTTTTGTTTGACAATTATATACGAAAAAAAAAAATATATATATATATATATATATATACATATATATTGACAAAATACGCATTGAACATCAAACCACAAATGTCTGTCTTTCCGTCTATCATTATAAATATTTATTTATTTTTACACTTGATTATTAAAGCCAAGTTTATTTGTTTTGTTGGTCTCTTTTTTCTTTTAACTGGAAACCTAACGGTAATTAATGCAATTGGCCTATACAATAATGTTTATGACAAAAGCCAAAACTGAAAATTTTATATAAAATATTTGTATTAAAGCTTAAAACATATGTACATAAACGTTTATTTTACACACTCACAGCTATGTATAGAGTTTTTAAGGTCTTGTTGCATTTATTTTATGTATTTTTTTCTTTTTTTTTTATATATAAAATTGTGTCAAGAATACTTTACAAGAAATTTAATAATTTAATTAAATGGGTCAATGTTTAAAGAAAAACAAAAAAAAATAAAAAAAAAATAAATAAATAAAACCATAAGAAATCATTTAGTTATTAATAACAAATTAAGTTGGTTTCTTTTTTGTTTTTGTTTGTTAATACCTTGAAAATCCCTTAAACACTTAGGCCATAAGTATGTGCCTTAAGTCTTTTGTTTTTTTCTTATTCTTTTTTTTTCTTTATTTTGATTTCAGACAATTTTTTTTGTTTGCTAATGCTTGTTTGTTAAGATCATATTTAATATTTTATCATTAAGATCTTAAAAAGTTCTTTTAGTTTCTCTGATTTTATGTTTTTCTTTAATAAGTTCTTACTAATATTATTAATATTGTCATTATAAAATTGTATTTATTAATGTCGCATAATTACTTTATTAGTTTAAAATGATATTTCATTTAAATTATACATTTAATTATAGTAATTTTAATGCAACAATGTTTTCCAACAAGATTTATTTTTTTGTAAATAATATTTACATTTAACAATGACATATGAAAAATCTATCTTATCTACTGTTTGTAATTCTAATTTAAGTGTTGAAAATTAACAAAATTATTAATGGGTTTTTGTGACGGAAAAGATTTATAGTAGTGAAGTGTTATAAAATTAAGAACAGTGTTTTGATTTTACACTTTTAAATGCAAAATTAAAGAAAAAGCAATATTAAAAAATAATTTAAAAATGTCCAATTTGTAGAACATTTTTGATAAATTTTCATCTTATAGAAAAAAAAAAAAACAAATTGCTTTTATAAAAAATTTTTATAACTTTTCATTCTGCAGATTCTCGATTTTTTTGTAGAAAATTTTCGGTTTCGATAAATTAATCTTTTATAAAAAATTTTTCGATAAATCTGAATTTCTTTTTACAAAAATTTTTAGATAAATTTTCTTTTTATAGAAAATTCTCAATAAATCTAAATTTTTTTATAGAAAATTTTCGATAAATTTTCTTTTTATAGATTTTTTTTTATAAATTTATGATTATAGAAAATTTTTGATAAATTTTTGATTTGAAACTTTCTTTTTATAGGAAAGTTTTCGATCAATTTTCTTTTTACATAAAATTTTTGATAAATTTTCTTTTTATAGAAAATTGTCGATAAATTTTTGATTTATAGAAAATTTGCGATAAATTTTCTTTTTACAAAAAAATTTTCGATAAATTTTTGATTTATAGAAAATCTACAATAAATTTTTGATTTATAGAAAATTTTCGATAAATTTTTTTTATAGAAATTTTTCTACAAACTTTCCTTTTATAGAAATTTTTCATAAATTTATAAAAAATGTTTAATAAATTTTCGATTTGAAATTTTCTGGAAAATTTTAGATAAATTATCTTTTTATAGAAATTTTTCGATAAATTTTCTTTTTATAGAAAATTTTCAATAAATTTTATTTTTATAGAAAGTTTTCGAAAATTTTAGAAATTTTTTAATAAATTTTCTTTCTATAGAAAATTTTCCATTTATTAAAAATGTATCGTAAATTATTTTTTACAGAAAATTTTCAATAAACTTTTTGTTTATACAAAATTATCGCTACATTTTTGGTTTATAAAAAATTATCGATAAATTTTTGTTTTATAGAAAATTTTCGATAAATTTTCTTTTTATAGAAAATTTTCGATAAATTTTATTTTTATAGAAAATTTTCGATAATTTTTCTTCTCATAGAAAATTTTCGATAAATTTTCCTTTTATCGAATATTTTCGATAAATTTTCCTTTTATAGAATATTTGCGATAATTTTATTTGTATAGAAAATTTTCAATTAATTTTCTTCTTATAGGAAATTTTCAATGTTTTACTTTTATAGACAATTTTCAATAAATTTTCTTTTTATAAAAAATTTTCGATAAATTTTCCTTTTATAGAAATTTTTCATAAACTTATGATAATAGAACATTTTTAATAAATTTTTGAGTTTAAATTTTCTGTTTATAGGAAAATTTTCGATAAATTATCTTTTTATAGAAATTTTTCGATAAATTTTCGTTTTATAGAAATTTTTCAATAAATTTTCTTTTATAGATTATTATTAAAAATGTATCGTAAATTATTTTTTTATAGAACATTTTTGAATTTTATTTTTATAGAAAATTGTCGCTACGTTTTTGGTTTATAAAAAAATATCGATAAATTTTTGTTTTCTAGAAAATTTTCGATGTTTTCCTTTTATGAAATATTTTCTATAAATTTTATTTTTATCAAATATTTGCGATAATTTTCTTTGTATAGAAAATTTTCAATTAATTTTCTTTTTATAGAAAATTTTCATTTTTTTTGTTGGGAAAATTTTCAATGAATTTTTTTATATATATAATATTTTCGATAAATCTTCTTTTTATAACAAGTTTTCGATAAATTTTACTTTTATCGAATGTTTACAATAAATTTTCCTTTTTTATCGATTTTAAATAAATTTTCTTTTTCCTAAGCTACAACATAAATAAATCTCTGTCCTTTAGAAATTTACGTTTCAAGTATTATATAGTGTACGCCATACATAAGTCTATGTCGTTTTTAATAAAGTTTGGTAATAGATAAGACTCTGTTTAAAATAAAACTACGTCTTAGTGAAGAATCTGTCTTAAATAGAACTACGTCATCTTAAATAAGATTACGTCTAAAATTAGATCATATTTTAAATAAATACGTCTTTAAAATGACTATAGTTTATATAAGACTACGTCGTCTTATCTAAAACTCTATCGTGTATACGACTCTATCCTAAGTAAGAGTCTATTCTAAATAAGGCTACGTTTTACATAAGATTACGTCTCATATATGATTTTGTCTTAGATAAGTCTGTGCTTTAAAACAGCCATAGTTTCGTTTGGTTCAAATGATTGAATGTAGGAAAAGTTTAATATTTCAACAAATATTTTAATTTAATTGTTCAAAGCTTAACCTTAGCTTAAGGAAAACTTTTTAAAGTTTTTTTTCTTTTGCTATTGACCATGAATTTGTTTTGTGGATATGATGCTCAATTAAAACAAGTACTAAATAAGCATTTACTTTTATAGTTATACAAAATAAATTAAATGACAAAAGCAAATTATTTACAACCATTTAAAAGGCAAGGTTTTTTTTTAATACGCTTATTTTTTAAATTTGTCAATGTTTGATGATATTTTTTATACAAAGGGAAAGATTTAATTGAACAAAATTGATTATTTTTAGAAAAAAATATGAAAGATATGAATTTATGCAGAAAATTAAAAGGGAAATTATTCAAAATCGAGTACAGGAAAAGAAGTAATTCAATGCAATTTAAAATAATAAAATTTTAAGGCTTGTGAATCAAATGAGGAGAACTTGTATAACTTTTTTATGGAACTACCCCAAAATATTTAAAAGCATTTATACAGCTATTGAGTATGTTTAAATTTCTTTTTACTTACTTTGTATAATTTATCTTTTTGATACCAAACATCTTCTTCCTCTTCTTGTGGACTAAATGTCTGATCCAAATTCAGATCATCCCTAGAACGTGAGAGTATTTTTCTTCTGGAAACCATTGTGCTGCTAAAATTAGAAAAAAATAAAAAAGAAATTATTATATACACAATAACAAATAAGCAAATCATTGAAATAAACAAATTATTTAAAAAAACCAGTCAATAAACTTTAAATAGCACAACAATAAGTGAAATAAAATTAAATAACACATGTTTAACATAAAATCAAAAATTACACAAATTGTCGGCTTATTTCAAAAATAATTTTAATTGAAGTTCAAATATATTTCTCACTAAATATAAATATGCTTTCTTTCAAATGATTTTTTTTTTTATTTTAAATCAAAATAAAAATAATTAATATACTACCGGTACGTGGAATCAAATCTTTTCTTTTTCTTCTTTCAAAGAAATTAAAAAATATCCTAAGGGGTTTTAAACAAATCCAAATGATTTTTATTTTTTAATAACCGGAAATGTAAGTGTAGAAATTATTAAAGAAATTTGTTGTAGGGAAAATCAGGGGGATCATTTTTTACATTAAATTAATTAATGGGTTTCACAACAAGTCGGTCATAATAACTAAATTAAATGAACAAAGATATAGAAATCAATTTTATTCTAAACGTTTTTAAAAGAAAATTGTTTATGATTTAATTTAACACAAATATTTATTTTAAAAATATTAAATTCCCAGGTTTGTCATGTCTTTTATTTTAACTTTATGCAAATAATTTTTAAAAACATTTTTATATTTAAACTGCATAATTTTTTTTAATCCTTAAAGTGTCGTCTTCTCTTTTTTGTCTGTTTCTTAAATATGTAAAAATTACTATTGTATTTATTTTAACTTCTGTTTATTTTCTTTTTTTTTTAAGAATTTTAAGATGTTTTAGCAATTTAATTTTTGTTTTGGTCGTTTTATCATTTTAGTTCTTTTAATTGCTAAGTAAATATTGCTGTAAAGAACAAAGGATTTTTTCTTAAGAAGATGACTATTTAAAAAGATAAGATTTAAACAAGTTTTCTCTTTTGGAGTATCTTTAGGATGAGTAATGTCATATGAATTTTATGAAAATGTGTTAAATAAATAAAAGTGAAATAAGGGGATCTATAAAGATCACTTTATTTTAATTTTATAAACATATTTTATTAATAAGAAAATAAATTAAATTATAAAAAAATAAAAAAAAACTATTAAAAATACGATAGAGAGTTATATCCTTAACAAATTTATAACAACAATAAACAATATTTTGCTAAAAATTCGATTTCATGATGAAAATTCTTTTTTTGTGTTAGCGAAAAATCGATTTTTGGTGAGTAATAAATAAATTTTGTAAAAGTTCACTTTTGTGGTAAAAAATAATTTTTGTGGCGAAAAATAAATTTAGTGGTGAAAATTAATTTTTTTGACGAAAATTAATTTTTGTGGTGAAAATTTTTTGTGGTGAAAAATAAATATTTTTGTGGTGAAAAATAAATTTTATGAAAATGGTGTAAATTAGTTTATGTATTTTGAGGTGAAAAATAGATTTTATGGTGAAAAATTCATTTTGTGGTGAATAATCTATTTCAAGTTGAAAAATTGATTTTGTGGTGAAATAATATACATTTTATTTGGAACAAATCGATCTTGTGGTAAAAAATTGATTTTGTGGTAAAAAATTAATTTCATGGTAAAAAATGCAATTTGTGGTGAATAATATAGTTAAAAAAATTATTTTTCTGTCTAACAAGGAAATTTATGGCGAAAATTTGATTTATTGATAAAATAAAATCGATCTTGTGGTGAAAAACCATTTATATGGTAAGAAATAGATTTTGTGATAAAAAAAAATAATTTGCGGTGAATTGGTATATGATTTTGTGGTGAAGTTTTGATTTAGTGATGAGACAGATGAGTATTTTTTCTTCATAGAAAATTTCTAATAAATTTTTTCTTTATAGAAAATCCTTAATAAAATTTCTCTGTATAGAAATTTTTAATAAATTTTCTATTTATACAAAATTTATAATAAATTTTCTGTTTGTAGAAAATTTATAATAAATTTTCTGTTTGTAGAAAATTTATAATAAATTTTTTCTTTTAGAAAATGTTCCATAAATTTTCTAAAAAATTATAGAAAATTTTCTCCTGTATGAAATTTTCCATACATTTTCTCTTTACAGAAAATTTTAATAGATTTTCTCTATTGAAAATTTTTAATAAATTTTCTCTTCATAAAAATTTTTTGATAAATTTTTTCTAAAAAAAAAAATGCATTTCTATAAACATTTACAATGATGTCAAATTTTGTCAGAATTATTTCATTATTTATTGCATATAAGGCCTATAGGTTTCGAGAGCAAAAATCGTTTTTAAAAAATTAAAAACCAATCATAAATTGAGAATTCACAATTATAATAAATTTCTTCTATATTTTCGCCTACTTAAATTTTATCTAATCATATTTTTTTCGGATTATAAAACGGTCAATAAACTTCTTAAATAAATATTTTTTTTGTCACCAAGCATAAAAGAAGAAATTTCAGGGAAAAACATAAAATAACATTTAAAGTTATTTAAATTAATCTTTTCAAAATTTGTCTTTTACTTTTTTCACATTTTTTTCAAACTAACTTGTTATGCAAACGTAACAAAAAAATTTTTCGGCACAATTTCCATGTAAGAGTATGAATACTTAATCACCTCATAATTTTAAAAATTAATGATATTGTGCCTGTATGAAAAGAATTATCTTACTGTGAATCTCTATTGAAAACGTTTGTGTAACAATAATTCTTATTTTGTAGTATTTTTATATATTTTGTATTTTTATTTTATTTTGTTATTTTAAGTTTTTTTATTCTGAATTTTGCCAAATCACCTGTTAATATAGACTAATGGCTTAAAACCGTAATGTCATATAATTTTGTCATTTTAGCTATACACAAATATATACATACAATAATATATTGTACATATGTAAATATAAACAGATATTCTGTTTTTTGAGTATAATTTTCGTATTTTTTCTCTTGGTGCTTTAAAAGAAGAAAAAATAAAAAAGACTCAAATACGTTAGTTGCATAATAAATACTTGATCTACGTTTTGGCTTAAATACTTAAATACATTTCGTTGTTTTGTCTTTGGGTTGTTGGCTTTTATTCTTTGTATTTTTCTTTTTTTGTTGTTTTTTCTATCATTTTTTGCTTGTTTGGTGTAACAAGTGATTGAGTCTTTAAAGACTGACAGACAGTCAGTCATTAAGAGTTACGGTGGTAAAATGAGTAACAGTGTTTTTTTCTTTTACGTTGAAATGCTAAGAGTAAATACTTTAAACAATAGAATACACATTTTTGAGGAAGCATTTTTGAAATAGCAGAAGGTTTGTTAGATTTTTATATTTTCGATAAATTTTAACTTTATAGAAAAAAATTTTATACAAAATTTTAAATAAAATAGAAATTTTTTTTATAAAAAATTTTGATTAATTTTCTCTTTAGAGAAATTTTTAGTAAATTTTCTCTAAAGAAAATTTTTGATGAATTTTTATAGAAAATTTTCGATAAATTTTTGATTTATGGAAAATTTTCGATAAATTTTTGATTTATGGAAAATTTTCGATAAATTTTTGATTTATAGAAAATTTTCGAAAAATTTTCTTTCTATATAAAATTTTCGAAAAATTTTCTTTCTATATAAAATTTTCGATAAATTTTTGATTTATGGAAAATTTTCGATAAATTTTCTTTTTATAGAAAATGTTCGATAAATTTTATTTTTAAAAATTAAAAACTTATCTTTTAGAAATAATATTTATTGTCTACACTTTCAGATAAAGCTCAATTTAAATATCAACCTAATGCACATACTTGTTTTTTATTATTATTTGTTATTTTGCCATTTTAAAGAAAACCTAAAATAATTATTAAAACTTTCTATAAAAATATTTTAACATTAAACTAAACATTCAAAAGTATTTATATTACATAAAATTTCCCCACTAAACATAGATGTGAGTAAAATATACAAAATTATAAAGCTTAAAAATAGCATTTAGGCTTAATTCCAAAACAAATATACAAGAAAATACAACAACAGAAAAAATATTAAAATTAGTTTTAAACTATTTCAAAATGACAAAATAATTTTCACACCACAAATTTTCAAAAGAGCAAAAGAAAAAAAAATGTATTTTTGAATTAATAAAAAAAAAAAGAAAAAGAAATCCACCCAATATGTATATCTTTGTAAAAAAGTATTTATAAGTTCAATTGTAATTCACATTACTATTTTTTAAACTTTTTGTTATTATTATATTACTCTCTTTTCAAATGTGTATGTATCATATGTCTAATAACATGATTATCATCATTCAAACAACATTTGTCTCAACACTCTTGTGTGTTTTGTATGAAAAGGTGATAACACATTTCATACATTTTAATTGAAAATTGTCAAAGATACTTTTTATGTAATTTTAAAGATATGATAACATTATTAGGTTGACGCACCTTTAAACGCAAAATACTCATAAATGATCACTAGTTTATTTTGAATAGTACAACAATATGATAAAATAAACATAAAATATTGTTTCTTTTCTTGACAATCTTAAATCATAACACATCAAATCATTTCATACTTAAAGTACACTTTTTGAATAGTGATTAACTAGATAGAAGATAGTTTAAGTACAAAGGTACGTTTGAGTTAAACCATGTTGGTGGTTGGTTACTTATATTGTTTTAATAGGGATAATGATAAAGATCTTTTTAAAGTCAACAGACAGGTTGAAACAATTTGCATATGTATGTATATGTGTCTTCGGTATTTTTATAAAGAAAGACCAAGGAATGAGTTCATGACAAAAATGTTTGGAAAAATGTTCTTTCTATAGAAAATATTTATTTATTTTTATTGAAAATGTATGATTTCCTTTGTATAGGACTTTATAGGACAATTTTTGATAAAATTTCTTTTTATGAAAATTTGTCGAAAATTTCTTAATTTATAGAAAATTTTCTTCTCATAGATAATTTTCGATTAATGTTCTTATTATAGACAATTTTCAATAAATTTTGTTCCTATAGAAAATTTCGCCAAACTTGTTTTTATAGAAATTTTTGATTTATAATCTTTCTTTATGAATTTTCGTCAAATTTTCTTTTTTTAGAAAATTTTTTGATAAGTTTTCTTTTTATATATAATTTTATTAAAGTTTAATTTTTGCAGTAATATATGTTCAATTAATTTTCTTTCTATAGAAAATTATTAATAAATTTCTCTTAATAGACAATTATCCATAAATTTCTTTTTATAGAAAATTATTGATAAATTTTTATAGAAAATTATCGATAAATTTATTTTTGTAGAAAATTATCGATACGTTTCTTTTTATACTAAATTTTCGATTTTTTTAGATAATTTTATACAAAAATTTGTCGAAAATTTCTTAATTTATAGAAAATTTTCATCTCATAGATAATTTTCGATTAATGTTCTTCTTATAGACAATTTTCAATAAATTTTAGAAAATTTCCGAAAATTTCGTCAAACTTGTTTTTATAGAAATTTATGGTTTATATTCTTTCTTTATGAATTTTCGTCAAATTACTTTTCTGAGAAAATTTTTTGATAAGTTTTCTTTTCATATATAATTATAGTTAAATTTAATTTTTGCAGTAATATATGTTCAATTAATTTTCTTTCTATAGAAAATTATTAATAAATTTCTCTTAATAGACAATTATCCATAAATTTCTTTTTATAGAAAATTATTGATTAATTATCGATAAATTTATTTTTGTAGAAAATTATCGATACATTTCTTTTTATACTAAATTTTCGATTTTTTTTAGATAATTTTACACAAATTTTCTTTTTATAGGAAAAGTTCATAAAATTTTCTTTTTATAAAAAATTTTCGATATTTTTTTTTAGAATATTAAAAAAAAAATTCTCTTATTACAAAATTTTTGACTTATTTTTTAAAGAAAATTATTGAGGTTTCTTTTTTTTCAAAATTTTCAATAAATTTTCCCTTTTTAGGAAATTTCGTTTAATTTTTAATTTTTATAGAAAATTTTTCATAAGTTCCATTAAATTTAATTTTTATAATAAGGCTATTTTTATAGGAAATGGATCAAAATTTGATACGAAAATTATTTCTAAAATTTTTTAAGACTTTCACAAAATTGTTTCTTTAGATATGCGAAAATTAATATTTGCTTTATATGGGGTCCTATCCATCCTATTTTTATTTCATCAATGCAATATGATAAGAAAGTAGTTCCCACATAATTTAAGGGTTCTCACTATAAAAGTTCTTTAAATATATAATATGTCTTGTATGGGGAGCACCATTTTCCCTGGCTCTACCCGTCTTATATTTATATGGAGATTGTTTGAAAATTATTCCTACAAAATTTTGTGATTTTTGCTGCAAAATTTTCTTGAGATATATAATATCTAATATTTTCGTTGTAAGGGGGTACCATTTTCCCTGGTCCATTCCGTCCCATTTTCATTCTAAGTTTGAAGGTTGATAAGAAACTTCTTCCTGCAAAATTCTAAGACTTTTGTTGTAACAGTATTTATCCGATAATCAGTATTTTCTTTGTCTGGGGGATACAATTTCCTCCAATTTCAATATAAATTGTCGAACGAAAAATTCGTTTCGACAATTTATATTGAAAACAACAAACAAATTTAAAATTTATTTAAATTTTATATAATAAATCCATACATTTTGTCGAAATGATTTTTTTTTTATTTTCTTGTCAACTTAAATTTTAAACTGTAAAACGAAATATTCCTTAAGTGCGAGCTTTTACTTTAATTTTTCTTAGCTAAGTTTGCACCCGGCTTTAATTTTATAGGAAATTTTCCATTGATTTAATTATTCCATAATAAGATTAGCTCTTCATATGGTCCCAAATTAACTCCAACTCTAGGGGAGTTAGCTCCAATCGTAGGTGGTTATAAAGTCCCAAATTAAATTCAATCTATGGTCCTTATATATTCCCATATTACTTTCAATCGCAAGTATTTGCATAGTCCCATAATGGCTGAAACAGGTACAATTGTGGGTTGTCATAAAGTCCCAAAATTTAAATCATTCATGTATAATTCGTATATAATCGACCCGAATTATCTTTAATCGTAATTGTTCATAATGTCCCAAATTAATTATAATCTAAGATATTTCCTTAATCCTAAATTAGCTTAAATTATAGCTTGTGATACAGTTTCAAATTCCATTTCACTTATAGGACTTTATGTAATCTCAAAGTTATTTCAATTATATATCTTTATATTTTCCCAAATTAGCTTCAATCTTAAGTTTTCATATAGTTCTGAATTAGATTTAATAGTCATGATTATAAATCCCCAAAATCATTTTCAATCTTAGGCCTTCATATAGTTCGAAATTTCCTTCAACATATAAGTGATCTTATTAACATATCTGTCTTACTTAATATGTAGGAGTGATTTAAAGATCACGTCTACAGAAGGAACAGGTTTTCTTAAATATCTTTTAAAGAGTAAAATACATTTTCAAGACTGATACAAATCTCGCATAAGTCCTGAGAGATCGCTCTCAATAATTTTGAAAGAAATCTAAAACTTGCTACTACCCAACCCTCCCGACAAAACAGGTATAATAGAATTTATTCTGCAGATGTCGAACGGCTCTTGACTGAAAAAAGAAGAGTTCTAAGAGAGTGTCAACTCCACAGATCCCCTCAACTGAAGTCGAAGCTAAAAGAATGCCAAAAAAGGCTTACTAAACTTTTGGAGTATCGAAAAAATGCATCTTTGTGTAAATATCTGGAAAAGTTGGATGCAATGCCTGAGTCAGATTACTCACTATGGCGAGCTACAAAAAAACTCAAAAGACCTATTATAAGTACACCACCTTTACGTAACACAAAAGGTGGATGGGCAAGAAACGATACAGAAAAAGGGAATCTGTTTGTTTGTCATTTAAAGAATGTATTCACTCCGAACGGATCAAATGACATAATTGAGTTGCCACCTGTTGTGCCCCATTTCAGAGCAGTCCTTTGCTTTGAGATTCGAGAGATCGACAAGGCTATTGTTGATTTAAATTCCAAAAAGGCACCTGGAACTGATAAAATCAGTAACCAGATGCTTTTAGAGCTATCCCGGATAGCATTAAAAATAATACTTTATATTTTCAACGCTATATTACGCATTGAATATTATCCACTAGAATGGAAGGTGTCACTGATTACCATGATCACACAAAAGTAGAATCGTATAGACCCATAAGTCTATTATCTAATATGTTTAAGCTATTTGAGAAGCTTCTAATGAACAAGCTATACCCGCTAATAAGCCAATGTATACCCAATCATCAATTCGGATTTAGAAGAAAACACAGTACTATCCAACAAACACACAGACTTGTAAATGTTATAAACAAAACGTTTGAAGAAAAGAAATATTGTTCCGCTCTCTTCATTGATGTATCGTGAGCCTTTGACAAAGTGTGGCATGACCCATAAATATACATAAATTATTAAAAAGCTATATAACTGGTCGGAAATTTATTCTTAAAGATGGTGACTTTTTTAGTACCCCTCAGCCTATTAAAGCAGATGTGCCCCAAGGTAGTGTACTGGGCTCTGTGTTATACCTGATATACACCTCCGATATGCCAACTAATAGTCAAACCCATACTTCAACATTTGCAGATGATACAGCTATTTACCACCCATGAAGGAACACAAGAGGCATCTCGAATTTTGCAGAACCATATATTTGATATTGAGAGATGGCTAAATAAATGGAAAATAAAAATAAATGAACAAAATTCACACATATAACATTTACCTTGCGTAGGGAATAATGCCCACTTATCTTTATAAATAACCAAGTAATACCCCAGCAATCGGAGGTTAAATACCTCGGAATATATCTCGACCGATGCTTTACTTGGAAATGCCATATTGATGCAAAGTTGACCCACTCCAAATAAGTTGAAAGCACTCCAAATAAATTGGCTAATTGACAGAAATTCTGCGCTCAGTCTAGATTGCAAACTATTCCTCTATAACTCAGCTTTAAAGCCAACATAGAGTTTTGGAATCCAGTTATGGGGTACGGCCTCAGCATCAAATATTGAAAGAGACGCCAAAACAAAATATTGCGAACTATCACCGCAGCCCCTTGGTATGTAAGAAATACTAACATACATAAGGATCTAAACGTTCCTTTGGTAAAAGATGTTATAAAAGAACATGCAGGAGCATAATTAAAAAGTTTGGAAATACTTCCGACTGAGAAGAAGAAACACCGCAGAACTGAGCCGAAGTTAAACCATATTCATTAAAATCGCTTTTAGTCTGACGTTGGTTGGACTAAATAGATATTAAGATTTCGATTTAAGATTTGATTAATTATTGTTAGTTCACTTAACTTTTGTGAAGATTCAATAAATAAAATTACTGAAAAAAAAGTCCAGCTTCGTTGCAAAGATGTTAAAAAAGTCATTTTTCTTTGACTGCCAACTACATACGGAAAAACAACCAAGAATTCAATTTGCTGTTAAATCTGACATGTCTCTAGAAAATATTATTATCAATAAAGTTATTTAAAAAGTTAAAAGTTATTACGAAAATTTTGTATTACGTTTCATTCGAACGCATACTTTATTAAATGATTTTTAAATGTTTAAAAATATTGAAATATCATTTTATTTTCCTTAGCAAAAGCATTAATTTTAAACTCAGATTATGTGATAATCTTAAATATCTTTAAATTAAAATTACTTCTTGAGAATAAATTTCTTCTTTTTAACTTCAGATTACAAATTGCTATATTCCTTATAATTTTCTTTAAGTTATTTTCTATTTACATATTTAGTTCTTTTTCAGTTCAATTTATTTTTAAACTTAATTTATTCCACTTTAATATATTTTTTTATTTCTAAACATGTATGTCGTTTTAATCATAAACAATTGATTGAAAAGAATTTTTCGTATTTTTTTATGAATGAATTTCTAATGTACTTGTCATTTATGGTTAGAAACATTATCTATTATAGTTGAAAAAAAAATAGAAATTCTTTTACAAAAAAAAGTCACAATAACACTTACATACACACTCACATAAACCTTTTTTAAAAGAAAAGCAAATCAATCATAAATGTTTGGTCTTTTGTGTCCGGAGGGGAGAAGTGATTATTATGACAAGCACATACAAAACATAAAAACAATAAAAAGAAAAATGATAATAACTTTAATAAAAAAATAATAATAACCTCTCTTTACAGCAAATATATAATGAATATTTTTGTTGCTTTTTGTAGTAAATAGTCATTTGTATATACTTTCATATACTTCGATATGTATTGGTTAATATGGACATTACTGGAGCTACTTATATACTCGTGTACTCAATGTGTTTGGGGCGGCGGTTTTGAGTTAAAGAAATTAATAGGGAAATCTCTATATGAATTTAAATTTCTTGGCAGCATTAGATAAGGTAGTCATGCTTAGTTAACTAAGGCTTATACAACATTGTATTACATTGTATATTACCAGGAAGTGATTATTTCATTGATGAACTAAAGATATGCTAGTTAGCTGTTTTAATATTGGATTATAAATCAGTAAAATTATGAACATTTTTATATGAAAACAATTTCTAGTACTTTCTAAATTACCAGGACATATTTATTTCATTGATATAAAATATGACAGACAGTAAGACAAAGGGTTTGTAAATTAAAAGTAGTGAAAAATATTGAGTTTAAATTATTTTTTTTAAATGTTTCTTAAAATAGTGGAAAATGTTGAGTTTAAATTGTTTCTTACAATGTTTCTTTAAGATTGTAAATCGAGTGTCAAGTGTTTTCCTTAAAAAAGAAATGCATTTATATAAAATGAAAGCTTTATTTTCATTTTTGTTTTTCTTTTTCTCTCTCTCCCTCTTTATACTCATACAAAAGCCTGCACAAACAGTGTAAACTAAAACATTTAAAAAAATTGTAAAAATATCATTTATATTGTTTTTGTTTGGTATTTGTTTTTTGCGGTCAATCACCTGTACGTGTTAGTAATTGCGATCAAACGATAAAAAATACAATTAAATCAACAAATATATTTGAATTAAAACTATTTATACTTTATAATTTTTTTTTTCAAAAATTGAAATAAATTCCTCTAATCTTTAGACTAACAAAATCTTAAAAAAATTAACAAATTATTAAAACAAATGAATTTATATTAATTAATAGTCATTATTAAAAAACATTAAATAGACAGCCAATAATTGTTTAAGGTTTAAGCTCTAAGTTTAAAGGGGGGTTTACAAAAAATCGTGACTTTAGACAACTTAAATAGTGAAATAAACAAAAAATCTAACTACCTACATCTTTATTTTTGCTTTCGGTTTTAATTTGGTTAAAAAAAAAACAAAACAACAAACAACCCCCACATTTTGTTAAAAAAAAAGAAATCGTTAAGAAAATTTAAAACAAATCTTTGACGCATATTGTCAATATTTATTATTAACTAATTGTGTAGTTTTAAATTTAAGAAAAAAAGTTTTTTTGTTAACTAAGTAGAATTTGGGTTTATTTCATCACGATTATTTTATGTTAAAACCGTTAATGATTTCCTGTTGTACGTATTTTTTTTTCTATTTAAATAGACCGACCACCTTTATGACAAAAATCCTCAGCAAGGAGGTCTTACTTAAGTAGCATTTAAACAAAATTTAAATTATGTGAATGTTTACAAAAATAAACACAAAATTATTTAAATTAAACAAAAATAAATACAATAAAAATTCAATAAATATTTTCACGTTTAATCCAAGTAGGTGTCTTAAGTCTTTTGTTTTGTAATTCTTGTTAATGGAAATTTAAATGTAATTTTGGTGTAAATATGTATATAAAATGGCCATCTAACTAGAGAATTAGAAAACAAAGAAACTATTATAGTCAATTTACATTTTTTATTAAAAAAATTAATAAACTGAAAACAAATTTATGAAGTTTTTTTTAAATAAAAAAAAATATTTTTTATGTTTTTCCAGAAATAAAACATTTTTGAATACTTCAATATTAAATCTCTTTTAAGGGTTTAAGGTGTGCGTTCAAATAAAAAATAACATGTTTTTTTAACGAAGGATGAATGCAACAAGTTAGTATTAAAACTAAATCAACTACTTGCAGTATTTATTCTCTAGATTTTTCTGATATATCTTGTTATATAAAAATTAATTGCTAACTAGATTATCTTTCATTTTTATAGGTATAACATCTGGAAAAACATTTTAAAGTACTTTTATGAAATTTTTCGCGTTATTTACAATTTAAAATTAATATTTACAATTGAGCACTGCTGGGGCCTTCTTAAATTCGCTTTTAACTTGAATCCAATTCCTTTACAATTGTCTCAATTCTAGGTGGTTTAAATAACTAATCCTATCTGAGAATAAAATAACATTATTCTAGGTGTTTCTAACGTAACGACAAAATTCTAAATCTTAAAATTTTAAAAACACTATTGCATATCACGAGGGTTATCGATGTTTTTTTATACCATTCACCACAGGTGTAAAGGTTATATATAAGTTTGTTATTGCGTTTGTAATTTCCACAATATTCGTTGGAGAGCAAAAATGTTTATATTTTTGGATCCTTATAAGGAACGATATCGATAGGACTATGTCCATCCATTTGGCGGTTGAAATGACGTTTATGAAGGCATCCAAAATCGTAGATATATGATATACGTATCAAACGATCAGAAATCCTTTCGAAAATCTTTCCATTGAAATTCTGCATAATAGGTTAAAAAATAGCAGAGATATCTCCAAAAAATCAGCTTTTTAGAGTTTTTTTTTTACTTTTTACTTGGGACTTCGTTATTTCACAGAAAACATTATTCTCAATTTTTATATCAAATAATTGAAAAATAGGCCCATAAATGTTCGAGATATCGACTAAAACAAAATTTCGTTCTTTTTTTAACCCTTCATATAAGAACTTCGTTCTTATATAGATCGGTCACAAACATTTTTCCTAAAATTTCAGCTTTTTTGAATCAACCAAATCGGTCTATAAACAACCGAGTTATTGATAAAAAAATTAATCAAAAATAAACACACACAAACATTTTCCTATATAAACTGAAGTATTGTAATGATTATCAGTGTTGTTTTTGTTTTCTGTATATGTAAGCAGTGCTTGCTTGTTTTGTATATATATACACACAAACATATATATTGGATATTATAGCTTTATTTTGTGTTTGGAAAAATTTATATTATTTTTTAAAGTATAAATGTGAAAATAATAATGCATACTTTAAGGCATTATTTTATCAGTTATAAAAGATTCGGCAAAGACAAATATAACGCTCTAACTTGTTATGACACTCTTTTTTATGATTATTTGAGTTTGTTCACACTAAAGAGCAGTGTTGCTAGTTTAGCTTTTTAAGGCTAAATCTAAATTTAGCCTTTCTATTTAGCTTTTAACCCCAAAATTTTCGTTTTCCCTTCTGGCTCTTTTTTTAGCCTTTTTTTTGATTCTTAAAATTGCAATAAAAAGGCTAAAATTTTAATATTTCAACAAAGAAGAAAATAATTTCTTATTTCCTTTTACTAATTTTGTTTTTACAGAATCATCCATTTAAGCATTTTTGTGTATTAATTCCGAATTGTCAGCAAAATGACCTAAAACAGAATCGCCTAAATCAAATATAGAAAAATCACACGAATGGAAAATTACAAAAAAAAAAAAAAAAAAAAAAAAAAAAAAATGAAAAATTGCCCAAAAATAAAGAATTCAAATCTTGCCCAAAAAAGTGAAAAAATGCCCAAATATTTGCGAAAATTCGACCTCATCCATGTTCATTATGACACTTTCTAGTATGAAAATTATTTCATTTTGTGATAAAATTTCTGAACATAATCAGCCATATTCCGGCCATATACAAAGTCTTTCAACTCGGTCGTATTTCAAACCCCGGTTACGCTAAATCAAATTTTTCCGAATACTTTTTACTTTACTTTCTCCTGCATGTTGAAAATTTTTCAAAAAAAAAAAAAAATGATAAAAGCGAAAAATCACCCAAAATATTAAAAAATGTGTTATCAAAAACGAATTATAGCCAAAAAATGACGAAAAATCTCCGCAAAATTTTGGGTTATTTTTTTTTTATATGATGTGTGACCCAAATTTGTAATAGAATTTTTGGGCGATTTTGCTTTGGGTTATTTTTGTAGCAACAATTAATTCACAAAAAAATTATATTTTACAAAAATTTTCGCCTGCGCTGCTTCATTCTCCAAATCAAATATAGCTTAACTTATTTTATAGACTTAATCAAATATTATAATAATTAAAAAAAAAAATCTTATAAAATCGAAAAATCATCCAAAATTGGGAAATGATCAATCAAAAAAGGTTTATGATTCAAAAATGAAAAAAAAAGAAAAAAATCAATTCAAAATGTTAGATCATTTTTCATATGAAATATAACCCAAATTTTTGTGGGCGATTTTTCATTGGATCATTTTGTTGTTAGCCGTTTTATATTTTATTTATAAATTTATTACAATATCTTTAAAAAAAGTTTTTAAATAAAAAATATATTAGGTTTTTTCTGCCTTTATTTTTTGAGGCATTTAGCCTTTTCCGACCTTTTTTAAAGTCCAATTTTGCCTCTTTTTTTCTCACCCTCTGGCAACACTGCTAAAGAAGTAAAACAATCACATTTATTATCATATTTTGAGTAAACTTGTCATACCACAAATTATTTTGTAAATTTTTATTATTTTTAGTTCGATACTATTCAGGACCTTTTTTTCGATTATTCGCTATACAAAACTTTTATATTGGAAAATGAGAAAAGTCAGCAATAAAGTATATTTTTCACGCTAATACAAAATATTAAAAAATTTATCATTTTGTTTATTTTTTTATTAACGAGGAGCTCTCTTTTTTTTAGCTTTGATTGACTAAAGCTTAGGCATAGCTTTAACATGATTTATATTTAATTTTGAAAAAATGAACACAACATGCCATTACCCGATCGAACAGATTTAGTATTGTTCTAAGGAGTTTCTATACTTTTTGGGCTTGAAATTAATTCTTGTGACTTTGTCTTTTTCTGAAGTAAGTTTTATATCATACTTTAGGTCCTCCTTAAGTTTTCCTTATTATTAATGTAATATTTTTGTCAAAATTTACTCACTTTATTTTACTTTATTTTTATCTCAACAAATTTTTTAAATTTTTAAACCTTAGATATCATTTCTCTAAATGTTAAAAGATCATTTATCTTTCATTACCTTACTAATATTTATAGTCATGTTTTTTAATATTTAGTATAAAAATTTTTAAAAATAATGATTTTACATTAATTCGCAAATTTTACTTTCATTTGAAACTAAATAAACAAAAACTTAATATTTATGAAATTTTTGTTTTGTGTGTTTTGTTAAAGCACGATTTTTTATTAAAAAAAAAAAATAATAATAAAAAATAAAAAGATAAATAAATAATATAAAAATGAATTTACATCATAAAATATTTTCATACAATTTGTTTTAAATGACAATATTTTTTGTTTGATTTTCAAAAGAATCGTGCTTTATTTGTAACAAATTTTATATAAAAAATGGCTTTTGTTTTGGGCTTCAAAACAGTAAAGAAAACATTTTTTAATACTGAATAAAACCGCTAGAGTTAAGAGTTATATAATATTTTATTTAAATAAAATAATATAAACACTGTCTTTTTAAAAATACAAACTTATTATAAATTCATATTTTTGTAAAAAAATTTAATAAAACTTTTGTTTGGCGTATTATATTTTTATAAAATGTATGCAAAAGAGCAGCAATGATTAAAGAGAAAAATAAAAAAATAAATTGAAAAACCAGAGAGAAAATTTTACTTAAAATTTTATGAATTTTGAAATTTTACTTGAACTCTGACATAAACTTATTCTTTAACTTAAAACTAAAAATTACTCTGATTAAATAGGTTGATTTTTTTTTCGAAGTCTCAGCTGTTTAAATAAAAACTTACTGAAATAAAACTTAAAAAATGCCATATTTTTAATTATTTTTAAGCAGGTTATCTTTATTTTAAAAACGAATTTATTTTTTTTTAACTAATATTAGTTTTATTACATTTTTAATCACTTATCAACTACGTAGTCTTGTTTTTTAAACACGTTATTTTTGCTGTAAAATCAAAGTTATTTTTAACTAAAAGTAATTATATTTTTTCCAAAAACTTCTTTTCTCTACTAAAAACGTAGTCTTTTTACAAAATATATAAGCTTTTATATGTTTTATTTACAATGTTTTTTGTTCTTAAGCAGTTTTTTTTTTTGGTCTAAAATTAACTTATTTTTTTTAACTAAAAGCATTTTTATTTTATTAAAAACTATATCTGTTTATTGTAATTATAGTTTTGTTATAAAATACGTAGTCCTTTTTTTACATATATTCAGTCATTTTAATAACATAGCAGTCTTGCTAGTAAATTCGTAGCGTTTTAAGAGAAAAATTTCATAAATACGTAGTTCTTTTAATGAATACGTAATATTTTTAGAAAAAACTAAAGGTTAAAAAAAAAAAAAAAAATGTAGCCGTTTTTATAAAGACTTGGAGATTTTATAAAAGATGTTGTTTTCTTTTAAGTAAAACAAAGCCTTTTATTTCTAAGAGATTATAGTTTTAATAAAGACGTAGGCTTTTTATTAAACATGTAAACTATATACATATATAATATATTTACATAGTCAAATCAAGTTTTTATTCATAAGAATTTTGTTATACCAAAGACGTAGTGTTTTCTACCAAGGATATAGATTTTGGCAAAATATTAAAATGTTTCCTTTTATGTTTTTACAAAGAAGTTACATTAATTTTTTACAAAAGCACCAAAGTCGTAATTTTTCATAATTTTGATTTTATAACGCAGTTGATGTTATTAAATGCATAGTAGAATTTTAATAAAATACATAGTTTAATATTTTGTTAAGAAAGTGCGTCGTTATTCAATTTTTAGATAAATATTTTTCAAACCAAAAACGTAGTGTAATAGTATACAGATTTTTTGATAAAGACCTATTTAGAAATTATTTTATTATTATTTTTTGTTTTTATTTTTGAAAACATAAAATTTTTATTTAGAATATTAACAGTTTATTTTATTAAAATCATAGGCAATTATTGTGATTAGTATTTGCTAATTAAAAACGTAGTATTTTCAACTAAAGATGTGTTTTTTGAGTAAAGACGTAGTCGATTTTATTTTTTTTTTTACTAAAGAATATATTTTTAAAATAAAACCAAAGGCACACTATTTTTCCAAATTAGTATTTTATAATAAAAAAACGTAGTCTTCTTGTTCTTTATGAGATCCGATCTTTTTGGGTTATATATTTTTAAAAGGAATCTAAAGACAGATTATTTTCCAGATTAGTAATTTGAAATTTGTAGTGTTTTTTCGTATAGTTTTTGACTTAAGACGTAATCCATTTTACCATATTTGATTCATTTTTTTTTCTTTTGTGTTTCTTTACTTGAGAGGTAATATATTTTTAAAAGAAAACCAAAAACGTAGTTTTTTATTACCAAAAATGCAGTATTTATGTAACGACGTAGTAAATTTTTCCCAATTTGTTACTAAAACATTATCGTTTCCAAAATTTTTTCAATGAAACAAGAAATAAAAAATTTATATGCTATAATTTAATATAATAAATTATTAGTGTCATTATAAACTACTATGTAACTAATTTGGCCTTTGAATAAATAAATTGAATTAAAGATATTTTTCTACAAAAACGTAGTTTATTCTACCAAAAATGCAGTTCTTCTACCAAAAACGTATTTTTTTTCTAATAACGTAGTCGATTTTACCTAACACGTTATCATTTTGTTATTTTTTTTTTGTTGTTTTTTTTTTTTTGTAAAATTGACGTTATCGTTTTCCAAAAATGCCTTAAGAAAATTAAAAATATTTTTCTACCAAAAACGTAGTTAATATTATTAAATACGTTGCCGCTTTATTACAAGATTCATATTTCTTAAGCGAAATTAAAGAAATAAAATTATTTTTTTACTCAATTTTATCAAAAATTTTCTAAACAAAAATATACCAAAAGACGTAATTTTTCTAACAAAGAATTAATTTTTCAATAATGACGTAGTCGATATTACAAAATGCATTATTTACGTTATCGATTTTTGAAAATTACACCAATTTAATATTCATATTATATTTATTTTACTAATATTATTTCGTTATTTTTTTTTTTTTTCATAAATTTTCTATATGTCTTTCAAAATAAACTTTTTAATACTGTTATACGTCTATTTATTTATCTATTTATTTATTTATTTTTTACATTAAAGAAGCTAATCGTTCATTTTACCAAAAATATCATTAAACAATAACTTTAACAATTGATAATTTATGTCTTGTTAAAAATAAACTTTTTTTTGTATAAAAATATTTTCAGTTTATTATATTTATACAGCTAATCGTAAATGAAAAGAAAATTATTATTTTTTAGTTTATAACAAAAACTCGTTAAAATGAAAGAAAGAAGAAAAAAGTTGCCACATCATATAATGTTGCAATTGACTCTTACAAAAAATTAACTTTAATTATATTAAACGAGATTTAAAATATATAATTTTTGCAAAACTAAATTTATCAGAAAAAGTTATGGAGAAACTAAAATTAATGTTTAGTTCTTATAATAAGTAGCGGTGGTAAATAAGGCCCTTGTTGAAATAAAGTTTTTTTTCTAAGTCTTTTGTTAATAAGGCTTTTCTTTTGATAAAATGCAGCATATCTAATTACCAACTTTATATACATACTTTTTTTGTGAGATAAAGGGCTTACATATGAAGCTTTTTTTTTATTATAAATAATTTCTTTTTAATTTTTTCTTTCACTTTGTAAAATTTTAGAAAATAATATTTATGGTTTAAATAAAACTAAATAAATATTATGAAGTTTATAAATATGTTAACAATTCAAGCATAACAATTTTCATTTCTATTTATGATCGTCTTTATTTTTTTTTATTTTTTTTTTTTGTTAAAGTTATTTTATTATTTATACATTAACTTGTATAATAAAAGCATTTAATGTTTTTTTTTTTCAAAAAAAAAAGTAAAATCAAAAAATGCTTAAAATGAAAACGAAAGCAAATTGTAAGATTTTCTCTGTAATTTTTTTTTCATTATTTTATATATTTTTGCTTTTAGTTTAATATTTGTTATAAAGAGCTTTTTATTACAGGTTTTTTTTTACATTTGGTAAAATGTGGTAAGAAGAAGAAAAAAAAAATTTAACTAATATTATTTTGTAGTGCGCTTAAAACGCAATAGTTTTAAAGTAATTTTTTTCCAGAGCTATTTTAAATAGTTTAATGTAAATGCTGAAAAATATTAAAATATTTATTTGTTTCGATGTATTGTGTTAATAAATGCGGAAAATATTTGTTTAATCAATCAAATAAATACATATGAGAAAATAAAAACGAAATTAAAAAAAAATATATGACTAAAAGGTAATTGGGAAATTTTAAAATATATATTGACAATTTCATGAAAGAACACCCAAAAATTTACCTAGTGTGCTTCAATTTTCATAAAATTTTGCAAGCAAATAGTCCAGGAATATCTATATCAATTTCAGTTTTCAGTTGCAAAAACTTGCAATTTTATTTCGATTTTTCGCTTTTTCAAAAACCCAAAAAATTTCAAAAGTAAATTTAAATATCTATATGTTTGCGATAGCTTTATGAATTTCAATGATTTTAACGGCATATTAGTCTTGCTTATGTCGGCTTAAATACGTATATTTCAAAAATTAGAAAGATTTTTTAAAAATTTATTTTTATGCAATTGCATTTTTTAAATGCATTTTTCGTTAAATATTATATATAAAATTTTATATTTTATAATATTTTGGGAAAATATGTAAGAAATTCACATATTTACTATGCACAATTTCGCTTTTTTTTAAATCTATTCACATTTTTCATATAAAAATTCTATTTTTCTGGTCTTATTTTTAAAATGGCTTTACGTGTTTTATTTAAAATATTATTAGGTTAATTTTTAAAAATGTATTAAAAAAGTAAACTTTTATGTACTAGAATAATTAATAAGGCAATTTATAGCAAAACAAAAAAAAATAATTTAAAATACACTTAAAGAAAATTTAAATATTAATAAATTCACAAGTGTAAAAATTGCATTTATATTCTAGAAATATTTTTTTTTTACGAAAAGGATATTTTTGAGATGCTGACTGAATTACTAGCCTTTTATATGCTTTTAAAGTTACATAAATCCGTTAATAACTTCAAGAGGTATGAATAATTAAATTTGCATACTTACTATATTTTGTTAGCTTTTATACAAACTTCAATCATTTTTTTTTAAATAAGAAAAAATATTAACTTTATAATATGAAACATTTGGATTTTTTTAAATTGTATTATTGAAAAATTGTAATAAATTGTATTATCAAAAATTTAAAATTTTTTTTTTGATAAAGATTTGATACTCTTCTCTTTAACATATATATATATAGCATATATATATATATATATATATATATATATATATATATAATACAAAAAATAGTACCAATTTTGAAAAAAATATCAAATTAAAAAAGGACCATTCTTCAGAAGACAAATTTTGTAAAAAAAATGAATTATTTTTTAAATAAGTAATTTTTTTCTTTAGTACCATTTTTCCAAAAAGTCAAATTTAAAAAAAGTATTATTCTTCTAAAACAATTTTTTTCAAAACTAATAAATTAAAAAGTACATTCTTTCTAAATTGGTATTATTTTTGGAAAACTCTACTTAAAAAAAAGATATATATACTTCTATTTTTTTTCGAAAATGGGTACTTTATTGATAAATAGTCATTGTTTTGAAAACCTTATCATTTTTGGAAAAATTAATATAAACATATTTAAAATATTTTTTGAAAAATTATACTTTTGTTCGCAATTGGTACTTTTTTTAAGTTTGACTTTTTGAAAAATGGTTCAAGTAATGGTGCTTGAAAAAAAATCTATTACAAAAAAATCAATTTCAAAAAAGTTCATGTTTTAAAAAAATAAAATTTTTTAAAGAAAAATTTATTTTTTTTTAATAAGTAAAAGTACAAATTATCAAAAAACTACCTTTAACTGATAATATTAATTCTTTTTAAAAAATGTATCAATTTCAAAAAAAGTACCACTTTTCACAAAAGGAACATTTAGTAAAGAATTAAAATGTTTTAAAAATAAGTCATTTTTTTAAAGTAATATTTTCAAAAAATTGTCAAATTTAAAAAAGTAATAGTTTTAAACCAAATTACCATTAAAAGAAAAATAAAATAAAACATTTTTTTCAAAAATGATAAATTTTGTAAAAAGTTACAATTTATCGAAAACTTTAGAAAGTACCAATTTTGAAAAAAATTTATATATAACAAACAAAAGTAAAAGATCAATGATTGGATCTTGGTCAGAACCAATTCGGCTTGGGAGAGTAGAGTGGACTGTAAGGTGTCGAGGGCGGTATGGCCGGCACTCGACAGGACAGGCACAGGTACTTTTCTGAGCTTGAGTAGGAGGAGCTTAAGGATCATGATAGGGGTCATAACGGGTCACGGTTTGATAGGGAAGATGAGGTCTAGATGGAACGCTAGCAATTCCGACTTTTGTAGAATGTGTGGGGACGTCGACGAGACCGAGTCTATTGAGCACATTATTTGCCACTGTCCACGTTTGCAGCATCGTAGGATGAAATAGCTGGGCAGTCAATTTCTCGACAGGCTAAGTGACGTTCGAGACGTGGAGCTTGTAGACATCACAGGCTTCGTCATGGGAATAGACTATTTAAGGGAGTGTCAGGGGTACATTCCTAGGGGGATTATCAACATTGCTATTCCTACTCTATGATTTCTTGATATTCTTTTTTCTCTTCTTATTCCTATTTTCTCTATTCTATATTCTATAGTTTTTCAAATGAAGGGACTCACAATAGACCGAGATCGGTCTCTGGATGGAGATGTGGTACATTTGGTATCAGATCAACCTTCTCTATCTATCTATCTATCTATCTATCTATCTAACAAAAGTATTTTTTTTTTCAAAATAACTAAAACTTAAAAAAAACTATTTTCAAAATAAAAATTTTAAACAAATTTTTTTTTTTAAACAAAATAAAAATTTAAAAAAATTCTCTTAGAAAAAGAAAAAAAGAACACAATTTTCATAATTCGTAACTTTGTTTTAAGTAAAATTTATCAAAATGGTATAGATTTTCGAAATAAAAAAAACATTTCTGAAAATTTTCTGTATAAAATTTAAAAAAGAAAATAACCGTTTATTAAAAAATTATAATAATAATAATAATAAAATAAAAACTAAACAATAACTTTAATTAATTGCTAATTTATAACTTGTTGAAAACATAATAATAAAATAAAACAATTCAATCATAATAATAATAATAATAATAATAACTTTGTTTAGTTTTTAATTTGGTAATTGTTTTAATAAAAATAATAAAGCAATATTTTGTAATTTATTTTGTTTTTGTCGTGAATAAAAAGTTCGTTTCTTTAATCTTTTGTTTTACTAAGAAACAATTTCCTTACAAGTATTTTCCTGCATTACACTTTTTGTTTTAAAACAAATCTTATTTATGATTTTTTATAAATATTTGCTATTGTTTAGTGAGTTTATATTATAAACAAAACAATTTTCTTTAACTAAAATTTATTCAGATTTAAACAATGTTGTTTTAATTAAGCTTTTTTTTTTTACTCAAAATCAAAAGAAATTAAAAATTTTATTTAATATTAAACCTTGAAAGTATTTAACTTTTTTCGTAATTTTATTTATTTTATAATTTTTTCTATATTTAAAGAAATGCGTGTAAAAAATTATTATTAAAAGAAATTGGACAAATGTAGTTATTTATTCTTTTTTCATTTAGGAATTTGTTAAAATATATCTCTATGATATATTAAGCGTTTTTAACATAACTTTTCCTAAATTAAAGTTTGTAATATTGTAGGCTATAAATAGATAAAAATAAAAATTGATTGATTATTTAAAACTTTTATTTTTGCATTAATTATCTTCTTAGCTGGAATATTGCATCATTAAATATGTGTTTTTTATTTGTTTGTTAATATATTCATCTTTCTATCTTTTTTTCTGTTTGTTTTGTTTATTAACAAATGCATTCATGTTGTTATAGTTGGTTGGTGTGTGTTTAACATTTCCTAAAAATGTAAATTTATGTTGTATCTTCTACCTTTAGGTTTTTTTTCTTTTTTTTTAATTTCAATGTTATATAACAAAAAAAGATAGACAAAAAAAAAAAAAAAAAAGAAATATGTATTATTAAATTGTTTTCTTAATTATTTATAAATTTGTGTATGTATGCATAATTAGATTATAACTTCCTATTTTTTGTTATATGTTTTCTTATTCAAATCTGTTTAAAATATAAATCTTGGAATTGTTTGTGTTTTAGTTTGATTTGCATTGATTGTTTCATTTTGGTTTGTTTGTTGAAATTTCTTTAAATTTGCATAAAATGTTTCTATTGTTCGTGAACTTTAACCTAACATTCAGTAATTTTTTTCATACATATGTTTTTAGTAGTTTTGTTTTTTTTTTTTTTTTTTTTTTTTTTTGTTAGAGATTTTATTTGGTATTGCAAATTTTTTTGTTGTTGTTTTTTTTGTTTTTTGGGTATTTTTATTATGTTTCAGCTGCGAATACATGTGCTTCTTTATACATATGTTTATTATATATGTTTTTTTGGTATTGTTATTAACACTTTCACACTTTATGTTAAGCTTTTTTTAATTATATATATTTTATAATAATTTATTGGTTATAAACTAATTTATGTTTATTTTAAATATTTTGAAAATTTTCAAAGTGTTGTTGAACACATTAACTATTTGAACACATTCTTGCAATGCTAACCATGATAATACTAAAGTGATTAATAGGCACAGGAGTGGTCCCCAATGTATAAAGGAAATAATAACCCTTCATCAAAAGTGCTAAATTTAGTCATTATATGTGTAATTTCTATAATATGTATGTTGATTTTGGTAGGTTTTATAACGACGTCTGTCCATCTGTCCATCTGTCTTTTTATTGAAATCAACTTTCAGAAGACCTGCCAGACGGACTGACAGACATGTAATTAACTAAAAAATTAAAAAAAAATTAACTAAAAAAAAATTAACTAAAAAACTATTAAATTTCAAAGAAAAAGCTTAAATTTTTACAAAAAGTACCAATTTTTTCAAAAGTACAAATTCTCAAAAAAAAAAAAAAAGAAATATCAATACATACTCTTATGGTTTAAAGTGCGCGTTCAAATAAAACATAACACAAAATTTTCATAATAACTCTTTCTACTGTTAATTTTAAATCTCTTCCTTGATTATAATATCTTCTAATAACATGCTAGATTTAACAGCAAATTCAATTCTTGAAATCTGATCGTTAGTCCGCTTGCAGACGGCAGTAAAAAAAATTACAAAAAATTTGATTTTGACAAAAATATTTAATTTCAGTATAATATAAAAGCTTAACAAGGACCTATAGAATGAGATAAAACTTGATTCAAAAAAAGGAAAAAGTCACAGGAATGAGTTCCAAGCGCAAAAAGTAGAGAAGTTCCCAAGAACTATGCCAAACATGTTCGACAGCGTAGTGACACATTGTGTTCATTTCTTCAAAACCAAATATGAGTCATGTTAAAGTAAAAAAAGCTTTAGTAAATCAAGTTTAAAAAAATAAATAATAAAGCTGAGAAGAAATCTGAGGCAAAAAATTATTTTTTTAATCACATTTTTTTAACACAATATGTTTTAGTTCAAGTTCAAAAAAAAAAAATATAAATAAATTTATATGGAAATTATAGCTGAGGCATTGAAAAATAATTATCTGTAATTACTTGATATAAAAATCAGCATAGGTCCTGGCAAATTGCCATAAAGTGTGATGCATCCATATGGATACAATATAGTGAAAAGGTTTACGACACAGACTATTTTCACCAAAAGCTAAAGATTTTTAGTAGTTTCTTTTTACTAAACTACGTCAATTAACTTTGGCTAACGTAGTCTTTTGATGAAAGACATAGTAAATTTTCTAAAACAATAAATAAAGACGTACGTAATATGTAGTTTATGGGCAAAAGCACATAGTTTATTTGTGACAATTGATGTAGTGATTGCTACTAAGTTTTCTAATCATAGGAAGTTTATGAAAAAATAATAATGCAAACATTTTCTCTATTTTATTAAAGACGTAGTATTTTTATTAAACACGTAGTTATTTTTTTTTTTTTTTTTGTAAAGATATTAATTTTTTACTAAAAACGTGGACTTTAAACACAGTATTTTGGCGAAGCAACGTAGTCTATTTTACAAAATGAA